>OY744535.1:50082960-50155460 GCA_963556195.1 Sepiola atlantica
TCTTGTTTTTACATTACTTTATTTAGTGTGTTTTTCTTTTTCTTTTTCTTTTTTTAATATGTTTTATTTTTTATTGTGTTTAATTTATTTAATTTATGTCTTTATTTATTTATTTTTATTATTATCATTATTATTACTTTCATTTTTATTTTTATTTTTTTATTTGTATAGTATTTGTATACATTTTATATGTGTTTAGATTAGTTTATGAATAATGCCAGTGTATTAGGTAACTTATCTTTGTGGGTTAGTGGAGTAGGTTGATTGATTATGTTTTTTTGTTTGTGGCTGAATGTGTGTTGGGATGGATGTGCATATGTGGAGAGGCCTATTTTATTGTTTAGGTGTGTGATGACTTAATATAGGAGGTAAGTAATGAGTGAAGTAGTGGAAATGGAATATAATGAGCATTAGATATGAGTTTTGGTCAGTGGGTGAGATGGTACATATTATAGAATAAACGGTGAGTGGAGCTCGTCACGCCAGTATGTTAGTCTGTATATGCGCTTATAAATGTTTGTAAAGTTGTGCTATTTCATGCCGTAAACGTTTCTTTACATGCCTCTATTTCTGAGGAACTGATTATAATTTCAACAAATTGCAGACCACCATGTTTGTCATGAAAAAGACACCCACAGACACCATTATCCAGGAGGTTCATGCTATCCACTATATCTCTCGTATAATAATTTAATGAAATTATTACTTCGTGACTTCTTTCAATTGAAATGGTATCTAGAAGAATGTGTACTGTCGAGTAGAAGTTATTTAAAATGAATAAACCATTTTTAGCAAATCTATTTCTATGAAAGTATTGAATGTTTAAAAGATTTTGCTAAACTTTCTCCTCACAACTGATATTTAGAAACAACCTTTTTATATTATTTAAGCCATTTAATTGTCAACATAACTTTAAATAATATACTCTTTAGAATATGTTAGTAGCAGCCCCTTATGTATACAACTATTGACTATTTGAGAAGATATATAGCACTTTTCTTTATCTTCAGTCGACCCAAAATCTTTATAAAAATCCTATGAAAAAAATGTAATATAATTACGAAATTAAGTCCATCGTAGGTTTGTTATTCCAATTGTCAAATATTAAACATGAACCTAATTGTTAAGATTTCAACGCCAGTTACATACAATTAGTATATAAGTCTTCATGGGGGAAAAGGTGGCTGGTTTCTTACAATGCGTATAAAACCTATCTTCTCTCATTTTAAATCTAACACTCGGATCCTCACTTTGACACAATATATAGGAATTGCCTCTTTCTTGGGGAATACCTATGCTGTCACTGACCTTCACTTCAGACTTGAAATTCAAGACATACAGCACATATGTGGCTAACGTCGCTGGAACATTTTTCGGATCATTCTACCGCTCCTGAAAGTATCTTAAGCCTGACGAAATCCTCAACTGTATAAGAGTATAATATGTCCTAAGATAGCGTATTGTTACCGAATCACGGGTAAATGCCACTCAGAACATTCATCCTTGCCTTGACACAGTACAAAACATGTTCGAAATCTAGTAGATGTTGTCATCTTCCCTTCTCTACAGTTACTGTCTAACAGAAGAGATGTTTCTAGTCTTTCTCTGCATAATCGTTATGCTCATGATAGGTGCTTGGCTAAGCTCCAATCAATTGTCACATCATGTAAAATAGTCACAACAAAAACTCGTCTAGTTACAACAACTGTCAATAATTTCGCTTTCTCCCTTCGTTTACCTATAACGAAACATAGTTTTCACGAGTAGAGTTTATTTCCCAAAACTACCCGTATGTGGAACATAACACCGCGTGGCTGCTTCCTAGTTGACTACAACATAGACGTGTTCAAGTCCAATGTAAACAAATTATTGTTCAGCCGTCCTCTTAGATAATTTAATGTTGCTTAATCTTTACCATCGTTTATAATTATCACGTTGCTGCTTCATCGTCCACTAGACAACCTAATTAACTCTTACTTTCGGGTGGCATTAGCGGCATTGATAGGTGTTGACTCTTTAGTTAAAGAAAAGTACATTTAAATACAGTTTCAGAAGTAAGTACCTCCTGAATACATATTTACATACGTTTGGAAGAGTCATTTATTTTTTTTTTTAAACTGGTCCAAAGCAAATGCTGAAATGAAAATAATTATCAAACTGATGTGCAGTTCTTCAGGAAAAGTAAAAAAAACACAAACAATAAAATACAGTCGACAGTAAAGACGAACAAATGAAACAATAACAAGTATTTTTCAATTAGACTTTAAAAAAATATTTTCGAATAATACATTTGATTATTTGTTCATATTTGTGTTATTATTAGCTAATATGTGTTATTGATTGTGTTTGGCAGTTGTGTGTTACTTATTCTGAATAGAAGCGACTCTGCTTAATAAAGGGACATTGAAAATCTGATCATCTGAATCATATGTTTTGCTTGTTTTATTTTTTAATAATAAAGTATATTTTAAACGTGCGTAAATACTTCAATATATTTCTTAAATTGGATGTAAACGCTGTTTAAATACATTTACACAGTATGCTGACATTCTCTGTTCTCAGCAGGTTAGAAAAAATAGTACATGGTTTGAGATTTGTTTGAACACGTTTTCCTTAAATTATTAATAATATTTAGACAACATAATTTTATAAACAGCTGATATTAAATTTATTTTCTGTAATATACAGTTGTAATTTTGCATTCTCATATTTACTTATATATACGCTATATTTTTGTCGATAGTTAAACATCAGGTGTCGCTGTAAAGCTGAGAACAGATAGCCTAATGTCGACAATAAAACGGATGCTGAGAACACATATTACACTTTGATCTTTGCAAAAAGGCCAAGTAACCAACAAATAATGTTTTTATGTGGCTAGACATTTTGGAATGAATGTAAATATCATTTAATCTCTTATTTTATTATTTGTTAATTGGGGTGAGTAGTGTAGTATATGTTCTGTTGTCATAAGCCCGTCCTCGCGGGAATTATCTTCTTTTTTTAAGCAAGTGGGAATAATGCTTCCAGGTATGTAATCCTCGTTTGAGGGAAGGCGTAATGTATATATTATGTTGTCATGCTACCATACCTACATGCATTTCCTTTTATTTTTATGCTGCGATACTCCCAGGTATTCCATCCTCTTTAAGGGGACATTATCATATGTATACGTTCCTAATAATATCATATTAACATGCTTATTTCTTTGTTTCGTAAGGCGGTAGGGTACTATATATAATGTTGTCATGATATAATCGTCCCAGACAATAGCTCTTTTTTAAGGACCTGTTGATCATGATATCTTCCTCTTTGGAGGTCAGTGTGGTATGCGTTCTTTCATTATGGTATCTTCCCAGGCTGGCAAAAATATGCGACCGTCCCAGTTTCGCACAACATTTGTCCTGATACGGAGATTGAATTCAACATATAATTCTACTAACCCTGTATAATCATCATTCAAAATTTTGTCATAATTAATGAAATCGTTTTAATTCTAGAAAATTTCTGAATTCTAGGCTTGAATTAATGTGATTTAAGAAGATATTTCAAGGAGTTTGTTTTCTGAATTGATCTTTAAAATCTGAAATATATGAATTTTTAACTTGGATTTTGCACACATATTATACCCAATAAAATCTCTTGAATGGTCTGAAGAAACTGAAATTGTAGGTAAAATATACATATCCTTGTCGATATTTTATTTTAAAATTTCCAAAAAATGGTACGTATTTGAATTTTTACAAAAGGGTTGCTACCCCCTATTTTACCCATTTGCACACAACTAAACTAAAAGTAAATGCAACCCACGAAACATACATTTACGCCTGGAATCAATGTTCCAAAATTCATAATGATGTGTTAATAACTTTAAACATGAATCATATAAACTCTATAAACTTATACATATACCTAGCTTTATATATATATATATATATATATATATATATATATATATATATATATATATATATATATATATATACTAAATGGGCGACTATTTGGAAATACCTTTGCTGCGCGTGCTCTCTGCCTATCTCGGCATTGTTTCCAGTTGTCTTGAATTACTTGCCATTCAAATCAAGCAGTGCCGACTCAGGAGAGGTATTGTTGGAGATTGTGCAACTCTTGCAATTACGTGCAGGCAGCTGCTTGGGGGCAACACTCATGCGTGGACATCAACAAGAGAATCCATCATATATATATATATATATATATATATATATATCTCTCTCTCTATATATATATATATATATATATATATATATATATAGTAGAGAATGGTAGTTTGCTTGAAGCATTGCTGGGTATAGTAGTAGTAAGTTTTTGAAAGGCTGTGGGCAATGCAATTCCGGGTAAGATGCAAGTTGAAAGGAAAGGAACAAAAACAATAAAAATAAATCGAATACGATATAAGACTTACTATTTATTTTTCCTTTTTTTTCCTTTTTTTTTTGTTTCCTTACATAACAGCAAGAGTGTTTTAGCTGTCCGGGTGATTAAAAATCACTATTTGATATTTCGGGAAAAGACATCCCTTTTTCAAAAATAATTAGACCAGAAGAAGAATAATATTTTATTCTTCTCCGACTGTGTAGAGAATAATACAAAACAAAATGGCTGCCAGATATAGACCGCAGCAAAAACAGTTTCACAGGGAATATAAATTAAGTTAAGTTTTATTTTAATATTATGTTAAATATATGATTGGTGTTTAGAATATTAGTGTAATGTTGGTTAGGTGTATGGTGTTCGATAAACTGTTATTTTTGATAATATATATATATCATTTTTTTATTTATTTATTTTTTTTTTTTATATTTGAATATTTACTTTTGTTTTATCTTCGTATTTTTATTTTGTTTATCTTTCTATCGTAATTTAAGAATTTTAATATAAATTAAAGTAATTAGTCTCATATTTTAAATATTCTAGATCTATCTACTATTGATTTCGATTATCATCTATTAAAGAAGTGTTATTAATTACTAATTGTGAGTTTCGTCAAATTAGATTAACGAATTAACTTATTAACTTGATATATTTATCATAAGATAAAGGGGAGTAACTCTGGATTTTTAAAAATATTTTTTTTTATAATTAATTTTTTTTTTAATTTTTTTTTTTTTTTAATTTTTTTAAATTTTTTTTTTTTTTTTGGTGGAGATCTGTATAACAATATTAGTATATATATACAACATATATACACAAATGCATATATACATATATATATATACATATCTATGTATTATTGTTTGTTTAATTGTTTATCTATATATATTCATCAATTTCTTTACATATTTGTTTGTTTGTTTTGTTTTTTTTGTTTTTTTTTTTGTTTTTTTCTTATACATCATCATCGACAACACATACTTTACCTTTCAGCAGCACACTTTCAAACAAATCTCCGGCCTCCCCATGGGTTCTAGCCTTTCCGGTCTCTTAGCCATCACCTACATGAACCGGTTAGAACAACGAGCACTTAACTCCTGCCTCTCCTATATATTCTTCTCCAGATATATAGATGACATTCTAATCCTTACATCCTCTCAAGACGAAGCCACACAAATATTCAACACATTCAACAACACCGACCCCCACATACAATTCACCATAGAACACCCAAACGAGTCCGGCTCACTCTCTCTCCTTGATTTCAACCTTAACATCACCGAAGATGGCTCTATACACACTAACTTCTATAGGAAACCTGCCTGCAAAAACCTTTTCATACACTATAAGTCTGCCCTGCCCACAAAAGCCAAATTAAGTTATGCCCATAATGAAATTACCCGAATACAAAATAAATGCTCTTCTGCTGCTGACAAAATATCACACACTAAAAACTTCCACCAAACCCTCCAAAATAATGGCTACCCCGCCCCCACCATAGCCCACCTAAATAAGCCCAAAACACGTAGACACCGCACCCTCGCTAACACATGCTTCTTAAAACTCCCTTTCTTCAGCGATAAGATCACCACCTCCATCCGCAAGGCAATACATAAGGAAAACCTTAACATACAACTAACACATACTGGCACCTCCTTACGCCAACATCTATCTAATAAACACACTAACCACACACCCGAACCCTGCTCCCTGGCCAATTGCCCTATCTCCAACACAGGTCTGTGCCTTCGAACTAAATGTGTTTACAAACTACAGTGTAATAAATGCAAAAAATTTTACATCGGCAACACTACAAGACCGCTACACTTGCGCATAAAGGAGCACTTGAATACCCGTATATCCTCTTTCCACAAACACATAGAGATTTGCTCAAACACTCAGCGCGATATTCACGTCTCCATCTTAGCGTCTGTCAGAAACATCGGTGACCTTAGAATCACAGAATCAATCCTCATCTCCAGATTAAACCCCTCACTCAATCAACGTCACGAGCTCTACTCACCTTTCATTCTATAATATCTACCCCCCATCCACCAACCAACCCCCATATCTAACACTTAACAGAGTCCGTTTCCACCACTTCACCCATTACTCACCTCCCATAATAAACTCACCATACACCCAAACAATCAAACAGGCCCCTCCCCATATGAACTTCCATCCTTACACACTTGAACCACAAACCAAAAACCATATTCAGCATACTCGTCTAACCCACCAAAATAAGTCACTCCATAACCTAGCATTATTAATTAATAAATCCAAACACATATAGAATGTATACAAATAACATACAAATATTAAATAAATAATTCATAAAATAAATTAAACAAGTAAATAATAATAATAAAAAATAAATAAATAAAAAAAATTAAAAAAATAAAAAAAAAACAAAAAAAAAAACAAAAAAAACAAAACAAACAAACAAATATGTAAAGAAATTGATGAATATATATAGATAAACAATTAAACAAACAATAATACATAGATATGTATATATATATGTATATATGCATTTGTGTATATATGTTGTATATATATACTAATATTGTTATACAGATCTCCACCAAAAAAAAAAAAAAAATTTAAAAAAATTAAAAAAAAAAAAAATTAAAAAAAAAATTAATTATAAAAAAAAATATTTTTAAAAATCCAGAGTTACTCCCCTTTATCTTATGATAAATATATCAAGTTAATAAGTTAATTCGTTAATCTAATTTGACGAAACTCACAATTAGTAATTAATAACACTTCTTTAATAGATGATAATCGAAATCAATAGTAGATAGATCTAGAATATTTAAAATATGAGACTAATTACTTTAATTTATATTAAAATTCTTAAATTACGATAGAAAGATAAACAAAATAAAAATACGAAGATAAAACAAAAGTAAAAATTCAAATATAAAAAAAAAAAATAAATAAATAAAAAAATGATATATATATATTATCAAAAATAACAGTTTATCGAACACCATACACCTAACCAACATTACACTAATATTCTAAACACCAATCATATATTTAACATAATATTAAAATAAAACTTAACTTAATTTATATTCCCTGTGAAACTGTTTTTGCTGCGGTCTATATCTGGCAGCCATTTTGTTTTGTATTATTCTCTACACAGTCGGAGAAGAATAAAATATTATTCTTCTTCTGGTCTAATTATTTTTGAAAAAGGGATGTCTTTTCCCGAAATATCAAATAGTGATTTTTAATCACCCGGACAGCTAAAACACTCTTGCTGTTATGTAAGGAAAAAAAAAAAAAAAGGAAAAAAAAGGAAAAATAAATAGTAAGTCTTATATCGTATTCGATTTATTTTTATTGTTTTTGTTCCTTTCCTTTCAACTTGCATCTTACCCGGAATTGCATTGCCCACAGCCTTTCAAAAACTTACTACTAATATATATATATATATATATATATATATATATATATATATATATATATATATATATGTGTGTATATATATATAAGTTAGAAGGGAATAACTCAAGCCAACAATTAAGTCATTTTACATTATAATTTATTTATTTTCGCCAGGACGAGAATCATAAGACGTGATTGTAAAACTGATTGTTTCTGAATGAAAAGTAGGAGAAACCTCACGGTTTTTGTATTTTTCAAAAAAAGAGATGTTCGGATCCGAATGGAACAAGTAAGTAGGTGACGTTGACTGAAGTGTGTCTCACTCGTTCAAAGTCGCGGTTGTGTATGTCGTTGCCACCCCAGAAACCGGACGAAGTCCAAACACCCGTCACCTAAACCGACATAGCATGTAAGGATTGGTGACCTAGTTAGCTCAGATATTATAATCTTGGGTGTTGTGTTAAATTGAAATACAAATAATAATACAACTTATGGTAACTTGAAAATATAAAAAAGGGGACGATATAGATATAGAAGTAAGTTAATCTAGTGTATAATATGGTTTAAAAGGGTAACTGTGTATTGCTCTGTTATTGACTTGAAGTAGGATACTTATTTCCACTGAAGTAGTATTTGTGGGCAGATGGGTACAACAGCTGTGTCTCTGTTTATGAAGTGGGAGCCGTAGGAATACAGGTAGAGCGAGGCTTGATGTCAGTACTAACATCCTGGATACCAGTCACCTATTGATAATTGGTAGATCTGTATACAACTACTAGAGTCTTCTAATTTAGTTTAGAAGGTGATAATATAACAGTACACTAGCCCATACGTATACACACATTGAATATACATAAACATACACACAAATACACGCGCAAATATACATATCGACTATCTACTCACATCACCCCGTAAGAAATAAGAAATACATACATAAAACAGTGACACATATAATATCAATATATATATATATATATATATATATATATATATATATATATATATATATATATATATACATTTACATATATATTCACACAACAAATATATATATATATATTTATATTCATACACATATGCATATATGTGTATACGTATTAACGTATACATATATATGCATACGATCTCGACATGATATACCTATACCTATATCCTTATATGTATATATACACTCACATTCGCACATAAACACACGTCCTCACACTACACGTAATATGCATACAGCCTCCCTCCATATCTGTCCCGACTTCACCTGTTAGCCCATTATATAATATAATTAATACAGTACTCCCACACACACGATAACATATTCGCGAAATATATATATATATACATATATAAATATATATACATATATATATATATGTACGATCATACATCTATACACCATATATACACATCTACATAGATACAGATGTCTATGTACTCCTAGCTTACAATCGACTGCCAACATGTAAATGCCAACCGGCCAGAGCATTCTCATGTACAACACGCACAAGAGAAAGAGTATCGAATCTTTGTACACACCAGTACAATAAATATCCTAAAACATATTTATGTTTCTACATACTCTACAGTCACAGTGATTTATTATCTGCATACAACTCCCCCTGAAAGAGTTTAACGAATCCCCTACACGTACACCCACAAATCTGATACATGCATCTCCCACATAATGCACAATGTATTACAACCTACGTGCCCTACAATGAATATACATCCAATCAACAAGTCGTACAACCATGTTATGGCGAGAAGAAATAAATTATGACGTGAAATCACTATATTGTTGGCTTGGGTTATTTCTCTGACTCAAGATTTCTTACACAAATTATTCTCACTATATATATACATATATATATATATATATATATATATATATATATATATATATATATGAATATATATATATATATGTATGTATGCATATATATATATATATATATGTATATATATGTATGTATATATATATATATGTGTATATATATATATATATATATATATATATATATATATATATATATATACATAGTCTTGGAAGTTTCTCAACCATTTAAACTATATTAAAAAAAACCCAAAAAAAAAACCTTAAGTCCCAAGTCGTGCAGTGGAAATAACTCATGTAAGTCAATTTAACTTTTTCAGTTATTATATTAGTTTTCTTCTAACATTATTTAAGGGATCATCAGGTGTTTACCATGAAAAACTGTTTCGGGAAACACACACACACATATATATATATATATATATATATATATATATATATATATATATATATATATATATATATATATATATATATGTATATATATATATAGCCTAGTTGTTCTAGATATCGGAATTTGAGTTGTAAAATACGCGATGCCCGAGGTCTCGAATCGCGTGATCAGTAGAATATAATTATATCTCTAGGCTGATGAGTCCCGATTATAAAGGACGAAACGTATAAGTACCTAGAGAATAAACAAAAATAAATATTTATCATTTATAGCCCATGGACACCCCTCTATATGGGCACTGTTAGCGTAGTATTAACACAGCATTACGTCGCTAGCTATAAATGCATCGTTCCTTTCATTAAGTTGAACGCTCTTATGACGTCAAACTATTAATTTAGCTAACCAGCGCTGGCCTATTGGTTGTTAATGTCGGGATTTGAATCATAAAATTCTCGTAACTCGGGGTTTCGAATTGCGCGACCAGTAGTGTATTGTTATATCTCCATGCTGATGAGCCCCTATTTAAAAAGGACGAAACGTATACGATCATAGATAATAAACAAAAAAACAATATTATATATATATATAGGTACACGTATTGTATTAGTTTCTGTATATGTTAATCCGTTAAAACGCTGTTCTTTAGCATATTTTATTTGTATACAAATGTTATTGGTTATATATGCGCAAACATAATTCGGTTGTACTCTTGACAGAGAGTCAATCTCTTCAGACCAAAGAAGACAAGGAAGTGAGATGAAGTTGGAAAACTTTCGCATTAGGTAAATCTTTTTTAGAGATGTGATATATTTATAATTTTTACCGGTCAAGCTCAGTATCAGATTACATTTTTTACTTGTTAACTCTTTCAATTAACCTCTATTTTTTATCAGTTATATTACATATTGTTCCTTCTATTTCTTTTCTTTTAATTTGTTTCTTACTTATTTAGCTTGGATTTATTTATTCTCCATTTAACACTTCAAGGTTTTAATCTACATACATATATTTTCAAGCATAAATATCTGATCTACATATAAAGTGAACACGTTCGCATAGATCTTTAGATACACACGTACACGCATATATACACATATATACATACATATCTATTTATATGTATATACACATATATATATACATATATATATATATATATATATACCTATATAACACACATACACACATGCACACACACACACATAGATAGACGCATACATACATATAGATTCAAAAATCCATATCCACACACATACGCATGCATACACATACAACATCTCTTTTCCACTGATTAGTTCAGTATAATATAATACAATATATATATATATATATATATATATATATGTGCTGTTTTTCATTATTCTAACGGTTTTTGAATCAAATCGTTATAAACACGCGTGCAGACTTACATTCATGTGTATGCATCACCATATAGTGTACACCTATCCATACCTACTCACATATACACATACATGTGTAAATGTTTTTACTACACACTGGTATACCATATACATATGTTTATGTAAAAATACCTACCCACATATATGGACATGTTGATACAGCACATACATAACTACATACATTGACATATACATATACCTATTATCTTTGTGTCTGTTCCGATGGATACTACACCCCATAGACCGGTGTTGTCTTGGCCTTCGGGTCTTGATTTATGCCGGTCTATGGGTCTGTTCTGTGCAGTTCAAGGAAGTCCACCCTCCCAGGCTTTGCCTCCCCTCTTTGGGGAGGAGTAAGTTTATTGCTTACTGCCTGAGGCTCTCCTACCGGGGAATGCCGACGGGGCTGCCCAGGCAATGTTTAATGATCAGAGTGCTCAACTTCTCGAGTGCTGGTTTTTCTAATCCCACTTTCCCGACCTTGTGTCACATCTTACCTTGTGGGAGGTAGAAAAATAAAAATATACCTATTATCTTACGCATAAAAAAAATTAAACGGTAAAGGTCGCATAGCCTGGACGCACACGAGTGTCGTTGCCGACATCGCACACTGCCCATAGCGATGGTGATTTGTTAAGAATCACCGTGTCTAGGGCACAGCATATGGAAGGCGGAGCCCATCACTGTCCTTCCGCTGCCTTGAACCTTTCCTGAGTTTTAGGTACCCATTTACTGCTGGGTGGACAGAGGGAGTTTTCAGACCCGAAAATTCGCATGCCGTGAGTGGGATGGACCCCGGGTCGTCCAGGCCAAAGACAAGTCCTATAACCACTCGTCCACAGGCCCTCCTTTACGCATACACACACAGATGTAAAAATAAAAAATACATACATATATATATATATATGGTGTTTTTCATATTAAACTGGTTTTCAAACAGAACATTTTATGATTCAATAAATATAATCTGAGCTAAATTTGTGATTCAACGTTTATTACATTAATATATGTTCTGTCTTTTTTCTACTTTTCTTACTGTCTGTTATTTTAAAACAAAACCTACACGTAAACGAGGAAGAACGATATTACGAGAAATGAAATAACGGAATATCAGCATTTAAAAATATACTATCGTAGGTGTGTCCGTTCGTGTTGTGCAGGCATTCAATATATTAATTTTCCTTATTTTATTTTATTTATAAGTTTAAAAAATTAATAATCTTCTGTAATAATTTATTGAAGGATGTAGTTTGCGCTCAACATTTATACACCGAAATGTATTCTATTTTACTCATGCTTTAAAAGTTTTAATTATTTACATATAAATATATGAACAAATTAGAATTAAATAATCCGATTGCATTTCATGGAGCAGGAATATATTTTCATTCCTGAGCAACGCTGTGCATGCTTAACAGTATATTGTAAAACTTCATTATTTTACGAAGAGCTTCATAAAAACAAATATGTGTCCTTTCTACTCACCCTAAGAAAACAAAAACATGAGCAAATAAAACAACAATATGTTGGTAACGTACCTGTACATTATAGATGGGGGTTAAACACTTGATTTTGATTTTATAAGCAATGCGATATTTAATATAATATAGATTACTAAACTGTACGTTTATAAGTTTACCCCCGTCTGGGCAACAGGGTTTCAAGATGGCCGATAACCATGAACAACAAGATTGTATAGTGAACAAGACTGTCTCCAGTAGTTCTGTCTACTTTGCGTTTGCATTGAGCAGATCAATAATACATCCTATTCTGCGTTTGGTATATACAACAAATAGTAACAGAAAAGTAGGTCTACGCTTTTAACTGTTGGCATTTAATATATAAGGTTTTTTCCCGGTCAATTCTGTTTACAACTGCAGTAGTATGTATGAAATGACCTACATATATTGGATCACAGCTGGCCGAAACTAAAATGAATGTTATTTTATCTTTTTATATTATGACGTATTTATCAAAGGAATTTATCGCTAAAAACCAAAAGAGAAAAACAGCGTTTTCTGTTTTGTTTGACAGCATATCAACCATTTACGGCAGATTTAATGAAAGATCAAGGAATTGAGGTGCGCGTTTTTACGTTTACGAATGTTTGTCATTGATATTGATGATTTTTATTATTTAAATTATTCGACTTCTGTTCTCATCTTTGATTCTATTCTCACAAAATTTCGGCTGATGTAATTTGCGAGCGTTTTCATGTAAGTCTTGTCAGTTCCGTGATCATAATATCAAATCGGGAATCTGTACGGTTTTTCTAAATGAATTATTTAGTTAATCCACGGGGCTAGCTTGCTAGTATCGGTATACTGAAAGTTTAAGATGCAACCTCCAGAAAACTGTCACTTATAACTGATTATAATTATCACTTTTATCTTTTACGCAACAAGTCACTTCCGTGCTATCCTCAACTATGTATACGTTTTTCATGAATAACTAATCACTTCCCAAGACCGAAACAACTCGAAGAAAAGCGTTAATAGACTTGAATGATAGTCAGTTCAGAGATTAAAAAACTTATGTGCGAATTCAGAATGGTTGATGGAGTAAATTAGTTCGAATACGTGTGGGGAGGTTCATGGCAGGAATCTGTCTACATTGGATTTGATGACGACCATATTATAATCTTCAGAGAAGCAGATTGGAAGCCCTAGCGAGGTAGCTCTCTTTGTTGACATTCCGCTTGATGCTAGTCACACTGTTGGTGGACGATAAGCATGACTTGTTCGTTTTGTTAGTGTTAGGGTTCTAGCTGTAAATGGCTTAAAACTATATCACAGATTAGAGATTATTATTAGTAGAAGCAGTTGCAGTAATTATATAATTGTGTTGTACTCACACAGGTCATCAGTGATTGCTCACCGACAACCGGTGGTATTCCCCGGAGTCTGAGTGACAAGTCTCCCAAGATTTCCAGTATTCTCCACCTCTTTTCGAGAGCCACCACAAATAAACTTGCAGTATCGCAACAGTCGTTTACCATTGGTTTATCGCTGGTAAAGACCATTGGTCTTCTTTGGGATTTGGGTGGCAATAAGGTCCCAGCAGTCTCTGCACTTCCAGTAGATGTCTGGTTTGGGCTGTCCCTCCTCGGTCTTCTCATCCTCCTTGACCCTATGCCAATATTGTGTGTGCGGTCAGCCTAGACTGGTACCATTTTCTTAGGGGGAAGGGGCGTGCAGCTGATGGTGTTTCTTGCTATTTCTGTTCATTGGTTCATTTTTGTGTCGTGTGAGTTCAGGCCGGTGTAATTTATTGGGGGGAAGCTTATAACGGTATGTTTTTTGTATTTTCTGTTCCTTTGTTTGTGATGTGTTCTTTCTGTGGTTTTGTCTTCTTCCTATAGTAGATTCCATGTGACCCTTCGCAGCTTATGCGGGTTGGTTTCCACATTCCATGACTTTTCTTAAGATTGTAGCTGTTTTGATAATTGCTGTCCTTTGTATAGTTCTAATGATCCCTTTGATTCCAATTTCTCCCAGTCTTTTTCCAAGTTTTTTGGAATTGTTCCTAGTGCTCCTACGATTTTTGGTATTACACTGACTTTCTTCATGCTCCACATTCCTTTCAATATTATTATTATTATTATTATTATTATTATTATTATTATTATTATTATTATTATTATTATTATTATCATTATTATTATCATTATTATTATCATTATTATTATTATTATTATTATTATTATTATTATTATTATTATTATTATCATGTAATTTGTTAGGGCATGTATCCATCCGAGAAATATTATTCTAAATTATCATATGTTTAATCTAATTCAAATGTATTTCATTTTCCGACTCAGCGATTTCGTATTCCTATGTACATGTTATACGTAAGCGTATTTACATCTTCAGAGATGTGTGTTTTCGGTGCGATTGTTAATTTCATCGGATAGTAATATATGTACCTAGTACATCACGTTGGCATGTAAGACTGTCAACGTGTGTTGAAGGCTGACGCATTTCACACCTAGCAACTAGGCAGAAATGGTTTCATATTAATTGCTAATCTTGATATGACGGCGTCCGAATTCCAAATTTAGATATTATCGGTTGGAATATAAATTTTACAGAAAGTATGATAACAAATATTTTGATTTAAAGATAGAATTATCTTCATTCCACAGAATAAAAGCATAAAGAAAGGACACACGCTTTGACTGAAACTGGTGTTGATGTGAAGCCGAATTATTTTATATATATATATATATATATATATATATATATATATATATATATATATAGTAATACAAGTAAAATGTTGCTAAATATATATATATATATATATATATATAAATATATATATATATACATATATATATATATATATATATATATATATATATATATATATATATATATTAATCCAGGTAAAGTGTGTATACATAAGTTTAAAAAAATCAGGTAAATAAAACTTGCCATACAATAACTAGAACATTCAAGTACTCAGATACTTCTATACCCTTTCTCTATGTGCTCGTGCAGGTCAATAATACCCGCATCACCATATCTATGTGCGTCAAACCCACAGATAGCTACGGTTATTTGGATCTAAATAGCACTCATTCTAACGAAATTAAACAAATAAACCATATATAGCTCATGCCTACGCGTTAAACGCCCCTGCTTCAGGACAAGACAATACCAATAAAAAATAAGCCTACTGATCTCGTATGTTTAAACAGCAAATACACATTGAACTGTATCAAAATAGCAGTACAAGGCCCATTAAACTCAGTAGGTAAAACTCTATTGATTTACAAGAAAAACAGTCTAACAGACCTCTAATTACTAACTAAGGATTTCTTAGATTTTAAAACAAACTTAAGCATGATCCCCTGTTTAACGTATCGCCAATCTATCCAAGATGGCAAACAGACAATATATCGACACTTTTCGCATAACCTACACAAAAACACAATTCAACAACAAACTAGTTCATTCACTGTGAAATAACATATAGTAAATGATCGCCGTCAGTCTACCGAAGATGCACGTTTCACATGCTACAGTGCTTTCGTCATGTACTACATGTACTTTACATGTTTAGTTGGTGAAACAGGCCACTTTGTTCTGCGTAAGGTTCCACAAGGACAGCATATTGATCAGGAAACAACTTCTACACACCAGCGGTACGACATTACAACTTATTAAACAACATAATAGATAACATAAAATGCATATTAGTACACTCATGCACATTATTCAACACAGTACCGCAAAAAGAACGAAATTAAATAGATCAACAAATGTGTTGCCACACTAGAGGCTTGAACTCAGATATTGTAGCTTTGAGCCCATATACATTATTTTCACCCAACACCACCACTAAACACTGGTTTACAATATATAGGAATACACTAACACCAAAACAAATCTAAATACACATCACAAAATAGACCTACTTCTTCAACACATGCACTCCCACGCACACCCCGTACATCCTTAACTTACAAGATATAGACAAGTGTGCACTATGGAAAATAAATCATTTCCAAACACACTTGCAACATACATATAATTCAATTTTAGATATATATCCTCAACAAAATATTGACGATCAGATTATAGCCGCCATTCACACTATAATACTCAGATTTTACAAGAGGGCATGCGTTTTTCGTAACTTCACTTTTATTTCTCCTCTTTGCATATTTATACTGGAAAGGAAATTGACAGAAAACGCTCACACATAACAAAGTTCGTCGACCCTAGACAACAACCCACACCCACACCAGACAATAAGATTAACTAGAGAACATTCGTTTTTCTCATATCATTTCCTTTCATTTTCATTCATATCGGAAAAGAAACAGAAAAAAAATGCTTACACATACAGCTGCAATAAGTGGCCGCTGCTGGCCAGATTCTAAAATATTAAATGTAATTAACGATTTTGAAGAACCCTGTTCAAAATGCATTGGAGGCTAAAGTAGATAATAGCTCCCAAAATTTATCTTACGAAATATCTCAACAAATAAGAAAATGGGATTTAGGTTGGTTTTTAAACCGCCTAATACACTCAGCACGAACTAGTAGGTTACATGTAATTTTTTTATCATTAATTACTATTTTTTATTTAATTTTTCATCCACTTACTGATATAGATGTACAAACCTTTTGATTGATTTTGCCAAGAACATACTATTATTAGTAGTAAAGTGTAACTTTCACCGTTTTAACAACTTTTTTATTGTTTTTATAGGATTATTTTGTTAATGTGACTGCATCTTATTTATTATTACTCACTAATTGATATTTTATTTTAAATTAAGACGATTTTAATTAATTTTATTAATGTAAACTGTACTTCCTAATTACTTTTAGTCTATTATTACATGACTGTAGTTAGAATTCGTTTTCTTCTAGATTATTGATCGAACTTAAGGTAAGAATTATATTTTAATCAGAATCCCTCCATTTTAAACCTTCTGACATTCATTTAATATTGATAATTTCTCCGGTTAGTGTTTATCATTTCCCTCTCCCTTCCTAGAGTAATAGTTTGATTCCCTCAAACTAACTCACATCAGGTTCACCACTTGTTCGTCTCCATATATCTGTGCTATCATCTCCCCCAGCCCTCACTGAAACTCCGTTTTATTCTTCTACTCTTCTCACCTATCACTTTCTTTTTTTACCCATACCTACCTACATTACACTTCCCCCCTTTGTTTGCTTTTTGAACTCATTGTCCTATCTGCTTTTTTAAATATATTATAGTAAATGTTAGTAAAATTAAAATATTCTTATTCGCTCCCGGTTAGAATAAACACCCCCATCGTTTTTACTCAGTCCAGCAAGTAAAAGTATCACTTTTGAGCAATTTACTATTTGATTTCTTATCAATTCTTACCAATTCTTTCAGGACATGACGTATTTTCCTGTTGATTTTTTTAACTCTCAACGAACTCTCACATGATAAAAGCTTTTACAATTGCGGATGTTTGGATTACCTTCAACCAATCACCCTACACTTGTTATATACTTTCAATCCTCAAATTTGATGAAACAAAGTTCATATCCTTCTTACATGGTAATAATTTCCTTTGCATATTTTTAACTTTTTAAATTGTTTTTACATTTTTATCTTTCATATATCCCATGTTCACATTATAGTAAATTTTACTGACTTATCTGTCAGACTTCTTCTGATGATACCATAGATGGATTAAGTAAAGATTAAAGTGTGTTTATTTATATAAACACACTTTAATCTTTACTTAATCCATCTATGGTATCATCAGAAGAAGTTCGACAGATAAGTCAGTAAAATTTACTATAATGTGAACATGTTAATATACGAAAGATAAAAAACTAAAAACAATTTAAAAGTTAAAAACGCCTTGTTTGAACAATTGATGATTTTATAAATATTCCATTTTACAGAATGATTATTCTCATCACTTATATCTCTCTCGAGAATATTTAAATTTCTATCTCGGACGCTGTTAAAACGAGATTAATCAAGCAAATATGGCATCATTGCTGGCTAGGTTATATACGCAAATATCATGTTGACACGCTGGTTTCCGTTAGATCACTGAAGTTAACCATTTTAGAATAGCAGGTGCGTCATGTGCTATCTGCATATCTTCGCATGTTTTTCTATCATCCGTGCTTTCAGCTGCACTGAAATCAAGCAGTTGCGGCTCAGGAGAACCGTGGTTGAGATTGCGTAACTCTCGCTTCTCAATTATACGCGTAGCAGACTTTACAGAGAGTATCGAATCTCTCAAAAGAAGACGAGGATCAAATTCCAGATAATGGTACAGTTAACCAGTATGTGGTATATTACATATGTCCCATCACGTTAGTAGGTTGAGTGTGGGGTGAACGATCATGCATAGCACCTCGCCAACTAAGCAACACTCGCGGTTGCGAAAGATATATAAAGCTATATGGATAAGAAGCTATTTGGTTATTACACCAGCTGGGTTTCAATCTATGTTAGAAGTACTTGCTTGTCTTGATATATATATATATATATATATATATATATATATATATATATATATATATATATATATATATATTTATATATATATATATATATATTTATATATATATATATATATATATATATATATATATTTATATATATATATATATATTTATATATATATATATATATTTATATATATATATTTATATTTATATATATATATATTTATATATATATATATTTATATATATATATATATATATATATTTATATATATATATATTTATATATATATATATATGTATATATATATATGTATATATAGATGTATATATATGTATATGTATATGTATATATATGTATATGTATATATATATATATGTATATATATATATATATATGTATATATATATGTATATATATATACATATATATATATATATATATATATATATATATATATATATATATATATATATATATATATATATTCAAAGTAGGATTTTGTGGTTGTAACAAGAGTATTCCTTATATCGGAGATAAAGCTATAATGCAACACAGCTAAAGAAAATAAAGAATAAGATAAATTATAACAACTATATATTTAAAACAAAAGAGTATTCAAAGGCAAAACAGATGTCTTTCAGTATGAGTACACACTGGCTTATACTAAGAATTGTGCACCTTCTCAATATATATATATATATATATATATATATATATATATATATATATATATATGTATATATATATATATACAACATGTTTATATAAATATTGATTATTTTTACCTAAATACACATTTTACTCAAACTGCAGTGTAGGAGATGGTAATTACTGCCGGTAAAAGGATCGAAACAACTTGCAAAATCACGTTTGTCTCTGAAGCCTAGTATACAACCACTACGCCACCATCACTTAATATGGGAAGAAAAGAATGTTAATTTTGCATGATGTCAAATAGGCGGACATATACAGTAAGCCTATTCATATGGTATTCAACAGCAGAGGCCGGAACATCGCATTGCGCATAGGTTAACGGTGTATTATAAATTCTCCTGCAGCACTAATTCTTGTTAAAAGGAGCGATAACAGTATTTTTTAAATGTATAAATATTTTTCTATGTATAAATATTTTTCATATATTTTATTTACATCCGCTCTAGGAGGTTAGACACAAAGTCAGGTGTGGGTTTTTAATGAAAGTGTTTCTGTGTAACGCACTGAATTCTCACAAGGCACACCAGCTCTTCAGTATGCGTCGTTAAAAACTAAACGACCGTGCCATATATTAGGAAAATAGCAATATGTATTTAATTGAATATATATATAAATATATATACGCCCTATCACACAAATGTCAGCCAAAAAAAACCCTGCACAACGAAACTATTTTCATATTTTAAAGAAAAAGGAGAATGATAATAGTTATCTGATAAAGCACCACCGTCTGAAATAGATTGGGAATACGTCCTTCACTCTATTTCCATAATGCGACGCTTTCTTTCAAAATACTGATTAATACTTATTTATTTCTTAGTTTCCTTCTTTTCAATGTTCCATTTTAAGTCATGTTTTACTTCTTTTTATATTTCTTTTTTTAATTTAATCGATTAAGACGATAGATAATATGAATACGCATTATAGTGCGAACACTAGTGAACTATTTTTTTTCACAGAAAGTGTTTCCTGGTGTCTTGAAATAGTTTGAGTTATGTCTGTATCTATAGTAGAGGTATTAGCTCTCAGTTTATCACTGGCCATATGGAATTATATATGTACTATTCGCAGCGACTTTCTGCATATCTTTTAGTTCTCACCGCATATAATTGTTTAGCCGTATTCATATATGATCACATTTCTCTGCATATCATGCGTTGATCTTAATCCGATTCTTTTATTTGTATATTTAATTTTGGAAATGTATTTCAATCTTTTATCTCTCGTTCTCGATAAATCCGTGTCTATTTTTATTCAGGGAGATCTAGATCGTTTGTTTTTCGTTCTAACGTTTTTTTCCATTATCAACGTTAGCATATGCTGCATTGCGTTCGTCTTCTGTTGAGTTCCCGCTCTTTATTTTCTTGAATCTCAGATGAAACATGCTTCCTTGTTCTGTTTCTATCAACAACTTTTCTTTTTGATCTGAATTAATCAGCATACGAAAGAATATGTTGTTTTATTTAACAAGGGTTATTTTATTATATTGTTTCTGCGTTATTAAATTCATAATTTAAGGTAATGTTTCTTTATTTTCTTGTAGCACATTTTTGTTTATTTATCGAGTATTCCATATTATAATGCACGATATAAATAACCTGTTTCCACTTTGTTCTATTTTAACATGTAATCGGGATATATGAGTGCCTAGGAAATATGTTCTTTTTAATATGTTATATTAAAGAAAACTGTCATTAGCATTAATACGCGAGCCTTTTGACTAAGATCAAAGTGTAGCATCTGTTCCTATGGATACTACACCCTATAGACCGGTACCGTCTTGGCCTTCGGGTCTTGATTCCGCCGGTTTGTGGGTGTGTCCTGTGCAGTTCTAGGAGGCCCACCCTTTCAGGCTTTGTCTTCTCACCCTTTGAGAAGGGGTTAGTTTATTGCTAATCGCCTGCGGCGCTCCTCCCAGGGAATGCCGACGGGGCTGCCAACACAATTTTAAAAGGTCATACGTGCTCTTCCTCTAGTGCACTTTCCGACCTTGTGTCACATCTTACCGCTGTGGAAGGTAGATAAATACCTTGAAACATCCAGAAACCGCTAATTCGGTTCGGTACTACTCCAGAGAATGCGTGACTGCTCGGCCACAGCGATCGGGCAGGTCGCGGAAGCGTCCGAAAGCTGCCGAGTCGAAAAAGAGGCTGTAAACAAAACTGGGAAAAAAAACTGTACGAGCAGGGACATTCTAATATACCTGCGATCCCAGGATATGGCAACAGGTAAGAACCTACGAAAGGAATGCGGCGTACTGTCTCCAACCACACAAGTGGACTGGAAGAATTTTCTGCGGGAGGTCTGCATGGAAGATCTGTCGCGCAACCTTCGGCGACTCGGAGGCCCAGGGCATACGGTGGAAATAGACGAGTCTCTATTTAACCGCCGTATGTTAATGTTGGACGTGTTTTCCAGCCCTTAATCTGGGTCTTCGGGGGATACAACCCCGCAGAAGAGGAGTGTTTCCTGGTGACAGTGTCTAACAGGAATGCCGAAAACCTAACCCGACCAATAATCAAACAGTACGTCGTACCTGGGACCACACGGTAGTATCCGATTGTTGGAGGGCGTACAACAGATTAGGAGAAGAGGGGTATCAGCACCTTACGGTGAACCACAGCGAGAACTTCGTTGACCCGACAACGGGTGCTTGCACCAACCACGTCGAGAGGATGTGGAAGGAAGCGAAACAGAGAAACAAGAAGGTGTGCGGAACGAGCAGGGCACTCGTAGACGGCTATCTGCGGGAATTTATGTGTCGTCAGAGATTTCGAAACGACCTTATCGACGCCATATTAACGCAGATAGCAGAAATCTATCCCGCCTCGACGACTCCCTCCTCTTCTGCCTGTCTTTCGCTCATCCCCAAAAAACAAGCGCCAGCAACAGTAGCAGTAAACCCTGAACCTCTACGGGAAAAGGTACATAATTCCGCCCCCCCCCCAAAAAAAAAATATATATATAACAAAAACTTGCCTAATTGTAAAAAAAACTAAAAAATTATTCATTTTGCCCACTAAAACAATTTTAAAAAAATTATTTATAGTTCTTCAGCTATGGTTTGTTCATTTCTTTCAGTTTTTATAAAATCATATGCATTTTTTCTTTCCGTATTCATCGACTTATATTGTCGTCTGCCAACATTCCATTTTTTACGATTTTCGGTGTTGTTTATACAGCCTCGTTTTCGTTTCGACAGCCTCGTTTTCGACTCGGCAGCTCTCGGACGCTTTCGCGACCGACCCGATCGCTGCGGCCGAGCAGTCACGGAAATTAGGCGCATTCTCTGGAGTAGTATCTTCGGTTCAATAATTAATTCATGCGACTTATGTTGTAGTTTGCCCAATAAATAGGTGCCCAATACATAAGGGCGTTGATTGCTGCTAGTGGTTCATTTCTGTTCGATATTTGCGTTATTAGCTTCGGCGGATCATTATATTCCGGAAATATAAAACACGGGCTGCCTTTCCTTGAATTATATTGCGAACAGTAATACTTACTATCATCTGTGGTTAATGTAATATCCTTTAAGTGATCAACAGTGTTTTTTTATTTGCCAGACCATTATTTTAAGAAATGTACATTGTTTGTTCGTTGTTTATTCGTCCAAGTAAATCCCTTCATATTTATACACAGCTTGCTTACTCCTTAACTTCTTGTTTAAATGTTGGTTTAAGTACTATAGTAAATAAGGAAATAGTTAACTAATTCTGCTTCTTAGTTTCTCATAAGAGGAGACACCTCGAATATTAAAATAGAGTCTGACGAACTTTGCACTTAAGTAAAAAAAAATATGCCTTAAGCATAGAGTAAGATAATTACCGGTTGTAATTTTCTTTTAATTATATTTACTGGGTTACATTGAAGTATATTTAATGTTTCTTATATTTTGTTTTACCACTTTCCAAATATGGATCAAACGGGGTCCACTTAATATGGTATACAAGTCAATCTAAGTAGTCTGATAAAATAATCTATTATAGCAATTCATGCAAGGGGATGTAATGTTTAGGTGTTTTATATAAATCCGAAACCATCTTATAATATATGTTTATTTTATAAGCATCTAATATTCGAATATTATTTGGCGTTTGTCATAATTACTACGGGCAGTTCTTATTTACTATCACTAGAGAAAATCTTGTTCCAAAAAACACATTTTAACCATTTTACGAAGTCTCTCAACTATAAGTGGTAATATATACATTCGATATCTGCTATTTACAAACTAATGCCCATTTGAGTCGTTAGTCCACTTAATGTTTGTTTCATATTTACTATAGCATGTTCGTGATCATCTAAATTAGTAGCATGAATAAGACTCGTAGTATTCAGTTATTCCGTATTAAACATTGACTTTGTTTAAAACTACAGATGCAATAGTACCCGTTTCAAACTTAACGATTTTCTTCAATGATTCTTTAACATCCCTCTTTTTTCATTTTAGTTCAGTTTACTTTTCAAAGATCAAAGAGGCTACTTCCTGGGGATAACATTTGATTTCTTCATAAGATACATATGTATTCAAGTGTTCCATTAAAGTTCGCATTCATATCTCAAACATTGAGGTAAAAAAGAAGTGAAGAACATTAATTTTCCTCCCCTCAATTGGCCAGCTAACTATGTTATAGTATATATTTCCTGTGATCTCTGGATCTAACCAGATTGTTTGACTACTATACATCTTGTCTGGTGGACTATACTAGACGCCCTCCAACTTGGAAAAGGTGCACTATCCCGTGTATAAGCCAGTGTGTAGTCATACTGAGGGAATCCTTTTTGGGCTAATAATACTCTTTCATGTTTAATATTTAGTCAGATTTACTTGTAAGAGGTAGTATCCACTTGCCAGGACAAACCCCTGTAAAGAGAGACCTCATACGCTCGACGTGTCTAGTTGGCTTTTAATTTGCTTATGCATGATCCATCAAACTATATTAATTATAATTAAATTTATATTAGTTAAGTTTGCTTATTTCTAATTTTTCCTAACATTATCTGATAAATCAGCATCATTTTAAAATATAATTTTCAAATTAGTGTCCGTAAAGTTATTTAATTATGTCTCCTTAAAACGACAATTTCAAGTGTCTTCTATTTTATTCAGACCCTTTTATATTTATATTTGCTATTTGCAGATCGATTTAACATAATAGTTTTTTTTAATCCTGACAACAAAGAAAGTGAGTAACCGACTTTTAAACACGCATTCATCAGAGTAAAAAGAGCGCGATACGTGCGTTCAGGTAGATCGTAGAGGACTCTAATCAAATTGTATTCTATCTTTATTTAAAAGCAAACAAAGATTTTAAAAAAATTCTCCATGAATTCAAATAGAAAAAAATAACATAATTTAAAAAGAAAGTAATAAAAGTATTTTCTAAAATAAATGTTTTATGAGAAAAAATATTTTTGAAGTGATATTAAAATTAATATATTTAAAAAAATATAAAATGGGATCCAACCGTCTTAATTTTATATTTAAATAAACGTAACAGTCATCTTACGGCTTCTATTGGGTGTTGTTAATGTTGTAATAATTTTCCCAACATACTACATGTGAATTACCAACACAAAACAACACACATACTAGATTACATATATATATATATATATATATATATATATATATATATATATATATATATATATTAATGGGAATTGCTCCAGACAAGGCATGAAGCAACTTGATTTCAGCAGCTAGCGAGAACAAATATGATTATCGGTAATACAACGGATGCCTATCGACCTTAGTCTTGAAAATTCCAGGATTATAGGTAGAATGAAAACTGTCAGCAGGAAGAGAGTTCTACAAGCCTGCGTTTCTTGGAAAAAAGCTACTGGAATAGGAGTCTGTATTACAATGAGGTATCAAAACAGCGAATTGATGGAGACTACTAGACCAACAAGTAAAACTATCTGGAACAAAAGAATGGATGAAAAAGACTGAGACTAGCAACATCATGTCTGTAAGAGAGGGGGTGTAGAGAAGAAGAAAATCTATCTATATATATATATATATATATATATATATATATATATATATAAATAACGAGAATAAGAATGGTGTTGACTGCAATATCTATTAAATCTTCAATTGTTCAAAACCTTATTTTAAGGATTTGAACAATTTATGATTTAATAGATATTGTATTCTATACAATTCTTATTGTCATAGGTGACTTATTTATCTTGTTGCTCTATTTCGTTTCTTAGAGCATTGCAGTTGCATAATAAGTTATATTTTAAGGATATATTTTATATCCTTATTTTCTTTTTCAGCAAAGGAAGGTTTGTCCGAAATATCAATTATTTACAGATGAAAGTAAAAAAAAACAGGCTTGCCACTGGTGACACAGTATTCTTTTTTCGTTTTTTTTATTATTGCCTTGTATTTTCTCTTCTAAATAAAAATATTTCTTTATATTCTGACACTTTCAGGTAATGCTAAATAATGAACAGTTTATGGCAGCTTAGAACATATATAACAGTCAACATTAAATTAATATATTAAAGCATGATAAATCTATGCAGTATGTCTCTACTGCTCAATACATGTTAGTGTTTGTATGACATTTCTGCAGACGATTATGACTGACATACAAGAATATGTAATACCATTAAAAAAAACTTTGAGAAGAATAAGCAGACTTTATGTAAATATAGTGGCTGCATTTTAGGAAAAAAAAACAAACGTACTGTCTTGGCAATTCGTTGGAAGTAAAGATCAGCGCCTATCGGGTCTTAAGTACGAGGAAGATACCCTCCTAGCATAACAGAACTGAGAGTACTAATTCGTTCAAAGGTTGGCCGATTATCAAACATAGAATTATTAAATACCAATCTAATTGGACAGACTAGGTTAGATTTTGAGACCCCAATCGACACGAATATTCCATCCAATATTAGAAACTGAAGACCAGGTTCATTGTGCAACATCGTTTTTTTCTGTTTTGAAAAAATATATTGACCACTATTTAGCTGTTTATGCTGAATATTCTAATAAATATAAATCGAGCGTGTCAAGGTATTCTATAGGGCTAATTCTGTTTTTCATTAAAACTTCTAGAATTAGTCGCTTTCGTTTTGTACAGGCTACATTTTTCACTTAATCCGCTTAAGTAGCTCTTTGACACTGTCTCAAGTAGCTCCTTTACACATGTATGTCAATATTCTGAAAGGTGAGATAGAGTTGTCAGTAATATGTGTGTTAGTACACACTAGTCAAGTGTACACGATTCTTAATTTCATTGGTTGTATTTTACATCGCTACACTTACAACTTGCTGAACACACATATTTCTCTCATTATACTGAAAAAGGTAGAACCTTCTGTTATAAAGTAATTCGGAATTTCTATACGTTAAGAAAATAGATTACAATAGAAGTATATATTAACACGCATATATCTCTAACATTAAGTTCTAATAGATACATATATATATATATATATATATATATATATTTATGTATATATACACATATATATGTATGTATATATATACTTTCCATGTTTTGCAACACAGATGAGTCAGAGAGGGCAAAAGGGCTGTCCGTGCAGAAATATATAATATCATATATATATATATATGA
Organism: Sepiola atlantica; assembly: GCA_963556195.1. Classification (NCBI taxonomy): domain Eukaryota; kingdom Metazoa; phylum Mollusca; class Cephalopoda; order Sepiida; family Sepiolidae; genus Sepiola; species Sepiola atlantica. Next base: position 50,110,657 of record OY744535.1, read on the forward strand.
TGGACTCTCCCGTCGATTGCGACGTATGAGGTTCCAACATATATATATGAGCCAAATGAAGATAAATATACAATAGAATAATGCCCCTTATTGTTGTATATATATATATATATATATATATATATATATATATATATATATATATATATATATATATATATATATATATGGCATTTACATATCTATCTTTTTCTTTATGTATAACATAGGGAGATATATTATCTAAATAAATAAATGCGAAATTTTTCTTAAATCGGAAAACATCAAATACAGGTCATGCTTATTAAAATCTATGATAATCCATAAGGTTTTATAATACCGTATATAGATATAGTAATCTACAAGTACTCACCAACACATTTACGTATTCTTTATTTGCATATATTAAAACAGTTTTTAATAAATTAATATTCTGTAATATACATTGGTAATTTACATTGTGATATTTCCTTATATCAAAGCAATAGTTGCATCGATAGTAAAACCACTGATATTTTTTAGATGCGGAGAACAGATATTACACTTTGATCTTAGCCAAATGTCAGCGATCTAATAAAACATATTTATGACTAAGCATTACATGTATTATATTATCTACTATAAGTGGTGATAGTGTAGTATTAGTGCTACATCATGATACTATTTTCTCAGTAACTACCATCTCTTTTGTTTAAGGGAGGGGTACTCTAGTAGCGTGTGGGTTTCCATAATACCGCAGGTATTATTTTTCTTTTCGATGAAGAAGGGGATCTTCCCATTAAGAACCTCTTCTTTTTTAAGGAGATATTGTAGTATATGTACTTTTGTCTTTATACAATCCTACCCGGCATTACCTCCTTTTTTCTGTCTGTGTAGGAGAAGTGTAGTATATGTTCGTTTATGTTCATATCCACCTCCTAGATATTGATATTTCTTTTTATGGTCGGGGGAATTCCCCCTAGGCTTTTATTTTACAGTACGGGGTTAGGGGAAGTGTGGTTTACTTTCATTCGTTATGATAAATTATTCCCAGGTATTACATCTTCTGTAGGAACAGTATATTATATGTTTTTTCCTCACGATATAACTCTTCCAAGACTACCTTCTCCTTTGGTGACTGGGTAGTGTACTATCTATTATGTCGTCATCATATACTATTATGAAGCATAACGTCCTTCTTACGGTGCCAGTGTATGTAGTTTGTTCACAAATATAACCTCCTCAAACGCAAACACAATGATGCGACCAGAGTTCACATATATTAGCTAGTATATATATATATATATATACATATATATATATATATATATATATATATATATATACATATATATATAGACATATATATATATATATATATATATATATATATATATATATATATATATCGAGCATGAAATCAGACTAGCGTTAATCGAGACAAAACTCCACATTGAAATAGACATAAATATATATTGCACTTTTATTACCAAGATTCAGATAATTGAATCTTGGAAGCACTGTAAAATTATTGCTGGCACATAACTGGGTCTGCTATGCATATATTTACATCTCTCTCTTTCTCTTTCTCTCTCTTTTTATATATATATATATATATATATATATATATATATATATATATATATATATATATATAACTCAATGTGTGTGTGTATGTGTGTACCATGTTATCTATAGAAAAAAGATTAATGGATTTACATGAAATTCAAAAGCAAATTCTTATGTGATATTTACCAAGATATACAATGGAAGTTTCCCGAATCCCTAAGTGCACCCATAATTGGGCTTTTGGGGAAATGATGTTCTGGGGTATGACTTACCACTGCACACATGCATTAGCTCAATTGTTACATACTTATCTATGTGAAAATACTTAAGCGTTGTAAGTTTAGGGAACATAGACACAAAATATTAATAATGTCATAAACGTTGTGTTCTACGCAATGTATAGCTATAGAGACTATTTCGCTGTATCACGGCTCTCAGTGCAACTAGTGCCTCAAACGGGATTGAAACTAAACTGTCGAGCCGGGTGCGCTATCATACGATACTGACTGAATGTGAGTGATATCTCAACGTAAACATTGTCAAGTGCCGGGAGCTCGAATTAGTTTTACCAAAAGAGCTATGCCTTAGAGCTAATGGCAGTTAGCGATACCCTTTAAAACAGCTCTACCCAAGAAAGGGGGCTGTATATAGTCATCCACATGCCAACTGTTTCGCTGTTTCACAGCTCTTATGGTTTGTATACATAATTTGTTGAACATCTGTTTCCTTTTAGTTTTCAAAATAAAACATCTTTAAATGAACATTTTTCTCGGATAAATGAAGCATAAACCCAATAAATGACATGTCTCAAAACATTTATTTATTCGTTGTAATTTATCAATATATATATATATATATATATATATATATATATATGTATATGTATATATATATGTATATATATATGTATATATATATATATGTATATATATATATATGTATATATATATGTATATATATATATATATATGTATATATATATATATATGTATATATATATATGTATATATATATATATATATATATATATATGTATTTATGAACTCTCTCCCGTCGATCTCGACGTATGAGTGCCCCGCGCGTGAGTGCCGAGGCGCCCCGCGCGTGAATTTGTAATTGAAAGGGTGAAGTGGTAATTGCAATCCTCAACAACCGCTCTCCATTGCTTAATTCCAATGGCAAGTAGTAGTACAAGACGACTGGAAACAATGCCGAGATAAGCAGAGAGCACATACAGTACCTGGTATTCCTTCATGGTCACCCATTTAGTACTGGCCAGGCTCGACGCCGCTTAACTTCGGTGATCTAACGGGAACCGGTGTGTCAACATGATTGTGCCGTATATATGTATATACATGTATATATATGCATATATATATGTATATATATGTATATATATATATATTCAAATGAACACACTTTTAAGTAGTAGATCAATAATGTTCGACTAGAACGTACATAATTTGATTTACATGATGTTAACTTTATATATATATATATATATATATATATATATATATATATACATATATATATATAAGAGAGACAAAGCTACATACATAAGTCACATTATAGACTTCGTTGTTAACTTATAAACAATTTATGTCAATCTGATTTGCCAGGCCAATTGCTTCATTATCGTCGATGCAGTTTGAATGAAACGAAATTGTGACTTTTAAATATAATCACGCTTGAACATTGATCTATATCACATATCTACATGTGTATACTTCAAACTAAACCATTTATTTTTATACGCATATATATATGTATAATATATATATATATATACATATATATCTATATTATATATATATATATATATAATATATACATATATATATATATATATATATGTGTGTGTATGTGTCTGCGTGATTTAAAATATTTGGACAGCATTACAAGTAAAAAGTATAAGTCGCAGTATGTAGGCCCATCAATACAAAATCGATAACAAGTGAAAAATGTCTGGTGATTAACATTCATTCTCTTTCTAAGCATCGGTATAGTGTGCAAACACATTTCATAGAATGAATTGATAACATTACTGTCAGGTTCACTTTAATCCAGTGTGGCAATATCTAGTAGAATATGCGCTGTGCATAATATGCAGGTACATTCCAAGATAAAAAAAACAAAAAACGTAAATAAATATTTAGTAATATTAATAACATAATGCTAAAACTCTTTTAGTCAAACGATTAAATTCAGTATTAAATAACCTGAAAAAGGTCGATATGCCGTAAAGTAAAACACACATAATATAATTAGTCTTAATAAGCGATTTGCTATTAAAAATAGAAAATGGTGCATAATTACATTATCAATATTTTTCTCTGTATCTTATTGAATACGATATATTATTTGTTAAATCTTTCAAACATGTCTTATTTTTTAGTAATAATAGTAATAGCAATACCTACTACTACTGCTGCTACTGCTGCTACTACTACTAGTAATAATAATAATTATCAGAAGAGGAAAAAGAAAGAAGAAAAGAATCAACAATAGCTTGTATATGTGTGTCGTTTATGTCACTTGGACTAGTTTTACGAATTGCGAAACAGTCAATTACTCAACTTTATTGGTATATATATATATATATATATATATATATATATATATATATATATATATATTATTTGTACAACCAAGTACAAAACGCTACACGGGCATGCCAATATTACTGATCAATAGTTATGAGAAACTACGATCATGTCAGGGGGAAAACACGTTTTTTACCCTGTTGAGATCGTAATGTTTAATACTATTGATCAATAACATTAGTATGCCATGTAGCGTCTTTTTTGTTCTTTTCTCTCTATGAATAAAAGTAATTATATAAATAGCTCTACTTACTATTTAGCGCTATTTTATAAGCCAGGTTTAAATTCTGTGGAGTGTTATCCCGTGCATGTTTACTTTACCTAGACTACAATATATATATATATATATATATATATATATATATATATATATATATATATATATAATCTTGATATACGGACACATTTTTCTTTTGAAAACATATTTTATTACATTTTACAGATAACTTGTGTCTGCATATAGTTTCAATAATCTTTTCTAAATTCCTGATTAATATACATAGCTATTTTCCGAATTCGTTATGCATCCAAATACTTTTGATTTCTTTTCAGAGCCATCTACAGGGGTACATATAGTGTAAATAAAATATCTTTGGAAATGGTCAGTGATGTTTTTTTCCGAAAACTATGATGTTCTTTGGTATTAATGGAGTATCAAGATTTGAATAATTTGGCTCTGTGTTGGCAGTTACGAAAATAATTAATGCAATGGATTGATTTTTAATACTCACATGCAGAGTTTCTCATATTTGTAATCTTAGTGTGTGCGTTTTCTGTTCTTATATACTTGTATTGACTATAAGAAGTTATCCAAGTTGAGAGCGCGGGAAAGAATGATAGGCTTCTAGATGTTTGCTAGTATGCTCATGTCCGATACGTTCATTGTGAGTCGTCTCAACAGAGTTGTGATATTCAACACAAATTAGTGTTTTTTTTTTCGTTGTCAGCGACACAATGCCCCAAATAATATTTACACCCATATAGTAAGTTTGTGTTATCCAAAACCATGGCCAACGAGATTAAAATATTGGTGATAAGTCAGTTTAAGGGTTTAAATTTGCTGCGAAGGGAAAATGAACCTAGGGAAGTGCCTGAGCGCGGCTAGGCACACGTAAGAGAACTGCAGATACTACACTTTTATCGGTACGGGGAAGCCGAGGATTAAGATTAACTCCACATTTGGCGCCTGAGAATATGCTACCAACAATGGAAAAGGGAACAATGAATAGACATATTAAATAAATAATCTTACACTTTTTCTTTTAACAATAAATGTTTAACCTTTTGATAATTATGAATATTTTTTTAATTTCGTGCAAATATAATTTTCATTTTATCGATGTTTTATCATATTATGTATGAAATTGTAACGGGACCAACAGAATCTCTCATTTATTTACTTGTGTTGGAGATGTAAGGAGCGCTAGCTATGACTGTGTAGAGGATACGTAACTAACTTTACGAACACTGAAGAGCACGTATTGAAATGATATTAAGGAGATAAAGTTACAAATGTTGGCTGTGTACAGAAAAGAAGTGTATCATCATATTTTACGGCACAGTAGAACATTCAAAAATCAACTTGCATATTCATTTCTTGGACGTTCATGTTTGTATTTATAGTTCAGAAATAGAGTTAAAATCAATAGGTCATTCTAAAGTCACGGTACAAAGGGGAAATACACGTTTCTTCTATTTGCAAACTTATATATTCATGTCTACTAAGAATTTGTTTTATGAACAATTGCATTGAATAATAGATGAACGAACTTTAAACAGAAACAAATTCAATCAGTAATGTGCGTATAATACACGTACACAAAATAGGTGTGCCTTGTGGTTTGGAGCGACACGCCTGTTCCAAGTCTTGATTGAAGACATAAAGGAAATATATTCCAAATTTCTACCGCAGTTTTAGGAAAATATTTGAACCGATTAAAATGTAAAATACTTCAATATCATTACAGTGCTACACAATACATTTTCTAAAGAATTACACTCGGAACTTGATTTTCTGGTCGCAATGAGTGATCGAGCATCGTGTTGCATGAACTCTGTGAATGTTTCACCGTTTATTGTGTTTCTGTAAAGGGTAGCCGTAAAACGTATGATGTTAAATAGGAATTCTAAGCCGATTATATAGTTTACTTATCAAAATTGTCCATAAAACAGCTCATAAAAATGTAAATGCTGAAGGAACCATAACATTATTATTACATTTAATTGGAAATATTATATATGTAATTATATATATATATATATATATATATATATATATATATATATATATATATATATATATATATATAATAACTGTAAAAAATAAATTGACTTACATGAGTGATTTTCCACTGGAAGACTTGTGACAATAAGTTTTTAATGGTTGAGAAACTTTCGAGACTATATAAATATATATATATATATATATATATATATATATATATATATATATATATATATATAATATATAAAGAATAAATTCGAATTCAACTCATACAATCAAGGTGGAAATTGAACAATTCTCGCCTTTCATGCACTTTTGAAGAGGGCTACATTTTTTGGAAAAAGTTGTCCTTCATTTTGTGTGTGTTTCAATGAAATTATCGCACGTTTGCTTACAAAACGCTTAATTAACTTTCATTTAGTTAAAACTCAAGGTGAGAAATCAAGTTTCCCTGGCAAGAAATTATGATTAATTTCCTTTTGTGTAAAGATATCTACATACACGGTTACCATTCCTGACTGGCGACTAATGGATACATGTTATAGCAAGTGCTATCCCGCATTGTGCATTAAACAGAACCATATACCAATTTTTCTACTAAATATAAAACAAAAAGTTTTCATGTATTTTAAATGGCGATATTTCATCGTATTTTCTTAAATAATTGTAACAGGTAGAACTCTCAAATAGACTATCAATATCTGTCTAATTAACTCTAAACTTTCTCTGAACAAAAGTTGAATTTAAAACATATATGAAATGCACCTGCATGAATAAATATGCACTCATTATTAAAATCCTTCGTTGCGACTGTGCTCTGGCATTTTTATGTTGCATAATTATACTGTAGCCTTCAAATGTGCTTTTCAAGACATAAGAGCATGCAGTCATTGCTGTCGAATTTGGGTGTATACCATATCGTGTCAGGAAAAGTTAAAAGGTTACATATTCCCAGAAGGTTAGTCGCTAACTTGGTGATGTGTTTTCTCATTTTCACAATAAATGTCACAGATCGGGAAAATCTTTAGGTGATAAAAAACGTACATGTTTCCAAGCAAGGCGTCATAGTCTGGAGGTAAAACTCCAGACTATTGACATCAATAGCGAAGGTTCGATCATTGCCCATTTAGGCATATATATATATATATATATATATATATATGTGTGTGTGTTGTTTATTTATTTTTATAGATGAAATAGTTAACCACGGGCACGTGCTTCACTGTTACTGCGGCTCATCACTGTCGCTTACTATGACAGGATTTGATTATATATATATATATATATATATATATATATATATATATATATATATATATATATATATATATATATGGGTGTGTGTGTGTTACTGTGGGTGTATGGCTGTGTGTGAAAATATTTGCTCTCAACTCATTGGTGAGGCTCTTTATTAACGGAATAAACGGTGATTGTCTAAGCACAGAACATAGAATTCCGTAAAGAAGTGAACGCTCTAATCAGTAGGTAATGCCAACACATATATGCATTATAATTACCTTTAGTTAGTAGCAAACATTATACCGTAGCGAATAGCGGTCCCGACTACATATCAAGTCGTCGTGTTCCAATCTTAGTTCAACGCTCTTGCTTCAACAAGACACACTGGATATCTCAAGTTATAAATTATAAAATAAGTAGTTTATACAACGTTGTGGCGAAATAAATAAATAAGTAACATGTATATGATAAGTAATTGATTCTATATTTTTAGTACATTTCTCCCGGGCTTTACCTTTTTATTTTACTAATTAAAAATAGAAATGTGCATAAGTACATGCAGTGATCAACCTGTAATCATAGTGAGTGATACTATATTATTGAGATAGTGCTTATTTGCAAGAAGTGACACTTTGATGATTAGTTGTATCAAGAAGATTACTATTGGATGCAAATAGAATTATGTTAAAACATGTTTGATTTCCAATCACTGTTTTGTTAAAGAAAAGCATTACAACCACTCGCCGCATTGTTTAAAGCTTTTTAAATGCGAAATGCTTTTCGTTTATTACGATACTAATTAAAGACGTTCTCTTAGTTGTTGCTTCGCTGAGCGTCTCTTTTCCGGTGTTGTAGGAAATGAAAATGTCTGTAACAAACAGAAGAGACTCATTCCTTAATTAAGAGTTTTGCATTACTTTATAAAAATATGAATGGAAGTAATTTAAGGATGACTGAATAAAAATGGAGTCTTTTGTTTCATTGTAATATCGAGTTCAAAAAAAAAAATTAAAGTAGGTTTCTCGTTTCAGAAGATGATAGTCCGTAATTTCTAGTACAGAATGAAGAAAAGGAAGTAGAAGAATACAAATCAACAAGATAGGAAATAAATAAAATATAAGATTAAATAAAGATATAGTTTTTTTTAAATAAAAAGAAATGTCAAAAACTGAAAATATAATAAAACGTAGAAAATACTGAAATAATTAAAATAAAATTTAGAATAATGTGATACGAAAAACGAACGCAAATGAAGAAAAAAAGTTATGAATAAATAGGAAATTAAGATATAACAATGTAGAAAGAAAACAAAATCAAAATGAAAGAAAGACAGTTTTAAATTGTTAAGGAAATACATAGCTCAAAGAAAACTGTAACATTTTTATCAAATGAAAGAAGAATATGAAGAAATAAAAAATCAAAATAGATAATTAGCGCACGAGGAAAAGGAGATAACATAAAATAGAGGAACAAAATAAGAAACAAAATAAAATCAATAGAAACACAAGTAAAATATAGAAGCACATAAATATTTAAAGAGAGTAAAGGGGTCAATGTTGGAAGAAAAGAGCGAACGAATCAAAAGTGACAGAGACAGCAAAACACAAAGTAGTAAAAAAACACCCTGAAAGCGAACCTGAAAAGAAAGAATGGACTCGGATGAAGAGAACAAGGGGAACAAAGAACTAAAAAATCGATAGTGTATGAAATACAACCCACCAAGACGACAAGTTGAATAATAAATAACAAACTAACGTGTATACCAGTGGTAAAATCGGCAAGTTCTCACGGGCCAAAGTGAAGTTGCCGCTATGCACTTTCAGTTCTGACACTGTTAGATCGGTCGTTAATAAACAGCGGAGAAAGAATCCACCCGTCATAAGACACCAGTCCAAACGAGGACACCTATGCTAGAGGAAATAAGGCGGCCCCCCTACTTACAACACAGAGGCCCGTGGACCGTAAGAGCCTTAGAAACAGTCACCTATTCAGCGAATGTTCAGGGTAAAGATAGATTTAAATTAATCAATTCCCCCTCACAAAAAGCCAACACTCTAAAACCCGCATAGAACATCTGGAAAAGGCCAACTTTAAAAGATTCCTGAAGTTCCCTCATACACAAAAAAATACCACTGAAAATGATTTGGAGAAAGTAAAATGGAAATGAAGCGAAATGTAATGTTTATCTACCCTATGTTGGTAATAGGTGGATTCTTCTACACACTATAAAATGAGTTACCACTAAGAGTTGTGGCAGTCATCGGTTCCATTCATTTGCCGTCCAGTGATCATGACGGACATACCAGTCGAGGTGCCGGTCTCGACAATCAGTTTAGCATGAACTGGGCTATTTCGGTGGCCTTTTATCTGCCGGACTGAGGTATACTGTCCGGGGGTTTTCCTCGGAGGTGTACACTCCCAGGCCTTGCCTTCCCTCTTTGAGGAGGAGTAAGTTTATTGCTTGCTGCCTGAGGCGTCCTGACCGGGGAATGCCGACGCGGTTTCCCAGGCTATTTTTGCTAGGCCAGAGTGCTCTTTCTTTAGGGGCGCTGGCTTGTCTCTCCACCTTCCCGACCTTGTGTCATATATTGCTGCGGTGGGAGGCAATTAAATACCGTCATTGGTGGCAGTCATAGACAGAGTATCAGATACATCGTTTCTGTAACACAATAGTCCTGTACTTCTATGAATACATTCCTGTAAAAATATACAACCTTGTCTTAATTATTACCGGCCACACAGGGTCACACCATGAAAAAAAAGTTAAGAGAGTGTGAAAGTAATGTATAACACGTTGGAAAGACAAGAGAAAATGAAAGAGACACGTAAAAAACTAATGGTAAATTCGAAGAAAGAGGGGAAGACAGAAATAAAAGACTGAAAAGAGAGAAAGCAATAAATCACATGAAGAAAATAGATAAAGAAATGAAACGACACAAAATGAAAAAGATAGGAAACGAAAACTAGAAATAAAATGAATAGAAAAGAAACATAATTGTGTAGACCAATGACGAAAACAAATGACAATAGACTAATAAAAAAAAAATTAAGAAAAATTAAGAAAAATTGAAAAATGAGATAGCAAATAATCTTAGAAATGATGAACAAAATGATATAGAAAGAAAGAAAGAAAGATGGCAGACATAAATATATAAAAAAAAAAGAAAACAGAAAGGATGAAAGTAGAAAAGAAATAAAGAAAACATGATAAGGAAAGAAGAATGGCGGTACCGAGAGAAAAGAGAAAAAAAGAGAAAGTAAAAATGAAATGAAAGTAAAGTAAGAACAAAGAGTTAGACAATGAAAGAAAAGTGATAATAACGATCGAAAATCAATGGGAGGGATTAGGTGAAATTACAAATATTTATAAATAAAATATTGAAAGAATATAATGAAACGCCAATTAATGAGTGAATATAAGAAAAGAGATTACGAACAAAAAATAAATGAGATAAAGAAAATAACGTTCTGATGACAGAAATAAAATGGGAAAATAAAAAGAGTAATTAGCAAAAAAAAAAAATGATTGAATAGAATGAAAAAAACTACGATGAAAAATAAAATTGACAGAAAAAAAACTAAAGAAAATTAAAATATTACGAAAGACAAAGGAGGACGAAATTACGAAAGGAAGTAGGAAAGAAAGTCAGAAAGATAAAAGAAAGAGAAAGTAAATATATAAAAGACAAATGAAAAAGAAATAATATAAAACAATGAAAGCCAAACGGAAAAAAAGATGTAAGAAAGAAAAAGGAAAAAAATAAAACAAATAAAAAATTCCAAAGAAATAAAGAAACGGAATTATAGAAATGAAATAGAATACATGAAAAAGAATGGAAAAACAGTAAAAGAAAATTAATAATAAAGAACTATGAACAACGCAAATTACAAAAAACGTCAAAAGAAAACTCTAAGCAGATGATAATGGGTATTTAAAAACTATATAAGGATTACAGCATTTTGCTAATAGCTTAGATTTCAACGGTCAGGTTTTCGTATTAAAGCTTTTGCACGTCGACCAACAGTTCAATTATGTGATATATTCTGTCTGTAGGGTGGCACAGAATGCTCAAGCCCAATATCTTATCCACAAAGTGTCGCACAAGGGAATACCTCAAAGCCATCATCAAACAGGATATCATGCATATTAACACGTCTACACTGACAGCTATTCATGACCGCACATTCAGACGCATGCACACATGTACTGACCATAATTATAATAAATTGTTGTTGCTTCAAATAAACGTATGTGCACTTGTTCACTTGTTGATGTTTACAAAATGTAATGGACTTCTTAGCCATCCTGTGTGTGTGTGTGTATATATATATATATGTGTGTATGTATATATATATATATATATATATATATATATATATATTTATTTAATCCGTTAATTTATAAACGAATTTGTTGTATACAGATTGTTATAATTAATTTACTAATTAATGTTTTGCATATACGTCGTCATCAGTATGCGTCCCCGGACAGGGATCGAACCTTCGGTGTTTATCCGTGTAGTCAAGCACTCTAACCTCCAGACTAGTACGACTTTCCCCACAACTTCTTATCGCCTACAATGTTACGTAGATGATTTGTTATTGTTTTGTTTTTGACGATAGCGACCGATGTTCTTTTACGGTGGGTTTGTATTTTTTGTCACCCTGAGCGTTTTCGTTTTCATTATTTTTAAAGAATATGCAAATGAGCGCATTTTTCCGTTTCTAATTCGCCATTAATCGGACAGGTAATCAATTGTATGTATAGATTTTTTTTTAAATAATTAATTAATTTATAATCCAATTTGTCGTATATAGATTTTCATAATTAATTTCCTAATTATTTGTTAAGGAATGCACACAAGTTAGACATGGTGGCGCGTTTCTGGCAGGGATCGAACCTTGGGCAATGCGGAAAGTGAAACCAATAATAAAAGTCGCCTAAAAAGACACTCTTTCCTACATGTATTCATTCATTTCAAGATGTCCTCTCTCTCTCTCTCTTACTCTCTCTATCTATCTATCTATCTATATATATATATATATATATATATATATATATATATATATATATATATATATATATATATATATACATTCATACATACTTATAGATAGCATCGAATCGCAGAAAAATAGAAAAGAGTTATTCCAATCAATCATGTGCTACAAAAAGGGCACTTTTAATGAAAAGTTGACCAGTGATGTGCATTTATTTTTCTTAATTTTTAAGATGAGGATTGGGATGTATATAATTTGGATTATTTGGACTACTGTTCTCATCTTGAGTGTTATTCTCACGATGTTTCGGACACTGTAACCACACTGTAAGCCTTCTTAAGCTGTTTTGTTTCGAACTCGAGAATATGTTTGTCAATCTTGGAAATCTGGACGGAACGGGAGCATGCTACCCCCGTTGATTAAATAAAAAAGTTCTGTTTTCGACAGAAATATTCCCGAGTTCGAGAAAAATAGTTGTAAGATTAAGACTCAAGATGAGAACAGTAGTCCGAATAATAACAATTCTACAGACAGGGCCTTTGTTTGAAAAAAAAGAAGCTCAGCCATTGGCTAATGTAAACTGCATCTCTGAAAAGACAGATCAACTAATCTGATTGGTTATTTAGTTACACTGAATATCGCGTGTATATATACAAACTAACAATAACAACACTCCGTTAACTTAGCCTGGCGATTCCCTTCGACGATAGAAACATGGACGCCTTTGTGAAGCTTAATTCACATTAATATTTTTCATATTACTACTACTAAGCTGTACTCACGTATTAGACACTGTTGAGATTATATATATATATATATATATATATATATATATATATATATATATATATATATATATATATATATACTAGAAGAATATCTGCCCTAATTTTGCAACATTTTTATGTCAACTTCCTAAGATTTTAATCAAAATGTAACTGTACTAAAACCTATCTCTAGAATCACTATTACAATTTTGATCTATATCTATTACGTAATGTTGATTCTCGAAACTGTCTAAAATTTAGCGCAAAAGTTTAAGGGTCTTTTCGAAAGAAAAGCGGAATTAAGGAAAACTTGTCCAATTGATGTGTGATCATTATGGAGAAATCACACGTAAATCTAGTATACTTAAATTTGCAAGTTGGAAGTTGTGCCTATATTATGCATACTTAAATCAATAAAAAATACTCGCAAGGAATGAACATTTAAGGACTATTCATGAATAGATGTCATATACTTATTGTCAAAATTTCACAAGAAAAGTTATTTAAATTCTGACGAAACAGAACAGTGTTGCACTATTTTGTGTTTTTTTTAGGATGAATCACATCAAGACGTAATGACACAAAAACTTGATTAAAAGGTTTATTGACACTCACATCCCATATAAAGTCATCATTCGTAATCAGCGTTAACGCAATGGTGTACAACGATTGCGTGTACGAACATGTATTAAATAGGGTGATCAGAAAAGAGTAAAATCGTCTGATAATTTAAACAGACTTGTTGTCACTCAGACTATATGGACCGCCATCTTGCAATAGTCGATGTGTTCAACATGTGATAATTTAAAGAGACTTGTTGTCACTCACACTATTGGGACCGCCATCTTGCAATAGTCGATGTGTTCACCATGTGATAATTCAAAGATACTTGTTGTCACTCAGACTATTGAGACCGCCATCTTTCAATAGTCGATGTGTTCACCATGTGATAATTAAAAGATACTTGTTGTCACTCACACTATTGGAACCGCCATCTTGCAATAGTCGATGTGTTCACCATGTGATAATTTAAAGAGACTTGTTGTCACTCAGACCCTTGGGACTGCCATCTTGCAATAGTCGATGTGTTTACCATGTAATAATTTAAAGAGACTTGTTGTCACTCAGACTATTGGGACCGCCCTCTTGTAATAGTCCATGTGTTCACCATGTGATAATTAAAAGAGACTTGTTGTCACTCAGACTTTTGGGACCGCCATCTTGCAATAGTCGATGTGTTCACCATGTGATAATTTAAAGATACTTGTTGTCACTCAGACTATTGGGACCGCCATCTTGCAATAGTCGATGTGTTCACCATGTGATAATTTAAAGAGACTTGTTGTCACTCAGACTATTGGGACCGCCATCTTGCAATAGTCGATGTGTTCACCATGTGATAATTAAAAGAGACTTGTTGTCACTCAGACTATTGGGACCGCCATCTTGCAATAGTCGATGTGTTCACCATGTGATAATTTAAAGAGACTTGTTGTCACTCAGGCTATTGGGACCGCCATCTTGCAATAGTCCATGTGTTCACTATTTTTATAATTTAAAGATACTTGTTGTCACTCAGACTATTGGGATCGCCATCTTGACAAAAGTCCTTGCGTTCACCATGTGATAATTTAATGAGACTTGTTTTCACTCAGACTATTGGGACCGCCATCTTGCAATAGACCATGTGTTCACCATGTGATACTTTAAAGAGACTTGTTGTCACTCAGACTATTGGGACCGCCATCTTGCAATGGCCCATGCGTTCACCATGTGATAATTTAAAGAGACTTGTTGTCACTCAGACTATTGGGACCGTTATCTTGCAATAGCCCATGTGTTCACCATGTGATAATTTAAATAGACTTGTTTTCACTCTGACTATTGGGGCCGCCATCTTGCAATAGTCCATGTGTTCACGATTAATGATTAATAAATATTGATAAAAACTTTTCAGCAGAAACAATTAATAAGAATAGAATTGCTTTTCGAAAACAAGTTTTAAAGGCTTAGTCTATTTGAAATTTGCTTCAAATTTGTCTAATCCTGCCACATCAGATAAAGCAAACGCAAAAAAGAGAGAAACACTAGCGATCGAAACTTAAAAAAACTGATGGATAAGAGTTATCGATTATCAAGAATATCGATTTTCAAGATGTGAAAATCGTTATAAAATGACGTAAGCAAAGTCAGATCGAATACAGAATGTATAAAAGGGGTACGAACTCATTTTTTGTAAATTAATACATTTCACACCCTCATAATTACTACAACCGACACACTGAAGCGTTGACTGTGGTACACACGTACAATGCTAAAGTACTTGCATATGTACACTGGATATATATATATATACATATATATATATATATATATATATATATATATATATATATATATATATATATATATATATGTACACAGAAAGATAGAAGAATTAGAAGGCTATACAAATGCAATAAATGGAAATATGTGATAGCCGTCTAATATCCCTCTATATACATATTACATGCAATGTTGCACGCAAACTACATCTCCTTACTACACACCACCACACACACACAACTATATATATATATATATATATATATATATATATATATATATATATATATATATATAACACAATGTATGTGTGTATTGAAAGAAAGATAACATAAGCGTGTTCTTGTCTTACATTTACCGTGGATACAATAGAAGTGTTCCCGGATCTCTTATAACATAATATACCTATATCTGAATTGTTTCATATTATTTTAAAAGTCGACTTCACGAATTTCTGAATTGTTTAGTTAGAAAAGTATCAGAATAGAAAACAGAAGCATGCAGTTTCGATTCAACAAGTTTAAATCAAATGAAATATATTTGTTCTTTTTTTCAATATTATCAAATAAAAGTTGAGCATGTCGGTATATTTATTACATAACGCGTGTCTGTCTCTCTGTCTATCTGTCTCTCTCTTTCTCTCTTTCTCTCATTAGCCATCTCAAAATATCAAGATGTATGCATATATTGCATATCTTTTCTCTTTCTTTCTCTCTCTCGCTCTCTCTCTCTCTCTCTCTGTATATATATATATATATATATATATATGAAAAATATCTCTCTCTATCTCTCTCTCTCTCTCTCTATATATATATAGATAAATATATATATATATATGTATATATATATGTATACATATATACATATGTATATATATATCAATATATATATATATATATGTGTATACATATATATATATATATATGTATATGTATACTTATATATATGTATATATGTATATATATATATATATATATATATATATGTACATATAAAACCTACTAAAATAGTGTGTAAACCATTTTACCCGTATGCTAAGGAAGCTTGATTCATTGCCCGATGTTTCTACCGACCATTAACATATTTTGGCTTTTGAATCTCTCCTTAATTGTATTGGAATATCTCCTCTAGTTACATGATACCATATTTTAATTAAAGTTTTCAACAATTTCATTGATACAACGACTTTCTGAGCATTATTAAAATATCATAACTAATTATGCTTTAAGCATATCTGTAAATTTTGTTGCAAATTTACTAATTAATAATTCCTTATAATTAGCAATTTTTCCCTTCCGAGGAAAAGAGTAATCCGTTAAAATCTATGGATTAAATGTCATTTAATCATATTCCTTGTTTAAACACATATGAACTTGTAAATGATGTAACTTTACTTTTTTCATTATTTCAATATGTCTTATCACAATGCTCTATTTCAAATATCGACAGGATCCATTATAAAATAATTATCTTCATTTCATATATTAAAAAAGACAAAACGAAATACAAATTAAACACGAGAAGAAATAATGAAAAAACGAGTCATTTACCGGTTTCGTTGCTCCGATTGGATCTAGTAATTCACTCGTTTTGTATTATCTCTTATTTTTTGATGTGTTAATACATCTTGACTCCACGGCATTTGATATCATGATATAATGTGTAATTCCCATATTTACATATGATGAGCTGTTAATTTCTGAGAAATTATTGTTATAAATGATCGAGACAAACCTTCTGTATTTATACTGTCCAACAACCAAATAAATACTGAGCAGAGAAGCCCAGTTTCTGTTGTAAGTGTTTGCATAGATTACGGAAATGACCCCATGGTTTCGTATTCGATCTTAATTCTTTCTTTTAAAACGCCATTTTTACAATATTAAGTAAAATTTACAGTCCTACCAACGATCCAAAAGTACTTAATATATTTAAAATACATATTTCATTATTTTCAGGTTGATATATGACTTAAATAAATTAAAATTCTAAAAAGAACTTGTAACAATGATCCGGATAATTTTTGTGATATTTTTGGATTTATAACACCAGAAAAAGCAAAAAAATCAAATTAGGTTAAACAAGTTTGTAAACTATATTACGAAATTCAAGTGGGAGATAAAAATAGGAATTGGGCACCAGATATATGTTGTTCGTAGTTTCTTCATGCTCTAACGAAATTGGCAAATGGTGTTTTTTTAAAGAACTCAAATTCGGTGTTCCAATTATCGGAGCCGGCAGCAAAATCACATTGAACATTGCTAGTTCTGTCTTACACAAACACAAGCTAAATTATATCTTAACTTCATACTTTTAATTAAATCCTAGTTTTACTGTTACATTTAATACTCATAAGATGTATTAATAAAGTAAAATATTATCCATGTGTATTTTTATTTCAGGACTCACAAATAAGGAAAAAATTATGTCGAATACCCACAACATATTAGATCAGCGATCTGTTCTGTGCTACAGTTTGAAGAAATTACTGTTTCACCATTACCATAGGGTGAACAGTTATTTGATTTTCTTGATTCCGAACAATCAGATAAAGGCGGATTTTCATCTAAGATTAGAGATGGAAGAATAAGAATAAAAACCAAGTCTCTTCGCCCAAACCGAGCAAAACGATTTCACGAGAGATCTTAATTTAATAAAACATTAGCGTAAGGTGTTAGCTTCGCGGCTACAAGAAAACAATTTGCTGCATAAAGATGTTCGAGTAAGCAACTACAGCTCGCGTTTTGATTAACTTTTTTATAGAAAACAATTTGTTACATTGTAATAACATTCTTGGACTGTTTATTGATTTGAATTTGAACTACGACCCTACTAAATAGTGACTTTTCATCGATGCATCAATTTACAGTATAAAAGCTATACTTCTGCATGATGGAAATACCCTTCTATTAATTTCAGTTGACCATTCAGTGTAATTTAGAAACAATTACGGAAACTGAAAGTATATTCTGGAAAAAATAAAGTATGAAGAGCATACATGGCAAACCTGTAATAATATAAAAGTTGTTGCAATTTTCACTGGACTTAGGCTTCGCAAAATATATATGTTTATTATAAAATTGGGATATCCGAGCCGAAACAGAACATTGCATACGTTAAGAATGGGAATGCAGATACAGCATACCCGTCTCCTACAACGTCATTCAAGCACCACTTGAAAAATAAGAAAATTATTTCCACTACCTTGCATATTAAATTAATCGTCATAGACAACCATGAACCGTACGTTTTCGATAATACTAGGACTGAACTGGAATTAGCAGAATTGGTAAGCTCCAAGAGAGTATGCATTGGTTTCTTGAGTAATATATGTCTGCGGATTCTGAGGTTTTAGAGACGGATTTGATTAAATCCTATCGGAAATGTGCATGTAACATGCCGCTCAAGCTCCATTTTCTCAAATCCCATATTTGTTTATTTTCTCGGAGCATTTATCAGATCTAAGCGGTGAACAGAGTGACAGCTGCAATTAATGGTCGTTGCACGAGATAGTGAAGATTTTATTCGGAGTCAACAAAGGGATGTAGTAACACGAATAAAAAGAATCCTACGTACCATAAAACACATCTCCCAGTTTAGATATTTTAGTTATACTTTTTTCTTGTAAATTAAAGTTTATTTTACAAATGTTGAAACTAGTTATCATGTGCAATCGTAAAAAAAAATATGGAACAATAGTATATTTCAGTTGGAAATCTAAATATCGTTGTATATATTTGAAAAATATCGTAAACAATCATTAACATTTTCGATTAAAATAATTTAAATTAATTAAGTAATACTATAGTATTTGGTCAAAATGCATTAATTTACTAAAAATGTTAAATATTATTACGCGATTTACAAAAGATTGCGACCTGATAGAGAAACCGGTTTGCAAATTCGGAATCAGCAAGCATAACTAAAAATACACATACTCTATGTCTAGTAATGCTTCGAAAGTTTAAAAAGATCTTGACAGTGTTATTTATACTGACATTTATGAGTATTATTCTAGTTTAGGACGACATTATAAAATACCACTACACGTTTCTCAGTTACTATAAGTAGGATAAAACATTCTCAACTTTTCTGTTGTCCTTGCTACTAAGTACAATGTATACGATTAACAACTTGTATGGAACAACTAATGCGCTCATAGCGATTCGACGTAAAACCGTAGAACTCGAATTAAGGAAAAGGATAGATTCATTGGCAAGTGAGGTTTGGCAGTATGGTGGAACTTTTATTTAATTACGTCTGTCGCACTACTATACAAAATTATAATGGACTCTAATTCTTATGATAAAGATATACAAGAATTACAGGCAACATACCGAAAATCCACTCAAAACGAAATATTCTCGTGATATTTATTTGCCACGCGACGACAACATAATGAACAACTGGGGCATCTTTTTCAAAAGATTACAGACTCTGATTAAGGACTTGCACTTCTGGCCTATGAACGCCGAGGACATTTGTGGTGAGCTTTGCATGTCTAAACACGAAGTGCTTTGCATGTGTAAAGTTTTTCAAAAATAGACTGTGTTCTACCTGTAGTCTGATAAGGTCAATGTTGCATTGAAAACATACTCGTCTTATACCACCTTTTTTCTATGTGCATAATACCATAGGACCATTCTCTGTTACTGTTTTCATTGAACAAAACAGTATAGGCACTTCAACCCCTTAATATTTGCGTGTTTATAAGTCGAAAAATTTAACTTTTGTTGGTTCGGGCTACACTAGTGTTTTCATGTTTGACAAGATATGCCAGGTTTTGCAAATGTGAAGAGTTGTGACACATTTTTAAAAGTCTTCAACTCCACATATTCTAAAGATATTTTACTGATAATTGTATTGCCTATTTTATGGCAGCTACTAAAACAGCTGCGTCGCAAGACTACCTTTCAAAAGGTATCATAAAGATTTAAATTAATGGCGTTTCTATTGATGCATTGATTTACACTGTCGCCTCCAGTAATTACATTAATTTCTATATTATGAAGCTAATCAATGGAAAATCTTTTCGCGTTCTACTCTGGTACCAGCTTACAGTGACGATATTTCATATAGAAAGATCACACTTTCCATAATAGAAAACTATGTTGCGACGTGTTACTGCGGCACGATTTTCCACAGGATCATACTTCTATCCAGATTCCTTTTGCAGGACTCAGACTAGCTCTTAGCATTTATAACCTAACACCAGGAAATGTTCAGTACCGTTTACGCTTCGATAAATAATCTCCAGACAAGATTCCTATAGCGGTGAATTACAGACGTTATTACTTGATGATAAACTTTTCATAAAACACGGCATTACGAGAATGCTTGATGTATTAATAATGAAAACAAGTGAATCTACATGTATGGAGCAGGAAGTATCAAAGACTTTTTCTAGAATCTAGAGATTTCTATAGAAAATGTTGTGGACTTCTACCGTGCAGTAATTTCGTCGGATCACATTTCGTAAAACAAGCACAGTGGTGCAACACTGCCGCGATGCAACAAGGCTGACGATAAGTAGACAGTGTGGAAACTATTTGTACCAATTTTTGTGCACCCTGTCTGAGAGAGAAAGACTAGAGCTTGGTACATATAACACGATGAGGCAGCACTACTTGATTTATGTGCAGATAGAGAGACGGTCTTCTTTACAGCATACTTGGTACTATTTTATATGTATTAATTCAAATGGATGTTGCCAGTGAATATTAGGGCAATGTGTTTGAACGTCATACTCTTGGGATGTGTGCTTTAAGCCATGAAATAGGTGATGTTAAAAAGTTACTTTTAAGTTTTAAAGGAAAAGTGCTTCGTCTTGTTAGTTTTTAATGTATACTTATTATGGCCCCTATACTGCAAAAGAGTGGAGGTAATTATCTATGGCTTCAGACATAATAATGAATATGCGTGTGTTCGCTCTACTCACATGTTGAGAATAGAGTGTAGTGTCATTTAATTCGGGACGTCGGTTTTGAAGATGTGAAATAGTAATATCCCAGGTAACAACTTATGTGGAACACCGGATGTATATGATGTGTTTCTTTCATATACAACCATGGAGAACGGCTTGAGTACTTCTTATACCTAATAAGGGTATAATATTAAATACTAGTGCAGTAATAACGTAGGGAATAATTTTCCCACGAAGACTTTCAGGCCAAATATTGTTTAAAGCCTTTGTTATATCACGCGCTATCTCTCTAGATTCACCTGCCGTATTTAGTGTGTGGTGTATGCGTTCAGAAATGGCCGTTAGAACATCAGCGACGAAACGAGATTGCCTAAATCAATACTGTTAGTCAGAGAGAAAATTAGCATTTACGAGATAGTAGACTATCACGTTTACAATCATGTTTATACAAGAAAGTATGGAGGAATTTCGGTAACCATTCTGAAGTTATGTGAATGAAAGAAAGAAAATAGTAGTCAAGTATATTGTTCATCTGATTTTGTATTCTGTATGTGTTCTTGTTCAATTGAAGCGTTTTCTAGCAAATATATCAACAGTCTATAGCACGATAACATTATTTTAAACGGTTCACAATATTCATAGGAAAAGGAATTACCCTGTTTGGAAACGTACGAGTTTCACATGTTGGCCGGTCATAATTCAGAAAGCCGACATTTTGTATTCAGCACCGTCCTCTTCTGGAAGACATGCGCACGGGGTAACTGTCGTGCCTCTACACCGCCTGCTTGCCCAGAGGCGGTCTTTTCGAATCGGTCGGGCGTTTGTTCCGCTTGTGATAGACGTTGGCTCTGAGCAAAATAGCTTAGCAAAAATAGGGTTTTACGGTGAAAAGATGTTATAGTTCAGCTTTGGCCAGGTGCGCGCAAATAAATACACATTCCTCCGTGTAATTCGTGCCCGAGATCTTTGCTCCAGTTTGCTTGCTGTTACACTGTTAATTTAACCCACTCTTTACAAATATATACATATATGAAACATGCACAAAACGTGTGTGAGTATACCAGTGATAAGTATGCTTAAATGCAACCCCTATTGAAGACCTTAACGATTCTCGTTTCATATATCTCTTTATTAGCAGATCCATTATTTATTTTAATTCACTGATTTTTCCATAGCTCAGTTGTTGAAGTTTTGGAGATATGATGTACTTTGTTTATATCAATCTCTGCTTCCAGCAATTTTCCAAAGTAAGGATGCCTTTTTGTATCGTTATGGTTGTTTATATGATAGATTAATTATATTGATATTTTTCTCATGGGTTTAGTACTGATCTAGTTGTTTCAGCAGCATCAAATACGTGTTGATATCTTTTATCATCAACACTATATTTCATGAATATATTGTAAATACCACATTCATAAGATATCTGCTGTTCTACTTAAAGGCATTGTTATACACAGATTGTACACACATATATTAAACACCTATCTACACATATACACATATATATATACGTAGATATATACACGCATATATATGCATAAGAGAGAGAGAGAGACCGAGAGAATGATAGAGAGAAGGGTGTAAATAAACAATATTATGCTACATTAGTGTGCCCAAGATTTTATTTACCTTATTGATCATCTTTTACAAAACACATTTCCCGAACATTTACATACCGTTTCGTTCACAGGTGAACATCTCCATTATATAAATCCCGAATATTTTTCTATGGACCCATCAGAAACAAAACAAAGATATATCCTTAAGAATAAATACATAGCCATACAGTAAACAAAAAAAAACTCAAATTGATTAAATCCCCAATCAAAGACGTTCTTCTGTGAAGGAAACTGTTCGTACATGTATCGAAGTTTTTATTTTAAAGAGATGATCAGTAAGGTGAATGCCATCTTGGTCACTTGCATGTAATAGCATATTGTTTATTTATATATGCTCTGTTTTGATATGCGAACACTAATCGAGCTTTTATCTTGAAAAAGTTGATCTAAAAAAGTAGAAAGTATATAACCAAACATACTTTACCACACACACACACACACACACACACATATATATATATATATATATATATATATATATATATATATATATATATATGTAGAAACATTTCATGGTATTTTATTTTTTATTCTTGAAGACTCATTTTAAGTATTTAATAGAAGTACATTGCCACTGGTGGGTTTGACAGCTGGAGATCCTGGTCGACTGGAAAGCATTGGAGTATGTGACGAGAATGCTCTTTATCGGATGATTCGCGTCGGATTCATGAATTTGGAAAAACACTTTGCTTGAGATCAGTGTTTTTGGAACACTTTAACAGTTTGAGATATTAACTAGTAATTGTAACGGAGATGTGGAAAAAGCTATCACGGAAAATCAACTTTCACCAGGAAACTGGAAAGGAGGTGCGGCACATACAAGGTACTACAGTCCGGAAAATGTTAACTTTCAAGTGGCAATATGAGGCAATCATTGCACGACAATTGTTGTTACTCTTCATCCAAAAATCGCAAGGGAAAACTATTCACCGACCAGGATTGTGAGCAATGCCTTACAAAATCCAATAAACTCCACAACGACAAAATCGTCTGATTCGTCTTAGAACCTGTTGCAAAACGTGCAGAACCCCATGTAGCTAACTTACCGTCTGCAGGAATCCCGTGCATCATGAACACTAAATTCGCACAAACTGCAATGGTCCTCAAGTCTGTTTCCTGCAGAGGCCACATGATGCCGCTCCACATCAGACTCAATTCAGGTACCTATATTGGGTTGGTGTCAACTGCTGGGTAGGAATGTCACACGCATGGCAGATAAACTCATTTCGATTTCACATCTCTAGGAATGCATAGAAGAGTATGTCTAAGAACTTTCAGGGCTTTACTTGTCAAAACATTCGCACCCAAACTAACTTAATTGCGGTCACATGGAAAAGTATATGTGTACGCACTTGAAAAATAAAACGACCTTAATGCCTATTAGGACGAACCTATATCCAGGACTAAACTGGTATTCAGACGTCTATCGAAGGGCACTATAAACGCCGGGTGCTCTAGGTTCGTCCTGCTTAAACGCCATCTTTAAGGCTACGGTCGGCTTCTTTCAGTGAGCTTTAATCCGAAAACTATTCTTTAAACGAGGAACTTTCATTCTGTCTCAAGATAGGTGAAATGTGTCTTGAACATTATGTTAAACAACTATATAGGATTACCGGAAAATGGATAGAACAATTGTACTATTAATCGGTTCCAGATTTCGGAATGGTGCCGAATGCAGAAATAAATATATTGCTGATTGATGTTTAGCGTGCTATCCTGTATCCTTAAACACATGTTCTCCATTCGGAATATGCATGTAAGTATATATATATATATATATATATATATATATATATATATATATTGAAAGTGAAAACGTTTTTCAAACTGTGCTTTTGACGACAGTAAGACTATAACCGCATGTATCATAGGCTGCTAAACCTCACCACTCAATTCAACTTATTCATGACCGCGGTTTCCAAGATATTTCTTACTATTTCTACCATATAACAAACAATGGTGCCGAATGCGGAAATAATTATATTGCTGCTTGATGTTGAGTTTGCTATCCTGTATCCATAAACACATGTTCTCTATTCGCAATATGCATGTAAGTATATATATATATATATATATATATATATATATATATATATATATATATATATATATATATAATGTTATTTGATATAAAACAAGAATTTAAATTAAGATATCTGAAACGATACTCCCGCTTGATATTATTTATATATGGTATTGTTATTGCCATTATTATTATTATTACTAATAATAGTAGTAGTAATGGTAATAGTAGTAGTAGTAGTAGTAGTAGTAGTGGTATCATACTGACATTGACTTAATCTAAGTTTGTTTCCCAAATAGCATGGTTGTATATATTTTACTCATGCTACATGTTTGATTATACCTTAGTATTTCGATTGAATTACATTTGAATACAAATACACTTTAATTTCCTTAATTAGCTGTAATTTGCAATTTCATCAGCATATTACCTATCTCATGTCTATTACTCTCACCTTCACTCAGTCTATGTAGTTTAAGCATATGCTTTGCACAGTGTAATGAGTTTAACTCTGTTGAGCATAAAAAAGTAATACTGCTATTCATAATGATTGTTTTACTAATAATAAGTGTTCGTAATACTTATAAGGATGTCGAGAGCTACAGTTACAAGAGTCGAATTTAAGTTAAGTATAGACTTCGATTCCGAATGTGCTTTCGTCGTAATTTCAGTGTGATTTGACATATTGTGACCTGTCTTTTAACATAAGAACTAAGCGTACATTATTTCTGGTTTGAGAAATGCATGAAACAAAACCAATTGTGAGAAATAAAATCGTGAATCGGATAACAAAGAGCCATGTTTGTCACCGAGTCGCAAGGGTATTCTGTGCACTCGCTAGTCTGGTAAGGCCCGCGGGGAATACAATGCAATAAAGAATAAGTGTGAGAGTATTGTAGTGTCGACATATAACCATCTGAGCAATGAAAAGTCATTTTTGTGTCTCCACTCTTGATTTATAAACAGCCCTGGGATAGAAGATGCTTAAAACACCTTAAGGCAACGTCACCAATTGACGAAAGACAAATCACTATCTATTTTCCGTCGTATATAACGTGACATCCGAACGTGACACGTAATGATAAAAATACACTGTTACCCAAATCCATTTGAATAACTTATAATAATAAAGTTTCGTATGTTACCTACGCAAAGTACAATATAATCTAACATGTTACATAAAATATCTATTACTTTCCGTTCCGTCACGCTATCTCTCTAATTTCTCTCTCTCTTTATTACACTAAAAAGAAATAAAATAAACTATGAAAGCGATGATTTGAATAATCAACTATAATTATATACATTATTATCACAAATATAAATATTATTTCACTTATATTTGGATAAATATATAGATATACATAAAGAGGGAGAGAGAGATGTGGGGGAGAGGGATACAGAGTAAGAGGGAGATACAGAAACTGGGGGTATATAAAGATAATAAGTAGAGAAGATACAGCGAAAAGAAATAGATTAACTTTTGATGTTGTTGTTTTTTTATCTAACTGGCCTAGCAAAAAAAAAAACAACAATTTATATAGGTCGTCCACAGAGCTTTATACAATACGGAAGGATTTTTCCTTCGGTGTATAATTTTTGACAAAGGGAAGATTTTCCTAAAATATTAAATGATGTTTAATCATCATCTGGACAACACACACACACACACACACAGCCGACACCACACTTGCTGTTATCTAAGATTTTAAAGAAAAATAATTTGTAAGTTCCCAAATTTCTATTAATTATTTTTATACCTTCTTGCTTACAACCTATCTGGCACTATGTATTGCACTCATACTTCTTAACATATTACTATATATATATATATATATATATATATATATATATATGTATATGTATATATATATATGTATATATATATATATATATATATATATATATATATATGTATATGTATATATATATATGTATATATATATATATATATATATATGTATATATATATATATATGTATATACATATATATATATGTATATATATATATATATATATATATATATATATATATATATGGGTGTGTATGAATGTATACGTTGGTATGGTGTGTGTGGGTAACCGCAAATCACGAATACACGTCTGAATACAATTTCAATAGACAACGATTTACATAGTCCAACATATTTTACAAGTTGTTAAAAATGTATGTTTGAAAAATGCACATTTTTTCCACCGATAATATATTGCTTTCATGAGTGATGCCAGCAGAAGCTATTCATCTAAGTAAAATTAGCATCCTGGTCGCTTTCATCTTCAAGGGCGAAATTTCCATTTCTACATATTTAAACTGTCTTCATCGCATTATTTCATTCATGCATACTTTCCCATGAGCATAAAAGACTACATTTCACCCCGGCTTTTAAACGACGAGAATCAATTTCATATTGTTTCACTGTATTCTTTCACTCCGTCCTTTTTCTCTTGATTTTCTTTTACTTTCTCTTCTCTTTTTTCCTTTTTTCTGTCAATTGTTAGTTTATATTGTTCATCGGTAATGCCTTCTCCGATGAGAGTTCATTTTGGCGTTGACATTTGCATATCTAATGAAAGTATACAACATAGAAAAGTGTCATATGAAATGATGAATTACAATCAATAAATATAATATTGATTATTTATCATTTATTGTTTTATATTTTAGTTCAATGAAAGTAGAAAGAAAGAAAGAAACTGCGATGTGAATTTCTGACAATGATTAATAATTGATCTTATTTAGAATGATAGCGGAAGTATGTGTCTATACACGTGGAGACGGTAGTTCAATCATCGGTCAAGTCATCCAAAAGGCATAAAAATAGTACTTGTTACTTCTTTGCTAAATTATAAGATAAATATCAAATATAGGATGAGCAATTTAAGGAAAAATTATCGTCTCTTCTACACCTTCGTGTGGTTGCAAATCAAAATGGAGCTTTCAGGTTGCATTCGATCAGTTTATTTTTATTTATCTCATCTGAAATTTACTTCAATATTATTATGTGTTATTGCTATACATCTACATCTTAAACCGATTGAGCCTTGTATATATAACAAAAACCTGTTTTCTTAATTCGGTTCGGTTTCGAGGTATTCTGCCAACCCCTTTTTTCAGAAAATATGTTCATCTGTCTGTACAAGGGTATGTCATGACAACGTTACATTAGGATACTTCACGCTGCAAGTAAATCGTGACCAAATACTGAAAATAACATAGTATTCGAGGCCCAATAAGATCCCCTCGACAGGGTTATACACTGGCTCATACGAGAAATGGTTTACCTTCTCCAAGTCATGTTCCCCCAGTAACATCACTTAGCCGGATACTCCACCAGCCTACTGAAATTCGGTAATAGCAAGAAACCACAAGAACTATACACTATAACATCGTT
Organism: Sepiola atlantica; assembly: GCA_963556195.1. Taxonomy (NCBI): domain Eukaryota; kingdom Metazoa; phylum Mollusca; class Cephalopoda; order Sepiida; family Sepiolidae; genus Sepiola; species Sepiola atlantica. Next base: position 50,139,307 of record OY744535.1, read on the forward strand.
AACATGCATAGAGTATTGTTGCCACATATGGGCTGGTGCAGTATTCACCGGTCTCTCCTTCTTAGACAAGGTCCAAAAAAGAGTCGCCAACTTAATAGGTCCGTAACAATCCACCAAGCTCCATTCCCTATCCCACTGCCGCAATGTTGCTTCCTTGTGCCTGTTTTACAAGTACTTTAATAGATTGTGCTCTGATGAACTTGCTGATTTGGTGCCCCAACGACGTACATTCACTAGACCGACCCAACAAACTGCCAAATCCCATCTATTCACTGTGGAAATCCCCAGATGCGAGAAGAGCTGTCTACTCCAAAAGCTTTTTTCCTTGTGTTCCTGGATACTGGAACCCCCTCCCTGCTCCCTGTTTTCCTGACGGTACTGACATGCAAAAATGTAAAATTAATGTAAACAAGCATCTCGATGCACAGCTCCCAATTTAGATTGACCCCCCCCATAAAAAAACTCTCACCCTTTTTCTCAGTAGCCGCTTGGGTCTACAGTGGCGGTCTGCCTTGTTTGGGATGAACTATGTTTAAAATAACGCCAAAAAAACTGGTCAATTTTGGAAAGGAACATTAATATTCTTTGCTTCCTTACTAATTTAACGTTTGACTATAAAAAGAGAATTTTAATCGAATATTCGAATATCTATGTATATCAAGTATTAACTGAATAAAAAGTTAAACTCAAGATGAAATAAGCTATTAAAATAACCTGTTCACATTGATATTTTTTTCGTCTCTATGATTTTATGTTTAACTAAGAACACCCACCAGCCGTTAGGTAAACATTTGTTATATGTATTATTAAATGTATCTCTCTGCAGATCTCTAAACCTTTATTTTGTTAAAATAATGTTATGCATTTAAATAATCAAGCACTAGTAAATTAACAAATGTATACATGGTGAAACAAATATGCAGGAAACAAGACGGGAGTTTAATCCTCGGTCGAGTCATACCAAAACAGGAAAATGGTACGTGCTGCTTATCTTGTAAACTTATGAGATTACGATTAATAATAAAAAGAACAATCGAGGACAACGAACGTCTACAGATTGTCTGTATCATATTGATAAGAAGTAGCAACAGATTACGTCAAAAATGAGTTTAATTGTTGGATAAGTTGCCCAAATATACTAATCATATTTAATGACGTCATCTACTTTATGTAAATTTATGTGTTTGTACTTGATCATACCCATTGATTCATTTTCCTCTCTGGCTCTCTTTCTCTAAAAGTCGCCTTTCCCTTCTTCTTTCCTTTTCTTTCCACTTTTCTTTTTCTCTTTTATTTGCCCTCTTTCCCCTCTTAACGTAATCTCATCATTCTTTTTCCATCTCGTTCAACCCATGTTCTCCGTCTCACCTTACCTCTGTCTCTCTCTATCTTCTTACTCTCTTTTCTCTTCCTATCTTAATTATTCACGTCATTTTTCATCCTCCCACCACTTCTCACATAACTCACTATTTATTTATTGCATTTGCATTTCATGACGTCGGTCACCGTGCACGAGATATGTTGTGACGCCCCCTGTTTTTCGCAGTGAGAAACGGGCAAGTTAACAAACATCCAAACATGATACACAGGTACTTGTTAGGGTACTAAAACTTCAGCATCTAGAAGGTTGGTCGACTTTATATATATATATATATATATATATATATATATATATATATATATATATATATAGTCACTTCGGTTCACGGGTCGTCTATTTTCTCTATGAATTCAATACATTATCCTCTTTTAATTTTATCATTATTGACGTTACACAGATACTTCAGTAGAGAACGCGTGCCACAAATGACCTTGGTTGTCGATTAGAAAGGTCCCTCCTCCCTTTTCTGTCTGAGTTGATTGATGACATCATTTTCTATACATGCTTATCCTTCATCCTTGTTATCATGGACAACATTATCTATTAGTGACGTCATCTTCGTGACACATGTAAACTTTGTGACGTCATAATATGTGTGACGTCATCAAGAATCACGGGGGCAAACAAGCAAAATGAGATAACAAGCTAGATAACAAACAGGGAGTACTGAATATAATAGTATAATTGACACCTAAAGGTATATACATCCGTTTAGTAGACGACCTGTCATTGTCTAGCTAAATAATCTATTCTTCCTTTCTCTCTCTGATTTAATCATGACATAATTTTGTGACGTCATCCACTTTTCTGCACGAAATTTGAAATGTGAACTAAATATATATGTACATATAAAAAAATGATGTGAAAAATATATACATGTTTATATTTTTTATTTCTAATTTGTTGTGTATAGGAATAGCAACTGATTATAAAAACATAATTTTCGACCGCTTCCTGCGGCCCTCTTCAGTATAATGATAACTATGTATATGCGGTGGGTGATAGCAGCTGGGAAATCGAGTCCAGTAGATGGGATGTATAGATTCCTCCATGTTTCTAGTATATGCCAATCCACATATCTCCTTAAATTGTAACATCTACGTCCAAAAAGATAACGTTTATAAAAGGAAAAGTATCATAGATATTTTCTAATACTTAAGTTGATTGAGAACCATCAAATGGTGTTTCCTACGTGAGAGCGAAAAAATAAATTTGACGTCTAATGTAACCCATTTTGAGTCTCATTGATTTGGTGTCGGAAAGGGGGTTCGCTAACGGAATCGAAGATTGTGTTTACACTGAAAATGAGTGTTAGTTAAGAACGTTATGGCAGAGAACACCTTTTACAACTCATATGAAAGATTAAGCGAAAGTATCTCAAATAAAATCAGAAATAATAAAATGGTCTAGAATGTCTATGAACAGAGTGGTAAAAAATTATATAAATATATATATAAATATATATATATATGTATATATATATATATATATATATATATATATATATAGGAAAATAAATGAGAATATTAAGAAAGTGCAAATATGAAAAACATTGGTAAACATACTGATGAGAAAAAGATAAATAATCTATTTTTTCAACAGGGCAAACATTGTATTCCACGTACGAAAATAGTGTTGCCTATTTTGTATATTTATGCAATACATATTAATTAAGTGGTCACAAAATTTTATTTAATCCGTTGATTATTTTAGTTTCGTGATTGTCTCTTTGTTGTTTTGTTTTAGAATTGTAGTCTCTCTGTCACTATTTTTATTTATATATATATATATATATATATATATATATATATATAATTTTTATACGTGCATCAAATTAATCCATGGACACGTGTTTCTGGCTAACAGCCGTCATCAGCATAGTTTACTTTAACAAGATTCGAGGCTTCGATGTTGATCTATAGTCTGGCGTTTTTCCCCTAATGGAGAAGACACTTTGCTTGAAAATATGTACGATTTCTATCACCTAAATATTTAATGCAATTTGTTTTGTAATTCTTATGAAGTTCAGGGCGACAAATAATGCAATTTTCTGCATGTTAATCACCTACGAAGTGAAACAATTGATAAAGCAGTATAATAAATGAAACAAACACTGCAATCCCCAATCAAAACACTTACATAAAAATACATTATATATATATATATATATATATATATATATATATATATATATACTTAAAATGTTTATCCATTTTAATAGGTATTAACAAGGGGTGCGTGCGTTTTTGCGATCTTCAGATCTCGTAATGTACCAATTGTGGGTCAAATTCACGTTTTTATATACATATATAAACATTGACTGATGTTTTTCATAGCATTTGATTCATACTCTGTATCTTTGTCTTATTCTTAAAACCAAGAAATTGTTTAACTACAACTGGGTCCGTATCCATGAAAACTTGTATAAAAATTTAAAAAAAGGATTATCTTTATTGAAAATATTATTAATGTAAGTTTTTAAAAATGAATGCAACAAACTATAAGTTTGTAAATCTACAAAAAAAAATCGATGATTAAAATTAGCTATTTAGACATTTATTCGGATACAACTACGAAACCTATGCATTAGAAGACTAAGCTAACTTTGTGCAATACTTAATAAATATACTCAAATGCAATCATTGATTGATTGTTGGAAAAACAGAATCAAAATTAACAATATAGCTGTTGTACAATATCGCTTAATCATGCAAAATAATAATTGAAAAAATACGCAAAACAAGTTTGTCAATTTTGTCGAGAAACATTGCTTACATATTGTCATGATATTATTAACAAAATCTTTTGATAGTCTGATAGTCTGCTGATATAATAAAAATGTCGGTTCCTCATGAGTGTCAAGGAGTTCAAATCTCATTAGATCTAGTTACAATGTGTCGAACACTAAACAACTCTATGCATGATATATATATATATATATATATATATATATATATATATATATATATATATATATTATATTTGTGTGTTATTACAAACACACATATTTATTTCATATATTTACTTTCTATAATATCCGGGCATGTTCACAATAGCAAGCTCAATGAAGTTGTATTTCAAGCTACAGTGCATATATAAAGTATAGGTGCATTCCAATGACATAATAAAAAAAATACATTTTTTTAAAATCAAATAGAAGGAATAGTTACAGATTGATTTTTTGTTTTGTTTTTGTCATTAGAATTCACCTATAATATATAATAGTCGCTCAACAGAATGCTCGATTATTAAGAAAATTAAAAAATAACAGCGTTATATATAATTTTATATGTATTACATAACATCAGAACAACGTTACCGTCAGTTTAATCTAAACAAAAACCGACCGACTCACTTATCTGACTCTCATCAATTTCTATTTTTGTTTGCTCCCTTTTTGGATTTTAACCATATAATGCGTATATATATATATGTATATATATCTATGTATATATGTATATATACATATATATATATATATATTTATATATATATATATACGTATATATATATATATATATATATATATATATATATATATATATATATATGTGTGTATAATGAGGAATAATAGAAACAATGTTTCAGTCAAAATGCAAAATAAAAATGGGTTTGAGGATAAGCGAATCACCAAACTAACACAAATATAAACTCAAACACATATAAAAGCTCAACCAAAATATTTTAGTTGCTAGAAAGCTACCATCCTCGGTTGGAAGTAACACACTATAATTTTTATTTTGCATATATATATATATATATATATATATATATATATATATATATATATACATCGTGTACGATTTACAGGCGTAAAGTATTAGTCGGCGATTTGTATTTCATTTCTGTCATAGCTACTTCATCAATTCGTTAATGAACTCAGAAAATAATATGTTCATCTGTTCTATATCGGGCTATACGTTTAATAGGTGATACTAGACTCTCAAGCGTTGACTTTTAAACAACTCTCGCAGGTAAAAAACACTCTGAAATAACACCAGTATTACTCTGCATACACTGACATTTTCAGAGTTGTCACGGACGTCTTGTTGTGTGACTGAAGCAATGCCGGCGCTGGATTGTTTTGACTGTTTATTGCATCAGTCTTAATTCACGATAGATCAATACGGGTATCTAATGAAGTAATATGAATAAAAGGCATGAAAAAATAACAAATGAAGAAACAGTTCGTTGACTAGAGTTAGATTATTTATATACTCGATATATATATATATATATATATATATATATATATATATATATAATTATTTTTATATATACAGACATGTAAGAAAATCTACCAGACGGGCATGTCTGTATAAACATGGCTGTTTTAATAAAAAATAAGTTACCATACCAAGCCACTGTTGCTTGGAATGGTAACTTATTTTTCAATGTATAAGTTCCAGTTCATGTTACCTGTGAATGTAACGAGGAGTTTGAATGATGAACTCTAATGTAGGGTGGTATTTACCATGGCAATCGGTGGTTGAAGACGTGTTTTCTTGTAAGTATTCAAAGAAAAGGAGTTTTGTCTTTGCGGCATTAAAAGTTACGACCTATTTATTGCCCCTATCCACTTCAGCCTGTAAATTATTTTCATAGGATTCAGGCATTGCCTCGGATATGTACGCATCCGTGTTGGCCATATGACGAGAGTAGAGCGTGGTATCGTTAGCTCACGTACTTATCTCAGACTCGATGTCACCACGGAGATCATTTAGTAAATCTGAAACAATAGATGTCCAAGGATGAACCTTTGGGGTAAACTAGAATGTATGTTGCTTTGATCAACGCCCATCGCGGACAACCTGGATCTCCTTTTTGGTTAGTAAGGATCTAATTATATTAAATATTCGTTTAGTAATATCATATAATTGAGTTTTACAGAGAAGCTCTTTGTGTCAGACCTTGTTAAAGGCTTTGGATATATCAAGCGCTACTTCCCTATCTTCCCATGCCTACTCCAGTGTATGATATATGTGTTCAGAGAAGACCGTTAGAATATCTGCAGTAGATTGTGTTTGTCTAAATTAATACTAGCAGTCAGAAAGAATGCGTGTGGGTATCAGTAAAATTAAAATATGTTGCTAAGAGAAAAAAGATATATATATATATATATATATATATATATATATATATATATATATATAAGTCGTGTGGTTGAGTGTGTGTACGTGTGTTTCTAATAGTGGGCAAGTACAAGCGGTCACTGAAGTGATATATATATATATATATATATATATATATATATATATATATATATATATATATATATATATATATACTAGTTTCAATCAACATACGTATACCTTTCATAGATTCGGGAACACGAGTCATGTTTCAAACTCAAGTTCCGACGTCTTAGTCCACACGGCCGTCATCAAAAACTCGAGGTATTAAGCCTATTTAAAGGCAGCCGTCGTCAAAGTGATCGACTACTAAAAGGAGCAGGCATTGAAACAACATAAACAATTGTGTAAATACTACTCATAACAGAGTCCAGCCTAGATTTGCTCCCGACAAATTAATATAAATATGTGTGTGTTATCTAAACACGTATACGTTCCACCCGTTTAGGACTCGTCAGTGTAGAGAAGATTATTCATACCGCTCGCCGGACTCGAACCCCGGAACACGAGTCGTGTTTCAAAATCAAATTCCGATTACTCTCGCTCTCTCTCTCGCTCGCTCTCTCTCGCTCTCTCTCTCTCTCTCTATCTATCTATCTATCTATCTATCCATATATCACTCTCTCTGTGTCTCTCTCAATATATATATATATATATATATATATATATATATATATATATATATATATATATATATATATATCGTAAATTTCGTGTACAACAAAATCGTAGAATAAATTTCAGAGGAAACATTTTTTTAACCAATGAGACGGGCGGGTGGAAAAAAAAAGAAAATTGCTTAAATATTCCTTAAGTCCTTATCGTCTTACCCTCTAAGAGGAAACGTCAGAATGATAAATTAAACACTAAGAAAACAGATTTTGAAGCATCAGTTGGAGATCTTTAATGATTCAAAGCCACCATAACGTTGAGAGATCTACTTTTTTTTCTCTCTCAAGCATTTTCTCCAACTGAAAAAATTGTTCCCCTCAGATCTCACTCGATTTTCTTAGTTTTTAATTCATCATTCTGACGTTTCCTCTTAGAGGGTCAGACGATATGGCCTTAAGGACAATTTTAGAAATGTTCTTCTTTTTTTCCACCAGCCCGTTTCATTGATTAAAGAAAATGTTTCCTCTGAAATATACATATATATATATATATATATATATATATATATATATATATATATGTATATATATATATATACATTCGACCAATTTCATGTAAATCGAAAATCTTTGGTAATCTTTGGGCTCATAAACGTTTTTAAACAAATAATTTAATAAATCGATTAAAAAAGTTTAAAAGACGTTTCGTTTTAAAGGCCGGAGAAAAAATGTCTAATTAAATTTCCATAAAAGAATCAAAGATTTTATGAAGTGCTTTGTGGAAAGTTTGTTGTTTGTTTGTTTTTCATAATTCTGTTAAGCTTTTAAAACTAATTAACATTAACCCGCTTTTAATCGATTTATATAATTATTTATTTAAAAACCCCTTATACTTTCATTTCGACGGCAATTTTTGCTCTTTTTTGTAAATTATATATTTGTTTATCAACGAATATCTCCTGAAGAAATGATGACCGGAAAATTTCTCATGAGTTTAAACTAATAAACATTAAACCGTTTTTAATCGATTAATTAAATTATTTATTTTAAAACCCCTTATACCTTCATTTCAACGGCAATTTTTGCTCTTTTTTGTAAATTATATCTTTTGTTTATCAACGAATATCTCCTGAAGAAATGATGACCGGAAGAGTTCTTAAGAGTTTATTTCTACTTTTTTATTTAATATATATATATATATATATATATATATATATATATATATATATATATATATATATATATATATATATATATATATATATATATGTATCTATTATTTAGTTTAGATTGGAATCGCACTCGATATACATATGACAAAATACTGATTATTATGTCTACTGCGTTGTAGCAAACTTAGGACATGCTTTTGTGGCACTCTTTCATTTGGGGAAACCACATATATAAAGATTGTCATGTGAATTTAACCCTTTTCTATAATAGTTGTGCAGATCATCGTTAAGGTGTTATGAAGTCGAATCCCTAGTCACGAATGTCAATAATTCCTTACCTATCGTTACAGACAGCACATGCATGCAGGTCTTGTGTCTTATGATTTATTAAAGTGTCACAATTAGTCATTGTATATAACTGTTCTACTTATTGATGCCCCAAATATAATGATATGTTTCTCTGATTCTTTCTGAACATCATCCTAGTATAATAATACTATACAAACAGCGACAATAAGTGTATAGGCATGAAATGATGACAGCTATTCTTTAATGGCCTGACAAACAGACAGTCGCATAGCAATGGTTCAACATAAGTCAACAAAAGGAAAGATGAAATAACCATGATTAAAAATATGGATTACAAAAAAACTATCGTAAGACATTGGGAGTATATTCTGACAGCATGACTACATGTTTAGTCCTATTAGACAAACTATAGAGACGTACATTATTTTTTGTTATTACAGCATTCCGTAACAATAAAAATCAGATTCAAAAATATAAATGATTAAGTGAAGTGTATATAAGTATATACCTTATTTACATTTAAATCAACCCTCTTTACCTTTGTTGAAACTTTCCCGAAAATCTTTGCGAAATGTTTTCTTTGCAAGCTAAAATTCATCCTTGGATTTGTTAATGAAATAATTAAAAAAGTTAATTGATATTCTTTTTGATTTTCTATAGGCATATTTTCTAAAAGGTAATTGGCAAAATTGTTGTATATGTTATTAGACCTCTCCGTAAGCATAATCTAACACACAGTCTGATTTTTAGAACTATATATAACAATTAGAGACACCGTTCAACCACCGATTATCATGGCTAATAGCACCCTACCTGAGAGTCCATTATTCAAACACCTCGGCATAACATTAACAGGTACCTTGAATTAGAAAAAATACATAGAAAGTGGGATCCATTGACAGTGGAAGAAAACTTATATCACCTTCAAGTATCCTATGTTTCTTGCAAAGCTAGCATCCGCCCATGCATGGATTATTGTTGTCACATGTTGACTGGTGCACAAATTACTAGCTTCTCCCGCGTAGATAGATCCCAAAAGAGACCATTCAATCAAATAGGTCACACACTATCTACAAAGCTCCAGCCCCTGTCTCATCGCCGTAATATTGCACCGCTGTGCTGGTTTTACAAGTACTTTCATGAAATGTACTCCGACAAACGTGTTGCACTGGCCCCCTCTTGACGTAAATACACTCGACCTACCAAACAATCAGAAACATCTAAACCCTTTACTGTAGAAGCTTCAAGATAATTAAAACTGTTTGCCTTTGGAATCCCCTCCCTGCCCTTTGTTTCCTTCACTGTGACAACATGCAGAAATGTTAATGTAATGTGAACAAGCATCTCGTTGCTCAGCTACCAACGTGTGATGCCCATTTAGGTATGACCATTAATTCATAGTAGCGTTTTACATATAAGTGGGCATATGCTTTGTTTTGCGTGAAATATGGTCCGGATAGTTTCAGCAAAGTCCAACATGATAGAATATATGACGAGTTTTCAATTGATGAGTCATTCTGAAAAAAGGTTATTACAAAAAATATACAATGTGTAAAAAAAATCGAAGGCATAAGTTGGGATCAGGGTGTATATGTGAAGAGATGCCTCTTTGTGCCCGGGTTTCTTCCGTAATAGCACACCGTTACATGCCTAATTTCTTTTGAGATTAATTTTCTCTTCTGCGTGATCGTTGGTCCGTGCTGATTATATTTATTAACCGTTGTTGGCGCTGTTCTATGCTGTTACTAGAATATCAAGGGACAACATTCACAGGATGTCGACGGTGTACCACTTGTTGACTATAAATACACCCCCTTCCGATTACGACGCCAAGCTATATCTGCTAATCTGCACAGCTTTTGTTTAGCAATGAATTTTTAATGGTGTTGTCGTTGTATATGGCAACACAACGCCCAGACTTATTTTTCCTGTTATCCTGTCATGGAGATAGAGATTATCTATCTCATATATGATAATAGCAGTGCACTGTCACACACATCTTACGTGTTAGATGTTAACAATAAAGAATATTGATCAATATTTGATTCAAGGGCCGATAACTCGGAAACTAAGACATTCGTGACTAATGTTTTTTAAAACATTTTCATTATTTACGTATATAGACAATAATATTGAAGTTATGCAATCGATTTCAATACAGTGAACATCTTTGTATTCTACGTGTACATTATTATAAGCGTTGGATGGAAAAGTGCATTGATTTGAGATTAATGGGACATTGGTAGTTCAACTTCTCCTCCTGCTCCCTGAGTGGGGATTTCCCAAAGAATAAAGCAAAACAGGAGAAACGTATCAGATAGGATGACATGAGTATCAATGTTTTTACTTACTGCATTTAATATTATTACCTATATTAATTTGCTTACAATATATATATATATATATATATATATATATATATATATATATATATATATATATATATATATATATATATATATATATATATATTCCCTTTCACTTTTTCCCTCTCTATTTGTTTCTCTCTTTCTCCCTTTGCCTTGTTCAAAATGTATATCATGGCAAAACTTATGACTTATTTCAGATTTAACAAATAAAAAAAAAACTTATGTAAAATATAAAAGGGTGGAATCTATGGACTTTTGTAAAATTACATTTCAATATTTCAGAGGGGTCCCTGATCTTTTAGCAGGACATATTTTTTTTATGAAAAGGTGGAATACGCGTAGTTCATGAAAAACTTGACATTTACAATTTTGTACAATGTTTATCTGTCTTAACACGTACGGAATTCCGCGTGTCATTGTATATTTGAACCACAAATAATTTTCTAATATATAATATTCAATGTACCTAAGCTTATCTTATTACTGTTATGTACACATAGAAATTGTTCAATAAGTTTCGTATGTAAACACAACTTACACATTGTAAAAACTTGAACATGAGAGGTAATACCTAGTTTATGTGGCCTTAGTTTTTGGGAGAGCATATGTTGACGGAATTTGGTGACTACTGAAATACACTTTTTTCTTGGCCTTTTGGCTAAGATCAAAGTGTAGTATCTGTTCCAATGGATACTGCACCCCATAGACTGGTATTGTCTTGGCCTTCGGGACTTGATTTACGCCGGTCTATGGGAGTGTCCTGTGCAGTTCTAGGAGGTCCACCCTCCCAGGCTTTGCCTCCCCTCTTTGGGGAGGAGTAAGTTAATTGCTTACTGCTTGAGGGGCCCCTACCGGGGAATGCCGACGGGGCTGCCCAGGCAATTTTTGATGGTCAGAGTGCTCACCTCTCGGGCGCTGGCTTTTCAACCCCCACTTTCCGACCCGACCTTGGGTCACATCTTACTTGTGCGAGTAGGATAAAACTAGCCTTGTGCCTAACTCCTGGAGAGGAGTAAATAATACTACTGAAATAAATGTGATGTTACTAAGTGTTTGGTTAAAAGATATAAGTGATATATATGTGTACACTTTGATAAGTCGTACGTCAAAACCTGCTGAAAAAATTATTATAATTGCTATCGGTCAAACTGTTGAAAGTAAAATCATACATAATTAAGTTATAAACTTATTAAAATTAACGTAATAATCTCTCCTCTCTCTCTCTCTCTCTCTCTCTCTCTGTATATATATATATATATATATATATAGATATAGATATATAAATATTTAATCTAAATATATAGATATATATATATATTTAATATAATATATATGTATATTTAATATAAATAAATATATATATATTTAATATAAACAAATATATATATATATACATATTAATTAATATATATATATTAATTAATAAGTGTATGTATATATATATATATATATATATATATATATATATGGATAGATTGATAGATAGATAGATATGTGTATATATTATATTATATATTTTATATTTATATATATATAAGTTTTATCAAGAACAACACAATTATAATATATATATATATATATATATATATATATAATTTATTTAGATACTGTATATTACATATTTCAGCAAGGTACCGCGGTTTCATCCAAAAGGGCAGATTTAGACATCTTTAGTAGATCTCTGTGCCCAGTGGAATTATCGGCAAGCTAAAATGATTGTAGTCATGTCCCGATCTTGTTAATCATTTTAACTTATACATGATGTTTTACTATATTATATATACGTAAAATAAATATAGTGAATACTTTACATTACAACGTTTAAATATCATTTTATGTGGTGTTCATAGGTCTCATATATATTTTAATTGTAATATAAAACAATTATATATACACGTATTATATATACCTGGGTGTTCTGTGAATCGGTTTATAAATACAGTTACACTGCGCTTTTATCAATATGACCCATTATGTGTGTTATTGTATTTTTTTATTTGGCCCTCATTTTTTACGCCGAAACAAACCAAACTTTTAAATAAAAACGAATAAGTGCATCATTTATTTAGTAAATCTAAAGAAAATATAATCAAATGTTTTTGTTTACATTATAGACTTTGTATTGAACATAATATTATTCTTCATCGTTGCCGACTTTGTGCTTCTTCATGTGCGTTTTGTCAATTATTTACTCTTCTTTTGTAACCTGCACTACTGCCATAACCGGTCACTATTACATATCACTTATTAGTCAATGTATTTCGTTGGTTGGAATCGAACTCACACCATCTGTGTGATATTCCCTGTGGAATAATCTTCACCAATACTTATGTGCACTGCTGCTATGAGAAAACTTGCTAATACAGACAAAACGAATCCAAATTGTGAAGCATTATTTATTACGACAAAAAGATCTTACGAATATATAAGAGTGCAACGATTGTACATTTTAAATATATCAAGATCTAACATGAGTGCTAAAGTCCGTAACATGTTTAAACAAACACACATACACACACACACACACACACACACACACACACACACATATATATATATATATATATATATATATACAAACATAAATACTGGCAGGTAGGCACCCAGTATAAAAAGGGCCCATCAACCCGTTCATACACTAGCCGGGAAGATGAAAACAATAGTGTACACCTTCCTGCCTCTGGAAATGGTGCCCCAGCCAATACAGAGGTTCACCAGGGTAAACCATCAGGCCTTGAGACAAAAGGTCCTGGCCGCCTATCTCCATCAAATGCAGCAAAAAAAGAAACATCATACGCTTAAAAGCCTAACCATGGACTGTTGCACAAAAGAAGGTGCTATTGTTTTGCTACTACTGCTCAAAGTTTGAAAAATGGAGCAAAACATCCAATGAGAGTCTAGCTGATAAGATCCAAGAAACTACACTCCCCGAAGAAAATAACATATATATATATATATATATATATATATATATATATATATATATATATATACAGTCTAAAGAAGCTTTGAGTCATTAACAAAAAAATAAATAAATAAAAAAAGTAAAATGCAGTTTAAATTCCCAGACAAACTAGCTAAATCCAAGATATTGCAGACTTAACATTCGTTGGAAAATTAATAAATGAAAAAATATAAGTAAAGTAAAAAAATAAAAAAATAAAAAATAAAAAAGGGGGGTTAATTATCTAAGAGTGAAACAAAAACAGGAAACCGTAAGCGTCTAATATTAACACGGGGATCATCAGCTGTTTACCATGTAACTGTTTCGGAGATTTAATATATATATATATATATATATATATATATATATATATATATATATATATATATATATATATATATATATATTATAACTCAGTAAAATACAAAATTTATAACATAATCATAAATTCTTCAACATCTCTAAATATTAATATTAATTAATGGCAATATGTGTTCATGTTCAATTTTTGGAACATGCTCACAAAATATTTCTTTTGTCGTACATTTTGTATTGTACTGATGTATAATATTTGAGCTATGTAAGACTTATACTCCTAATGTTTGAGCTTAACTAAATCCGCAGTATTTATTTTGAATGTTTCAGTTTGATATTTATATTCTTGAAATGAGCTTATTTCTTCTTATAACGAAACTATGTGAACATATTTTTACTTGACCTTCCTAAACATAAAGTATATATATATATATATATATATATATATATATATATATATATATATATATGTATTTTAAATTTTATCTTATTATGAATAGTCAATAGAAAATCTATTGATTAAAGAAAAGAAAAACAACGTTTTTCATATACAACTTTGATGATACAACTTTAAACATTGATGATTTTATAAATATTGCATTTTATCAAATTGTTATTCTCATCACTATATGGGTAAGACTTCCGCAAGTTTGTGTGTTAAATTCGTAGTTATGCGGTTTTAGTGAAACAAAATACATATGAAGTTTTACTTCAGAATCACGCCGAATTATGAAATGAAAATGCAGAAACCTAGATGATGCAACAGTCCGAAAAATATATATTATGTAAACTTTTAATAACGTCTCTATTTTTGTGTGTGCACGATCTGCAGTCTTTGTGTAAGTTGACTTTCATGTGATATTTATTTTGACTTACAACTGTATCTATCTATAACTCTATATACCTATCTATTTCTCGCTTTGTCTGACTGTCTGGCTGTATGTCTGTATGTCTCTCTCTCTCTCTCTTTACTATTTCTCTCCGCGCGCGCACGCACACACATACACGCAAACCAAAATATACACATATGCACCGACAAGCAGACAAACACAGACACCCATATCTATCTATCTATCTATCTATCTATCTATCTATCTATCTATCTATCTATCTATCTATCTATCTATCTACCTACCTACCTATCTATCTATCTATTAATATATATATATATATATATATATATATATATATATATATATATATATATATATATATATATATATATATATATATATTCAACAATAAGTTTAACAAAGTCAAAACTTTTACAAATATCTACAATCCGGATGAGTGAAACAGCCCAAAATATGTTTATAGGTAAATCAGATATACTTTACAATTCTTGTATTTCTTTAACATCATCTCGTATTTCAGACAAAGGTATAATATACATTATATATTAATTAATATTTCTTGAAATACAGACTGATACAATAGTTAAGGTATGTAAAGTATTTTCTATTAACCTATTAACATGTGTTGGGCTGTTGTACCCATCTTCACGATCAAGTTTTACAATAGCCTTGCATTTGTTGTTATATATATATATATATATATATATATATATATATATATATATATATATATATATGTTGGGTAAGGTGCACGTTAAGTCATGAAAATGAAATGTCGTGGTAGACAAAATGTGCGGAAAAAGACAAACGGAAAACAGGTTAAAATTCAGGAGAAAAACAAACACAATAGATTTGACCGGTTTCGTACGTATTTCTGAAGACGTTCGTTAATACGGACGAAACCGGTCAACTCTCTTGTTTTAGTTTTTCTCCTGCATTTTAACTTGTTTTCCGTTTGTCTTTTTTCACAGGTATGACATGATGATACTTCTTCCTAAAAATAAACTTTGCTAACTATTCAAAATAACATAGTATTCACAGCCCACATAAAATCCGCTCGACACGGC
>OY744535.1:50157960-50285460 GCA_963556195.1 Sepiola atlantica
AAGAGATGGGTAGATTGAGAATGCCAGAAACATTTCGGGAGAGATATGAACTGAGCGAGAATATAAAAATAGGGAGACATATAGATCGAAAGTGGTTTGTCGAACATTTTGAAGATAGTTGCTAACTAACGCTGCCGGTATGTCGATACGCTAACAAACAAAACAAAACGTAAAGTAAACACATAAATAACATATAAAAAGATGAAAAGTGAACTAAATAAAACAAAGGAGAAAATGAAAAGGAAGAAGTGTGGAAAATACTAGTGTTACTAATATAGATAGAGTTACGTCATCGGCTATAACCCGCCAGACATGAGGAGGTAATTCCTAGGACGATAGCTTTCTGATAACCACAAAAACACATACAACACTTTAAATGTTTTATTCTTTAAAACAATATTTAATTATTATTATCTTATTTTGTCCTTTAGCCCTCACATTCCATGAGCGATGTTTCTGACAAAGGGGGAATAATTGCTGTTTTTTTTTGGGGGGGCGGAATTTATCGACTTAACACTTTTTATGGTTAGTTTTTTTTACCTTGAAGTAGTATTTTTCTTTTTAGCTCCTTACATCAAGTGGCTTCATGCCTTGTCTGGAGCGATTTGCATAACAAAAAAAAGTTTAACACATTAGGCACAATATTCCTAAGTGGGTGTGGTGGTCGCTGGTTATCCACTAACTACCCTACACTAGACGTATTAGCAATCACCACAGTACCACATTTACTCTATGAGCTACAATACTCAAAATATCATCGATAGTTTAAAGTCAATTTTATTAAATCGTACGTACACTTTATTTTGGTGCTGAGCTGAAGACCAGGTAACACTGAACATAACATGTTCAGATAATTTCAATAACGAAACAATAATGAAACAATTTGGATTATTTGGATTATTCGGACTACTATTCTCATCTGGGTTGTTATTCTCACAACTTTTCGGACAAAGTGACCCTACACCTTCTTCAGCTGTGTATATTCTAACTTGGAAACCTTCTATTCGAACTTACGAACTAGTACAACATTTCGAAATAAATTTATTTATCAACGGGGTTAGATTTTTTCTTATTTTGTAAGAAATAAAAGGCAAATTTAAAATTAACACAGTGAAAGAAGAAGAAGAAGAAGAAGAAGAAGAAGAAGAAGAAGAAGAACAACACATAGTACCATATGTTCAACCCTGAGTCACCGGTGAGATTTTCTGTCCATAGTCAAAACCGATATCGTGTCTAACTTTACCCTCGTAGGGAGGTAAGTTAAAAAGTGCGCACATGAACAGATTGTGAAACATAAACAAAAAAAAGATAGAAGGATGGGTATATCGACAGCGTATAGAACGAAGGAGGCAGCGTTTAACAGTTTGACAGTAGAGCTTGAAATCAAACATTAAAATCAAAGTAAACAGAAACGAAGAATGAGCCATAATAGGGGATGATGCGGCATAAGAGAGTGAGTGTAAGATGCTAGTTCTGATGAGCCTGGCAGGACAATGATAGCATTATATGATAAGATCAAAAGATAATACAAGGATCAGTTTTTCGATCGATCTATCACTAGATATATAAAGATGGGCAGAACACGTTGCACACATACGCACACACACCCATACACACACACACACACACACACACACACACACACACACACACACACACATATATATATATATATATATATATATATATATATATATATGCAGTCGTCCAGAGACGGACTATTGTTTCGTTCTATCACAGCTCTTCAGTGTGGCCAGGTGAACAACTCTTTCAAGTCGTGATCGGAACCCAGCCGCTGTTGTCATCAATCGGACTCCCTACCCCTGCTCATTCTACACAAACTGGACAAATAGAAATGGGGCTAATGTATACACACATTCTCTCTCTCTCTCTCTCTCTCTCTCTCTCTCTCTCTCTCTCCACAAACACACACACACACACAGACATACATATGTGTGTTTGGAGTCAAAAGAAATAACAAGACGGACAACCGAGCTCAGCTAGATCCATAGATAAATATTAAGTGGTGGATATGCAATATATATATATATATATATATATATATATATATATATATATATATATATATATATATATATAAAGTATATATATATATATATATATATAAAGTATATATATATATATATATACATATATATATGTATTATATATATATATATATATATATATATATATATATATATATATATATATATATTGTTATAGTTATTATTATTATTATTATTATTATTATATAGATATGTGTGGCTTATGGTGTCTGCTTGTTGCTATGTATGTGTATATTTTTGTATATGTAAACATGTGTGTGTGCGCGTGGAGAGAAATAGTAAGAATAGAGAGAAAGAGAGAGAGAGAGAGAGGGGCGAAAAGAAAGCGCGGTACATAACAGTAAGTTTCAATAAAAACGTAAACAAAACTAATCCTGTAAAATCAATATGTAAACAAACAATAAACGAAGATTCAGTCCATTCGAAACAAAAGCTTTTCTTTCTTCTTCTATTTTAAACTTTTAATAAATTACAGATCAGATTGAATCATATTTTTTGTATTTCCATCTATTGCATTTGTGCATTCCTTTTTATATATAGAATTACGTATTACTTTTCTGTTTATTAGTGTTGTGATTATTATTATTATTATTATTATAATTATTATTATTATTATTATTATTATTATTATTATTATTATTATTATTATTATTATTATTATTATTATTATTATTATTATTGTTGTTGTCGTTGTTGTTGTTGTTGTTGTTGCTGTTGCCAGATTCCCACTGTTACTGTTCCCGCAGCGAACCGGTATCATGCAAGTGAACTGTTGTTAAAAAAACTTCAACGCGTCGAAGCTGTTGTTGAGCGACAAAGCACTAAATTGCGATTCAAACGTGGAGGCTTCTTTTATTCGCTTGATCGGTTAGTCTCTTAGTCGGCCAGTCTGTCATTACGTCATTCGGTTGGTCCGTCCGTATATCAGTTAGTTTTTCGGTCTGTCGGTCCGCCCGTACATCCGTACCCCCATAAGTTGGTCGGTCTGTCCTCCTTTACATCTGCCGCCCGCCCGTCACAGTCGGTTCGTTCATCCGTCTTTCGGTCACTCTGTCCGTTCTTCACTCTTTATGTCAGTCGCTCCGTCCGTTTGCCCGTCAGTCTGTCTTTCCTTCGACCGGTCTGTGCGCCCGTCTGTCATTCAAGATAAAAGGCTGTCAGAAAAAAGGTTACCTCGCTTTAAACACCAATTGATTGATGTCTCTTAGTTTAGATGCGACAACCCATCTCTAAAATTGATCTGTCCGTGCATCGGTCTGTCACACGTAATTTTGTAATCAGCATTTTCATTACCAACTAGTAAACATTAATGACCGCATCTTTTTTGATGGATGCATGCATCTTTATAAATGGCTTTTCCCATCCATACGTGTGTCACGTTTAAATATGTTCTAACGGTTACTCTGTAACTCACACTTTTACTTGATATATCATTTTTTCATTTGTCCGTCACGCAAAACTGTGAAATTACATTGTCGTCGGTTAGCTACGTTTTCGTAAGAAATAACATTTTCCTATGTCTGTTTCACTCATGCCTGAAACACTATTTCTGTCGTTCTGTTGCGCTTAAATTTTCAAATTTCATTTCTAGTTACGCCACTAGATATTTTTTGTAATGAGCACTTTTCGTTCGTCGATTGGTCTGACAGTTTGTTACACTTTAGTTTGATTGGATTGCCGTATTTTAAGAATACGTGTCCACGTTTCGATAGAATGATATCAAATCCTTATAGATACTTTTCTTAAAGCAACTGTCATCTATGAGGTGTAGCAGTTATTAGTCATTAAATCCACAATCATACTGTTTTTAGATTACACGTGAAAAAAAAAAGAGTTTTGTTTTTTAATCAATTCGTGTCAGAGCAAAACTATTTTTTCCAGAAATTTCTTGCTTCCTTTTTGTTTTGCTATACATTTTATAAGAAGATACAACATTTTCTGGTTAGGATATACACTTTCTTATTCATTTAGGCAGATCAGACTGAATTATTTTAATTAAATCATAAGCATATCTTCCCTCTCCACAAAGATTTAAATTTTAAATAGCGTTTTTAAAGTCGAAAGGTTGATCGTATTCCATCACATGAGTGTATCAGACGTTGAGAGTATTGTTACTTTTGATAGTTTGTTTTTGTTGTTTTTGTTGTTGGTTACTTCTCTTGTCTTTAAACATTTTAAAAACGCTACTTTAATTAAATCTATACAAAACAAATCTATGCGACGATTAATCGAATCAGCTGTAATAGCCCACGCAACAAATGCAATTAAACAAAGAGTGGGCCCCTATTATATCTCCCCCAACCTATCTAAAGCTATTATCAATGAAAAAATACAACAGGGGAGTGTCTGCTTTTTAATTAGGTCCTTTGGATTCCCTTTTGTTTTCTGGTGGGCTCTTATCTGTGTCTTTCCTTTTGCTAATACGACATCTATGAATATTTAGTATGTATATATCTTCATAAAATGTATATGCATATATGTTTAAAAAAATGTATTTTATTTATTTGTATTTATTTATCTCTCTCTCTCGCTATCTATCTATCTATATATATATATATATATATATATATATATATATATATATATATATATATATATATATATATATTGTCTAAAGAAGCTTTGAGTCATAAAAAAAAAATTTAAAAAAGTAATTAAAAAAAAAAATGTAAAATGCAGTTTAAATTCCCAGACAAACTAACTAAACCCTAGATATTGCAGACTTAACATTCGTTGGAAAATAAATAAATGAAAAAATATAAGTAAAATAAAAAAATAAAAATAAAATAAAAATAAAAAAGGGGGGTTAATTATCTAAGAGTGAAACAAAAACAGGAGACCTTAATTTTAACACGGGGATCATCAGCTGTTTACCATGTAACTGTTTCGGAGATTTAAAAACAGGACAGTTATCATATTCATGGCTCTCCATATATATATAAATGTTGAATTAAATAAAAGATAATTGAATTATCGTTTAATAATAATCTATCGTAATAATATAAAGCTCAATATATTTAATAGAGCAATCAATTCTAGAGATGAAAGATGAGAATAAAACATTGGAAAGATACAATATATACTACAACAAAAAGGTTCAAAGCAACGAGCTTCATATCTCTAATCCATGGATTGGTTGCCGTTAATATTTACAATTATATTGTCGGTGTTTTTCTATGCTTTGATGTAAAGAGTTTATCTTTGAACACCCATGGATTTAGAATATGAAGCTCGTTGGTTTAAACTTTTGATGTATTAATAAATATTGTATCTTAACAATTTTTTATTCTCATCTTTCATATTCTAGAATATATATATATAAATATATATATATATATATATATATATATATATATATATATATATATATATATATAAATATATATATATATATATATATATATATATAAATATATATATATATGTGTGTATGTGTGTATGTGTCTGTAAATGCATATGTACATATGTGCATATTCCCTTTCTACATAGATTAACATTTGATTTTTACCTAGAACTATATATATTGCCAAAAATAACAGATCTGTTCGTTCTTTTCCACTTTTAGCTTTTACGCTCAAGATGAATCCCTTACTACAGCTAGCCGAAACCTTGAGTTTTAGGTCTTCCTTTTCATTTTGAATTCATACCGTCGGATTCATGTTATCCTTTTACTTCTCATTCGCACTTCATTCGCTGTGATACAGCGAAACAGTCTGTACGTGGATGACTATATAACACTCCATTTTTCGGTAGAGCTTCTTTGTAACGATATCGTCAGCTGCCATTAGCTTTAAGGCATAGCTCATTGGGTAAAACTTATTCGAGCTCCCGGCACTTGACAATGTTTACATTGAAATGTCACTCATAATCAGTTGAGGGCGTATGATAGCGCAGGGGAAGAGGCGCAGACTGTCAGCTCGACGTCTGAGTTTACATCCCGGCTTGAGGCACTAACTGGTCTAGCCGCACTGAAAGTACGTGGATGACTATATATGTATATATATAAATATATATATATATATATATATATATATATATATATATATATATATATATATATATATAAACATTATTACTGAAATTAAGTCTGAATTATTTCTACATCGGATTATTGGGAAAGTGGTCGTTTGATCAGTACCACTGAGAGCCATGGATATTATAACTGTCTATATATATATATATATATATATATAGACAGTTATAATATCCATGGCTCTCAGTGGTAATCAGTACCACTGAGAGCCATGGATATTATAACTGTCTATATATATATATATATATATATATATATATATATATATATATATATATATATATATATATATATATATATATATATAGACAGTTATAATATCCATGGCTCTCAGTGGTACTGATCAAACGACCACTTTCCCAATAATCCGATGTAAAAATAATTCAGACTTAATTTCAGTAATAAACAAATAAATAAATAATTAATGATAATGATAACATACTATCCTTAAGACTCCATATGATATGGCAATGTGCATATTAAATAATATTAAGTATAACAATACTATCCCCAAGAACTATTCTGCGATATACCTACGTACGACGTCGTTTAAAGCTAGGAAATAACTATATCGACGGTCACAGAACGCGACCCGATTCGCAGAAACACCGTGAACATGTAAGCGTTCATTTTAGTGCAATAGGCCACGAAAGATTGCCACGTGATAACGGAGAAATAACGTTATGTAAATACATTGCAAGCAGCGAGTATAACTATTCAGACAATCGATGGGATTCAACAGAAGAGCAGGAGTCGTGCACTGGGGTTTTAGGTGAATGCCTATTTTCGAATCTTTCAATCGTACTCTTTCTTTACGTTTACTTAAAAGAGCTTCAACATATATAGGTATATCGCAGAATAGTTCTTGGAGATAGTATTGTTATACTTAATATATATATATATGGATGTATACATATATATATATATATATATATATATATACATATATATCTACAAATACATATATATACATATATATACATACATATACATATATATATATGTATATACATATATATACACATATATATACATATATATACATATATATATATACATATCTATATATATCTATATATATATATATAAATATATATGTATATATATATATATATATGTGTACATAGTTTTCTGTAATTAATTTATAAATTATTTCAAGTATGCACAAAAGAAAGACAATTCCACGTGTTTCGTTCTATGAGTCGGCATCAGTATGACTCATACGGGCAGGGATCGATCCCTGCCCGGATAAGTCATACTGATGGCGGCTCATCGCCAGAAACACGTCTCTTTGTCTTCCTCTTGTGCACGCAAAAAAAGTAATTAATGAATTAATTAAAGAAATGTATATATGTATATATATATATATATATATATATATATATATATATATATATATATATATATATATATATATGCCAAAATAAATAAATTAAACAATATATATCTATTAATCTATATATCTATCTATAGGTGACCACTGGGAATTAACTAATAAAAATAAATCACCAACTGTAATCTGGAACACTATCAGAAAAACTAGCACCTGTAGCTTCCTAAACTCACCATGTTTTTTATGCCTTGGCGAAAAACTTGAAATAATAAAATTTACCGTAGAGGAAAAATTTTAAACAAAAAACAGGAAACATCGATCAATTGTAGGCATAACAGATCACATCTCCTTAGTAATTTGTACAATACCTATTAACTAATACCATTACAACTAAAAACACCCTCAATATCCACCAACCCCCTAAAATTAACACTTATAAACATCTCCAAACCAGATAATGTTAACCCTTAATTACAAGTATAATATAATTACCCCCCCACTTTTGGGAATAAATATTATAACACCCTCACGTGGAACATCTAGATATGTATGTGTAGGTATGTTTTGTGGATATATGTATATGCATGTTTGTTAAAATATGAAATTTGTAAGTATATGTATGTATATATATATGTACATGTGTGTATGTGTGTGTGTATGTGCATGTATGTATATGTATATGTGTGTTCATGTATATGTATGTGCATATGGATGCATGTATGAATATATATGTATGCATATGCATATATGTATATATGTATGTGCGTGTATGCGTATGTATGTGTGGATAGGTATTCCCATATACTTAACCTTGACCAGAAATATTTACTATTTAATTTACAAAATCCCACAAAAGTCAACCACATATTACTAAAATCACTTTTAAAATTATATATTACTTGCATTACTCAAAATTACTGGCTCCTACCATTTTTAGTCCCCCTACCCATGGACCATAATTTCTTTTTAACAACTTTAACTAAAACACTTTACCGCCAATATTATCTTTAATCTTCTGACAAGTTTTAACCCCACCATTCTTAATACAATTACAACTAATAATAACATTTATTAATACCACTGCCACTAATTCATATATTACTTTTACTAAAAGTAAAAGTAATTACCATTATGTTTTATTAATTAATTACTAAATATTACTTAGAATTAAAATACACATTTATCCCCAAAATTAATTAAAACTAAATGGTAATAGGTCAAAATATAATAGTATAATTTATTAATACTACTGTCATAAATCTATATACGATTTTTACTAAAAATAATCACCACTATATTTTATTAAGTCATTGTCAAATATTATCTAGCATTACATTTATTTATCACCAATAATAATTTACACTAAATATTACTTTAAGTTTTTATCGTGGAAATTTAGCCGTCTGCATTAAATAGGTCGAAACATCTCTTTTCCCTTGACACGCGACAACATCACACATGCAAAATATCGGTCGCATCAGGCTAGACACCCTAACCCTCTCCCGTCCACAACAACTCTTAAATGGCTATAGACACCAACTCCTAACACCCCCTCTACCTCTCTTTCTTTCTCTTCTCTTTCCCTTTCTTTTCCTTTCCCTCCCCCCCTGTCCCAGCTCAGCGTTGAATAAAAATAAAAATATGAATTATTGTAAATGAAACTTTTCTAACGGCTAATCTTTTGTTTTAATTGGTCACATGACTATTATTCCTTCTTTATCTTTTTGCTTAACTCCATTCTTCCTGGATTTAACCGGCCGGGTTGGATCTAAAAGAAAACCTTCTGTCTGATGAGACCGCAGCTCTTGATAGCTGTAGATCGATAGCATCAACATGCCAGTGTAGCAGACTTTGTACATGTTTAAATAAAAAGCATTCACTATATATATATATATATATATATATATATATATATATATATATATATATATATATATATACAATTAAGAACTAGTGAAATAAAGAAGCTGAGTTAGTTGTAAGACAGCATGTGTATCTTAATCTTTCCATGCGATCTGTTAATATATTTCGCTCAATGTATCTTCTTTCAATCTACTAATAAAAATCAAAGTTAGAAACTTCCCGCCCCACGCGGGACGAATCAGCTAGTTCTAAATAAAATATTAGATGCTTTGGCAGTTTTTTTTACCTGGCAAAGCGTTCTAATTTACTGCCTCTCCTTTCACTGTAAAGTTATACACTAATGCCATTGTTTTTATCATATACAGACAGAAACTACTATAAGAATTTTAAGTAAAATTCATAAGCTATAAAATTAATTAAATGAAAATAGTAAACTCTTGTGCCAAATTAAACAAATGGTTGGTACTATATTTCTATCTCACCCCATCGGTATATCGTTTACGAACACAGGGTATAACGGAAAGTATAAGACTACGAAAACGATTGTGTATGTTTTAATACCGGTGGATCCTTTAAATGTGGCTGATAAATGTTATTCCTGGTTTCCATGAATGATGTCTTTATTCATGACTAATAAAAAATAAGATAGCGAACAGAATTCCATACTGAAATATAAAAATCGATATGAAATACAATTATTATTTTCAACGATGATATTTGCAATGAATGACTGACAAAAAAGTTAAAGTATTATCTTTTATTTCAAAAGCTAGTAATGCCAAATGAATAGTCAATATATTGGCTCTTCCTAACAAGAGCTGCCATTTATGTTCAGGAAACGCCCGCGTGATGTTGTAATGAAAACAAGGACATCGAATTCAAAAACCTTTTTTTCGGAAAATTCTCGTATTCTGTTACGTATTTACTCAATTCTTCTGCTTCCGCAACTTCTTTTAGCATTTGTTGTTAATTACATCATTTTTTGTGAGCTGTTCCAATGTGCATAGTAATACGCTAGTAAAGAAGTACTCAATAGTAATTATTTTATTATTAGTATACATCACCCCAGACTTCAAAATGGTTCATATATTAGACGAACTGTAAACCATCTAGATAAAACATCATAAAAGTATCTTACCCCCCCCCTATCTTTCTCTCCCTCTGTTTTTTTATGGATATGCTCATTCTCATTTTCCGAAGTCATATAGTGTTCACGGTTATGGTTCGGAGTTGTTTCAATAAATGACGTCCAAAACGATGACGTCATTCACTTTGCACACAAACAAACAAACAAATAGCAAACAGCAAGCAATATCTAAAAGTGTCGTCTGGTATTGATTTCAACATGTGCAATGTTGCATGTTTAGTAGGATTCATAGTTGCATTGCATGGGGACGGCAGACCTGCAATGAGAGAAATATTTATACAAAAAAAAGAATGCACAATAAATAGGCTGACCATGTAAATAGTAATATCTTCTTCGATACAAAGTTGCATGCTGTTATTATGAGCCACGTGTTTAGTGGGGGAATTTATGCGTTCTGATTGCAAGTTTGTCGTTCAATAGAAAAGTATGATTGTAACGTCTAAATATAAAATATCGTTACTTTTCGGGGAAAACAATCCTATTGTTACAGCAGTGACAGAGACCACATGATTGACAGTGCACACTTTGTCGGAATCGAGCGCTAGATTGAGACATAACATTAGATAATGTATTATTTATAATACTCTTTCTTTTTTAACCGCTCTTTCTCATTGTTCTTCCTCTCTCTATCTCTCTCTCTCTCTCTTTTATCGTTCGTTTCATTTTTCCCTATCTTTCTTCCATCAATATGTCTCTTTTCACTTTCCGCCTCTCTTGTCCATATCTCTATCTTTTACCACTTTCCTCTTTTTCCCCCTTAAACCCTATCATGACGCCACTCTTGTAATGCGATGCGTATTTGCCTACTAGATAACATCATCATTCTGCGACATTATCCAATGTGCGCTACGCTTTTTGTGATGTGATCCATTATGAAAATTAACAAACTAAGCGATGACATCCTTTTGTGACGTCACCCACTGTTCATGGATTACAAACGAGCAAATAAGCATGTAAGATATAAAACAAGCCAACCGACGAAAAGTATCATGGTTCTATAAGTCATAGGCTACTAGTCATTATTTATAACGTCATCATTTGCTAGTAAATATTTATTTTTCTTTAGATTGTCGCGATCTGTACCGCTATGTTTCTTTACTTTTGGATCAGGCGCCATCTCAGAAAAAAGATGACAGCAGCAGCAGTTGCTTAACCCTTTGCATGCTACGTAAAACGGAAAACTACTGGCTATTGCCTGCATTTTGCCATCGCGGATGCTCTTATTAACTCTTCATTCGGCAAATGGAAAACAAATGGGTTTCACCGAATATTCTAGAAGAAATATCACAACAAACAGAGTTTCACCCGTATCTTCTATCTTTTTGGATGGAATGATTACAAATATAATTTGTTGCGATAGCAAATTATGCTACTTAACAGTCCAGCAATTTCTGGGGTGGACTGTGCGACGAATGATTCCCACGTGAATTATTTGTCGTAATCAATACATTCAGTGAAACCAGCGACTGTCATGATACACTCTCTCCGTGTATTCGCCTGCTTTTCACTCAAAACGTGATTCAATCAGTGTGTTAGGAGACCTCCACACCCGACTGGGTGAATCAGTCGTCGAGTCAAGGAGCAGACAACAGCAAATATCAATCAGACCTTTTCAGGCTAACACAAAGTACTAATGCGATTAACAATTTCCTGCCTCCTCCATCCCCTGAACTCAAGCCGGCCTCTCTAGTCTCCTGTTCCTGTTTCGACCCCAGCACCTGCACCAGCAGAACCTGCTCCATCTCACTCGGCTCCTGTTGCACTAGCAAGCCTGAGAAGTCTCCAACTCTCTGCAACAATCTCCAGCTGTCCTGAGCAGACTCCAGCGATCCTAGGCAAGCTCCAACGGCTACCCCGGCACTCTGCAACACGACACTCCTCGGCAAACTCCGACAGCTACCCCGGCGGGCAACGAACTCTCCAGCTGCCCCGGTGCTCTTCAACACACTCCGTCGTCCTGCCTGCTCGCATTCCAGTACCAGTGACGTCATTCCAGACTTTCCTGCTTCCAGTGACGTCACCCCTGTATTCTTGCTTTTCCTTCTCAACCAGTTATTAGCCCTTATTGTAAATCAACGCCTCTTCTTTTTTAAAACTGTTTATCTGCGTTTGTTATCTCTTCTTTGCCATTGTCGTAATTTACGTGTAGCCACCTTTCTTAGTTGCAACAACACCCCCCCCCCTACTGCAACAAGTGGTGACTTTCCGACGTGATTATCGGACACAGGTAACGGCTAGTAGAGAATATGACATATCGTTCAGACCTCAACAACCACGATTTCGAACATCTCAACAAACTCAGCCCAGCCCGAACAAATCACCAAACCCCATGACATAATACTGGTTGTAAATTGTCAGGCTAAGCAAGCATAAACATCACTCTTCACGGCCTACCAACTCTTTTCAACACAAGACGCGACAACCAAATCTTCCCGGACATTCATCAAGAACCAAACATTCCCGGACATCACTAACAACACTATAGAAGGAATCGCACCAGTTCAAAAACGAGTACCACTGAACAAGCACGATTAAATACTCAACAACTGGACGTTCGTTGATCAACAGCAGGACCCATCAACTTGAACGACGCGCTCCAACACCAGCACACACCCACTTGTACGTGGACCTGCCTACTCACTTGCAGACATTTGCGCATCTGACTTTCACCATAGTGTACCATTAATCTTGACAACTGGATGTTCGTTCATCAGCTACACGACACGGACTAATCAACATGAACAACATAACAACCGCGTAGAACCACTTACGCTCACTCATCACTTTCACTCATTAACAACCAAGCAGAGCCACCTGCTGTATAGTAATATAAACCTATTTTGGGTAGTAAATAATTCATCTATTATATAAACGTCACCTGTCTGTATGGATGTATGTATGTATGTATGTATGTATGTATGTATGTATGTATGTATGTATGTTGGTCTTCTCCTCCGATACTACCCAACACACGGTCACGCGGGTTACATTATTAAAACCAGCCAGCCCCCAGACGTGCTATCTCTGAAAATTGGGGGGAAACGTTCATATTTTCGTATAGAAATGGCTCGAAACGTTGAGGGGGGGGGGGATGTTTTAAAAAATCACGACAGAGTACAAAAACGATTTGCGCATGCGTGAAATATATGTCACTTCCTCAATAAGACCATTTTGAACGCGCCAAATATGAAAAACGTAAGTTTACGTACTTTTTTTATTTGTTTCTGTAATCAACAATTATAAACAACTTAATTTTTATTTAAACAAAAAAATTCGCTAATATTATTTGTTTATTAAACGTATCGTAAAAAATATATATATATATGAGTTTATTATGCATTCTGTCCTCGTGGGGAGACAAGTAAATACTGATACAAAAACATGTTTGTTTAGTTTCGCAACGTGAAACGCAATATATTTTAATAAATAAACAAAATAAATACATTTTAAAACATAACCGTACATTGGCCTCACCATCCATAATCAACAATTAAGATCGATAATTTTATTTACAAATATTTCTATAACTTAATTTTTTTGTTTATTAAACGTATCGTAAAAAAAAAAACACGATATGACTTTATTATGCAATCTCCCTTCGTGGGGACGCAAGTAAATATTTACATTTCTCTTCGTAAGCGAAATAAAACGGTATTTTCACACTTAAATAAAAACATTTGACTGACAAGTGTTCATTCCCCCCCCCAAAAAAAACACAACAAATTAAAATATATTTATTGCTAATATTATTTGTTTATTAAACGTATCGTAAAAAAAATATATATATATGAGTTTATTATGCATTCTGTCCTCGTGGGGAGACAAGTAAATACTGATACAAAAACATGTTTGTTTAGTTTCGCAACGTGAAACGCAATATATTTTAATAAATAAACTAAATGTATACATTTTAAAACATAACCGTACATTAGGCATAATCAACAATTAAGATCGCTAATTTTATTTACAAATATTTCTATAACTTAATTTTTTTGTTTATTAAACGTATCGTAAGAAAAAAAAACACTATATCATTTTTTTTTTTTTTTGGTAAATTTATAGAAGTGCACCTTTCGTATTTCGACCCCTAAAAAAAAAAGTTTCTACTTTTTTTGGCAAATTACATGTAAACAGCCTAAAAAAATATCTGCTAAGAAAAAAATTTATGAAAATTGTTATTATTTTATAATTTAGGAGGGGGGTATTTTCCTATATAAGTTATACGTAAAGTGTGCACGCATTTCTGGTCCACCGAATCTCAACTCTCGTATGAATAATCCGATATTTCATATTATAATAATTTTAAAAAAAAATCACCTCTAACAATTAATATAAAAATTTTACGTTTTACTTATTTACATGAAGTTAAAACAACTGTTACTTATACAGAATTTGAACTTTCTTAAAATCGTTTTAAACGATCACTATTGACAAAATAGTCAATAGAATTTGAATTCTTACAATGAAAAAAATCACTAACTACTCATTTCATTGATAAATTTTCACTTCAGACATTACTGTTGCCTACTTTCAGAAACTTTTCATTCATACAATAAGATAAATCGATGACTTTACATTCAGTCTGGCACTTCCGGTTGACTCGGTGGAATGAATGGAACTCTTCAATTATTAAGTCCAAGTGACGTTTGAAATGCAGAACTACCCTTACTTATTACAATAAAATATCAGAATTTGTTAAAGTTTTTGTATTGTTTTTTTTCTTATTTTTTAGAGTTTAAAGTTTTATTTTTATTTTATTTTTTAAAATGAAAAATCCGTGTAAACTGATTAAATGTTCCCCCACCCACCCCCACCTAAATACATTTGACTGACAAGTGTTCATCCCCCCCCCCCAAAAAAAACACAACAAATTAAAATATATTTATTGCTAATATTATTTGTTTATTAAACGTATCGTAAAAAAAATATATATATATGAGTTTATTATGCATTCTGTCCTCGTGGGGAGACAAGTAAATACTGATACAAAAACATGTTTGTTTAGTTTCGCAACGTGAAACGCAATATATTTTAATAAATAAACTAAATGTATACATTTTAAAACATAACCGTACATTAGGCATAATCAACAATTAAGATCGCTAATTTTATTTACAAATATTTCTATAACTTAATTTTTTTGTTTATTAAACGTATCGTAAGAAAAAAAAACACTATATCATTTTTTTTTTTTTTTGGTAAATTTATAGAAGTGCACCTTTCGTATTTCGACCCCTAAAAAAAAAAGTTTCTACTTTTTTTGGCAAATTACATGTAAACAGCCTAAAAAAATATCTGCTAAGAAAAAAATTTATGAAAATTGTTATTATTTTATAATTTAGGAGGGGGGTATTTTCCTATATAAGTTATACGTAAAGTGTGCACGCATTTCTGGTCCACCGAATCTCAACTCTCGTATGAATAATCCGATATTTCATATTATAATAATTTAAAAAAAAAATCACCTCTAACAATTAATATAAAAATTTTACGTTTTACTTATTTACATGAAGTTAAAACAACTGTTACTTATACAGAATTTGAACTTTCTTAAAATCGTTTTAAACGATCACTATTGACAAAATAGTCAATAGAATTTGAATTCTTACAATGAAAAAAAATCACTAACTACTCATTTCATTGATAAATTTTCACTTCAGACATTACTGTTGCCTACTTTCAGAAACTTTTCATTCATACAATAAGATAAATCGATGACTTTACATTCAGTCTGGCACTTCCGGTTGACTCGGTGGAATGAATGGAACTCTTCAATTATTAAGTCCAAGTGACGTTTGAAATGCAGAACTACCCTTACTTATTACAATAAAATATCAGAATTTGTTAAAGTTTTTGTATTGTTTTTTTTCTTATTTTTTAGAGTTTAAAGTTTTATTTTTATTTTATTTTTTAAAATGAAAAATCCGTGTAAACTGATTAAATGTTCCCCCACCCACCCCCACCTAAATATATAAGAGACAGCGACTACATAATAACGTGCCACCCATTATAAATAATATTACAATATTTTTATAAATAATATTACAATATTTTTAAGTATAAAAACTCATCCGACATAATCACATATGCATTCGTAAACGTCGATAATTAAATATGATACACTTCTTTTAAAGGCATTAGAACTTTACACGATAAAAAAACAATTGACAAATTCGGATATTTTCCATTATAATAAATTAAAAAAAAAAAAAATTAAACTCACAAAAAAAAAATAAAAAAACAATTGCTGAAATTTTTTAATAAACACTTACGACAATTAAGAGAAATTCAGACTAACACAGGACTCACTGCTTCAGTTATTTTTTTTGTGTGTGTGTAATCATTATGAACAATTTCTTTTTAATACATGACTTTAGTTTGATGTATGATTAGTAAAAAAAAAAAAAGATCACTGATCATCACAAACGAAGGACTCTATAATAATAACTCTATTGCAATAATAACTACGTCATAGCTCTCATGTTTTTAATTACCTATTCCTCAAAATCATAAAAGAAAGAACATTCTTTGGGGTGGATTCTTGATGATAGCAAGTCACTAATAAGAACTTAACACAAACATTTCAGTACTTTCATATTTTGAGTTTTAAAAAGTGATTATTAATGATGTACATTTTTAGCCACATCATTTTGATTACTGTACTCATTCAATTGAATAATATATTTTCTAATTTCATCTTCCATTTCAGACAATTTGGTTGTTTTTCCCAATTACATCTTTCATTTAAGTGAATTTGCCTACTTAGTTTCATTAACCACACAATCAACCTGGAGATTTCGATGATGACAATGTAGCTTGAAATTTATTTTTATATTCTTTTATATAAAATAAAATGAAGACTATAGCAAAAATCTTATTACAAATAATCAAAATGAGGACGGTTAAAAAAACGTTTTATTACTAAAACATCACGGTTGAACAATGTGTTTCTGTGATTGATATCATTAAGTGCTGCAGTTCCTTTTTTAAATTTGTGTTTTTATCTTTTGACACAATTACACATTCTCAAAAGACACAGTAAAATAAAAATCACCCATTTAAATATAAAATTGTTTTTGTTTTTTTTTCATTATATTCTTGCTTGAAAGTGGTGAACAAACTTAAAATAAATGTGTTTCAATATATTGAGCAATAAACTAATAATTTTTCTTAAATATGTTAAGCACATTTTTTTACTATTGTTTTGTTGTTCATGCCTAGGTTTATAATCTGAAACAAACTCAGGAGCAATACATTATTACTGCACTAGGACACTTTCTAAATGTTGTATTTTGTAGAAAACACTGATCAGTTCCCTAGATGCAACAGATGTGTGCAATAATGCAGTAGGACACTCAAAACATAGTAAATGCTGCATTCGGATGTACTTAATACTCTAGATAGAGCAAGTATGTGTTATAATATAGTGTGACTCTTAGTATGTCTTATGGTGAATCTAACAGTGCACAATATCATAGAGATAGCATGTGTGTAATTTACTAATGGATATATACTAAATCAGTAACTGTTCAATATGTTTGATAGAACAGTGTAACACTTGGTAAGGTGTACCTGCTTAATCTGTCGGTGTTCTTTACCCTAAATACAGCAGCTTTCTGTAAATTCGGTCTATTCTACTTTTAACTAGAATGATCAGTCACCACAATACCACATTTACTCATAACCTTATATTTGCTTTTTGCTTTATTGAACAAGTTGTAAACTTTCATTCTTTTTAGTTTTTACGTACGTTAACCAAACACTTAAACTGGTACCGACTTCAGTTACCAATTAAGGGTTGTAGCATCCATCTGAACAAATACTAAACTTTGAATTATTTACTTGCAGAAAATATGAAAAAATTACATTCAAAACAAGGCTTTCAAAAGTGTTCTAAAGTAATAAAAATGTATATCCTACTATAACTAGAATGTTAGTCACCACAATACCACATTTACTCATAACACAAATTAGACACAAGACAGTCAGAAGTGTGGGAAAGAGTGTCGTCGGTCATCATTGTTCTAACATATGAAAAAAAAAATATATATATATGTTAAATAACCCAGCTAAGACATTTGTTGCTGAGCAAGGTTAGTGGAAGGTTAACATAAAATAGTAAATTCTTTACAGTAAGGTAACATTGGCATTTTCCCTTTAATGTTATCAATAATTAAACACTGCTTTTAATGTTATCCAGTAAAAGAGAATAGCAAATCAGTCAGCATTTTTTTACATTGAAATTTAACAAGATCTAGGCGCTTGATTGTGATAGTGCTCTCTTGGCCTCCTTATTTTAAAAGTGCTCATTATCCTACATAGAACGAGTGTTTAATTAAATAGAGTTCAATATCCTAGATAGAGCAGATGTGTTTATTATACACACCATAGCACAGGATTAAAAAAAAAAAAAATGATGTTCGGGGAGCAGTGAAACAGTGAAACAGTCAAAGCTGGAGGTTTGGGAAAAGATTCAGAGCTTGCAGTATATGAAAGAGTCACCCTGATGTTTAAGGAGTCGGAGCCAGCTCTTCAGGAAGTAGTCAGGTCCTAATTGTTCGGGTAGGAGTCAGAGCCTGATGTTCAGGAAAGAGTCAAGGCCTGGAGTTCAACCCGAATGGTATATTACGGAGTCTGAGTAGAATGTAATAGGAAGGGTCCCCATTGTTAGCACTATTATTTATATTCATATAAAATAATGTCTCGATCGGTGAATTTAAAAGAAAAAATTATTCTTCCCCATTGATACCATTTATTATATTCATATAAAATATTTAATCGGTGATCAACCTAGGTTATTTAATCTAACATACACAAACATGAAAGAAGTAAATAGACACCATTATTATCATTAACAAAGACTGCTGTCAGAGGGGCCTGATCGACCTAGGTTATTTTATCTAACATACACGGACATGAAGAAGTAAATAAACAAACACCCTTATTAACAATACTAATGAAGACAAATATGGTACTTTTAATAGAAATGTTACATTTTTACTCCAGGGAATGGAGAGGTAGTGCAGAGTTTTGGGGAGGCCGGAGATAGTGTAGCCAGGGTGAATTGGCAACCATGTACGTGACATCTTTTACTCCTGGCAACTGTGGAAGGAGGCGACTGGAGAAGTGATCGCCGTGCAACGCCAATAGGTACGTATATAGTATGCGCACCGGGGCTGTAATAGGTACGTAAGAATCTAAAACAAACGAATAAACAAAACAAAATTGACAACTGAAATGTGTAGAACACAATAAAAATACCAATATTCATTGTCATCATGTTCTTTTTCAGTAAGTCACCAATTTCAAACTCCTCAAGAGTTTTCAGAATTCTAAATTCATTTTAACTCCCAACATGACCTAAAGTCTAAATAGGTAAGAATCTAAAATCAACAGATAAACAAAAAAAAATTGACAACTGAAATGTGTAGAACACAATAAAAATTCCAATATTCATTGTCATCATGTTTTTTTTCAGTAAGTCACCAATTTCAAACTCCTCAAGAGTTTTCAGAATTCTAAATTCATTTTAACTACATTTTGTTTATACAAATTACCAATTCTAAAATGACAACTCTCCCAGAGTTTAGAATAATTAAATAATGAATGATGCGCCCCCCCTGAGTTGAGAATAATTAGAAAATGAATGACACATCCACCAGAGTTGAGAATGACTTAAAAATGAATGACACCTCTCCAGAGTTGAGAATAACTTAAAAATGAATGACAGTTGAGAATTGACTAAAAGAACATGGTTTTGGTTGTTTAACATCCAAACATGCCTCCCAAAATCCAACCTCTGGTCCCCGTTCTGGGAGGTGGTAACAGGGTAAAACAGTGTAAATGCTTAGGAGGTTATGGATGTAACTTTACACCAGTTATTATAGCCCGTTTCACTCTGTATAACCCTGGCTAACAAGGCTCTGGTAATGTATTCTTCAACTATTTTGTTTCAAACAAGTATTTTTATTTGCTTGCTATTTAATCTATTAGTCTGTCGATGTTACATTCAATAAACAGCATGTGTATTATTCTATTAACTATGCAACACCATATAAATACTGCTACATGATATAAACCAAACCATGCACACAGATGAAGCAAGGGAGACAGTCGGACAGATAGGGGAAAACAGTCATTATCAGAGAAAATATTTTTGTTTACTTTTTTGGTGCACATTCTTTTTTTTATAATTATTTTCACTTTCTAAGTAAATGTTTGAAAACTATTAGCACTGAAACTTAGTGAAAACAATGGCACTTTGGTGAGAAGTGAAATGACTGTATAGTCCCATTGAGACTCCCTCGTGAATATAGTAAAGCACCTCACCCAACAGGCAATAGTAAATACATCTCCTATTAGAAAGTTACACAAAGGAAAACGTCAACACAAATTTACACTAGAGTATTGATTTACTCCTCTCCAGGAGTTAGGCACAAGGCCAGTTTTTATCTTACTCCCACAAGTCGGGTTGGGAAAGTGGGGTTTAAAAATTGCCTGGGCAGCCCCGTCGGCATTCCCCGGTAGGGGCGCCTCAGGCAGTAAGCAATAAACTTACTCCTCCCCAAAGAGGGGAGGCAAAGCCTGGGAAGGTGGACCTCCTAGAACTGCACAGGACAGACCCATAGACCGGCGTAAATCAAGCCCCGAAGGCCAAGACGATACCAGTTTATGGGGTGCAGTATCCATCGGAACAGATACTACACTTTGATCTTAGCCAAAAGGCGTTATTTAACCCCCACCCACAATAGGAATATGTGACAGAAGGACTGAAAGTGGGATTTGAAAAGCCAGCGCTCGAGAAGGTGAGCACTCT
The DNA here is from genome assembly GCA_963556195.1 of Sepiola atlantica. Classification (NCBI taxonomy): domain Eukaryota; kingdom Metazoa; phylum Mollusca; class Cephalopoda; order Sepiida; family Sepiolidae; genus Sepiola; species Sepiola atlantica. The sequence goes on from OY744535.1 coordinate 50,179,222, forward strand.
GGCCATTAAAAATTGCCTGGGCAGCCCCGTCGGCATTCCCCGGTAGGGGCGCCTCAGGCAGTAAGCAATTAACTTACTCCTCCCCAAAGAGGGGAGGTAAAACCTGGGAGGGTGGACCTCCTAGAACTGCACAGGACAGATCAGACCCACAGACCGGCGGAAACCAAGCCCCAGAAGGCCAAGACAATACCGATCTATGACGTGCAGTATCCATCGGAACAGATACTACACTTTGATCTTAGCCAAAAGGCGTTATTTAACCCCCACCCACAATAGGAATATGTGACACAAGGTCGGAAAGTGGGATTTGAAAAGCCAGCGCTCGAGAAGATGAGCACTCTGGCCATTAAAAATTGCCTGGGCAGCCCTGTCGGCATTCCCCGGCAGGGGCGCCTCAGGCAGCAAGCAATTAACTTACTCCTCCCTAAAGAGGGGAGGTAAAGCCTGGGAGGGTGGACCTCCTAGAACTGCACAGGACAGATCAGACCCACAGACCGGCGGAAACCAAGCCCCGAAGGCCAAAACAACACCGATCCATGAAGTGCAGCACCCATCGGAACAGATACCACACTTTGATCTTAGCAAAATGGCCAAGCTATTTTACTACTAAACAATATCTTAGTTCTGTTTCAGTTTGGAATTGCTTAACAGCCTGAGACCCCCCAGTACCAGAAAATCTCAATTGAAGCAGCCTTTTTCAATAGAGTACAGCATTTGTTCTTTGTAATTATATATCTTTTACTACAAAACTATCTATTTTTAAACAAACTGCATTTTATCCTTTTCTATTCACAATTCAGAACACCTTTGAAATAGATTCCTTTATGTTCTATATATTTGATGCTTTCTTTCCTTCAGATTTGATTATCAGAGTCCGGCTTTACCACAATTTGAATTAAGAGAAATTCAGACTACCCATTATCTTATGCATGGATTAATAGACACCATTTATTCTTATAAACACAGGACTCACTGCTTCAGTTATTTTTTGTGTGTGTGTAATCGTTATGAACAATTTCTTTTTAATACATGACTTTAGTTTGATGTATGATTAGTAAAAAAAAAATTTAAAAAAAAGATCAGTGATCATCACAAACGAAGGACTCTGTTCTTGCAATAATAACTACGTCATAGCTCTCATGTTTTTAATTATCTATTCCTCAAAATCATAAAAGAAAGAACATTCTTTGGGGTGGATTCTTGATGATAGCAAGTCACTAATAAGAACTTAACACAAACATTTCAGTACTTTCATATTTTGAGTTTTAAAAAGTGATTATTAATGATGTACATTTTTAGCCACATCATTTTGATTACTGTACTCATTCAATTGAATAGTATATTTTCTAATTTCATCTTCCATTTCAGACAATTTGGTTGTTTTTCCCAATTACATATTTCATTTAAGTGAATTTGCCTACTTAGTTTCATTAACCACACAATCAACCTGGAGATTTCGATGATGACAATGTAGCTTGAAATTTATTTTTATATTCTTTTATATAAAATGAAGACTATAGCAAAAATCTTATTACAAATAATCAAAATGAGGACGGTTAAAAAAACGTTTTATTACTAAAACATCACGGTTGAACAATGTGTTTCTGTGATTGATATCATTAAGTGCTGCAGTTCCTTTTTTAAATTTGTGTTTTTATCTTTTGACACAATTACACATTCTCAAAAGACACATTAAAATAAAAATCACCCATTTAAATATAAAATTGTTTTTGTTTTTTTCATTATATTCTTGCTTGAAAGTGGTGAACAAACTTAAAATAAATGTGTTTCAATATATTGAGCAATAAACTAATCATTTTTCATAAATATGTTAAGCACATTTTTTTACTATTGTTTTGTTGTTCATGCCTAGGTTTATAATCTGAAACAAACTCAGGAGCAATACATTATTACTGCACTAGGACACTTTCTAAATGTTATATTTTGTAGAAAACACTGATCAGTTCCCTAGATGCAACAGATGTGTGCAATAATGCAGTAGGACACTCAAAACATAGTAAATGCTGCATTCGGATGTACTTAATACTCTAGATAGAGCAAGTATGTGTTATAATATAGTGTGACTCTTAGTATGTCTTATGGTGAATCTAACAGTGCACAATATCATAGAGATAGCATGTGTGTAATTTACTAATGGATATATACTAAATCAGTAACTGTTCAATATGTTAGATAGAACAGTGTAACACTTGGTAAGGTGTACCTGCTTAATCTGTCGGTGTTCTTTACCCTAAATACAGCAGCTTTCTGTAAATTCGGTCTATTCTACTTTTAACTAGAATGATCAGTCACCACAATACCACATTTACTCATAACCTTATATTTGCTTTTTGCTTTATTGAACAAGTTGTAAACTTTCATTCTTTTTAGTTTTTATGGACGTTAACCAAACACTTAGACTGGTACCGACTTCAGTTACCAATTAAGGGTTGTAGCATCCATCTGAACAAATACTAAACTTTGAATTATTTACTTGCAGAAAATATGAAAAAATTACATTCAAAACAAGGCTTTCAAAAGTGTTCTAAAGTAATAAAAATGTATATCCTACTATAACTAGAATGTTAGTCACCACAATACCACATTTACTCATAACACAAATTAGACACAAGACCATCAGAAGTGTGGGAAAGAGTGTCGTCGGTCATCATTGTTCTAACATATGAAAAAAAATTAATATTTCTATGTTTCCCCAGCTAAGACATTTTTTGCTGAGCAAGGTTAGTGGAAGGTTAACATAAAATAGTAAATTCTTTACAGTAAGGTAACATTGGCATTTTCCCTTTAATGTTATCAATAATTAAACACTGCTTTTAATGTTATCCAGTAAAAGAGAATAGCAAATCAGTCATCATTTTTTTACATTGAAATTTAACAAGTTCTAGGCGCTTGATTGTGATAGTGCTCTCTTGACCTCCTTATTTTACAAGTGCTCATTATCCTACATAGAACGAGTGTTTAATTAAATAGAGTTCAATATCCTAGATAGAGCAGATGTGTTTATTATACACACCATAGCACAGGATTAAAAAAAACAAACTGATGTTCGGGGAGCAGTGAAACAGTGAAACAGTCAAAGCTGGAGGTTCGGGAAAAGATTCAGAGCTTGCAGTATATGAAAGAGTCACCCTGATGTTTAAGGAGTCGGAGCCAGCTCTTCAGGAAGTAGTCAGGTCCTAATTGTTCGGGTAGGAGTCAGAGCCTGATGTTCAGGAAAGAGTCAAGGCCTGGAGTTCAACCCGAATGGTATATTACGGAGTCTGAGTAGAATGTAATAGGAAGGGTCCCCATTGTTAGCACTATTATTTATATTCATATAAAATAATGTCTCGATCGGTGAATTTAAAAGAAAAAATTATTCTTCCCCATTGATACCATTTATTATATTCATATAAAATATTTAATCGGTGATCAACCTAGGTTATTTAATCTAACATACACAAACATGAAAGAAGTAAATAGACACCATTATTATCATTAACAAAGACTGCTGTCAGAGGGGCCTGATCAACCTAGGTTATTTTATCTAACATACACGGACATGAAGAAGTAAATAAACAAACACCCTTATTAACAATACTAATGAAGACAAATATGGTACTTTTAATAGAAATGTTACATTTTTACTCCAGGGAATGGAGAGGTAGTGCAGAGTTTTGGGGAGGCCTGAAAATAGTGTAGCCAGGGTGAATTGGCAACCATGTACGTGACATCTTTTACTCCTGGCAACTGTGGAAGGAGGGCGACTGGAGAAGTGATCCCCGTGCAACGCCAATAGGTACGTATATAGTATGCGCACCGAGTCTGTAATAGGTACGTAAGAATCTAAAACAAACAGATAAACAAAACAAAATTGACAACTGAAATGTGTAGAACACAATAAAAATTCCAATATTAATTGTCATCATGTTCTTTTCCAGTAAGTCACCAATTTCAAACTCCTCAAGAGTTTTCAGAATTCTAAACTCATTTTAACTACATTTTGTTTATACAAATTACCAATTCTAAAATGACAACTCTCCCAGAGTTTAGAATAATTAAATAATGAATGATGCGCCCCCCCTGAGTTGAGAATAATTAGAAAATGAATGACACATCCACCAGAGTTGAGAATGACTTAAAAATGAATGACACCTCTCCAGAGTTGAGAATAACTTAAAAATGAATGACAGTTGAGAATTGACTAAAAGAACATGGTTTTGGTTGTTTAACATCCAAACATGCCTCCCAAAATCCAACCTCTGGTCCCCGTTCTGGGAGGTGGTAACAGGGTAAAACAGTGTAAATGCTTAGGAGGTTATGGATGTAACTTTACACCAGTTATTATAGCCCGTTTCACTCTGTATAACCCTGGCTAACAAGGCTCTGGTAATGTATTCTTCAACTATTTTGTTTCAAACAAGTATTTTTATTTGCTTGCTATTTAATCTATTAGTCTGTCGATGTTACATTCAATAAACAGCATGTGTATTATTCTATTAACTATGCAACACCATATAAATACTGCTACATGATATAAACCAAACCATGCACACAGATGAAGCAAGGGAGACAGTCGGACAGATAGGGGAAAACAGTCATTATCAGAGAAAATATTTTTGTTTACTTTTTTGGTGCACATTCTTTTTTTTATAATTATTTTCACTTTCTAAGTAAATGTTTGAAAACTATTAGCACTGAAACTTAGTGAAAACAATGGCACTTTGGTGAGAAGTGAAATGACTGTATAGTCCCATTGAGACTCCCTCGTGAATATAGTAAAGCACCTCACCCAACAGGCAATAGTAAATACATCTCCTATTAGAAAGTTACACAAAGGAAAACGTCAACACAAAGACTAGAGTATTGATTTACTCCTCTCCAGGAGTTAGGCACAAGGCCAGTTTTTATCTTACTCCCACAAGTCGGGTTGGGAAAGTGGGGTTTAAAAATTGCCTGGGCAGCCCCGTCGGCATTCCCCGGTAGGGGCGCCTCAGGCAGTAAGCAATAAACTTACTCCTCCCCAAAGAGGGGAGGCAAAGCCTGGGAAGGTGGACCTCCTAGAACTGCACAGGACAGACCCATAGACCGGCGTAAATCAAGCCCCGAAGGCCAAGACGATACCAGTTTATGGGGTGCAGTATCCATCGGAACAGATACTACACTTTGATCTTAGCCAAAAGGCGTTATTTAACCCCCACCCACAATAGGAATATGTGACAGAAGGACTGAAAGTGGGATTTGAAAAGCCAGCGCTCGAGAAGGTGAGCACTCTGGCCATTAAAAATTGCCTGGGCAGCCCCGTCGGCATTCCCCGGTAGGGGCGCCTCAGGCAGTAAGCAATTAACTTACTCCTCCCCAAAGAGGGGAGGTAAAACCTGGGAGGGTGGACCTCCTAGAACTGCACAGGACAGATCAGACCCACAGACCGGCGGAAACCAAGCCCCAGAAGGCCAAGACAATACCGATCTATGACGTGCAGTATCCATCGGAACAGATACTACACTTTGATCTTAGCCAAAAGGCGTTATTTAACCCCCACCCACAATAGGAATATGTGACACAAGGTCGGAAAGTGGGATTTGAAAAGCCAGCGCTCGAGAAGATGAGCACTCTGGCCATTAAAAATTGCCTGGGCAGCCCTGTCGGCATTCCCCGGCAGGGGCGCCTCAGGCAGCAAGCAATTAACTTACTCCTCCCTAAAGAGGGGAGGTAAAGCCTGGGAGGGTGGACCTCCTAGAACTGCACAGGACAGATCAGACCCACAGACCGGCGGAAACCAAGCCCCGAAGGCCAAAACAACACCGATCCATGAAGTGCAGCACCCATCGGAACAGATACCACACTTTGATCTTAGCAAAATGGCCAAGCTATTTTACTACTAAACAATATCTTAGTTCTGTTTCAGTTTGGAATTGCTTAACAGCCTGAGACCCCCCAGTACCAGAAAATCTCAATTGAAGCAGCCTTTTTCAATAGAGTACAGCATTTGTTCTTTGTAATTATATATCTTTTACTACAAAACTATCTATTTTTAAACAAACTGCATTTTATCCTTTTCTATTCACAATTCAGAACACCTTTGAAATAGATTCCTTTATGTTCTATATATTTGATGCTTTCTTTCCTTCAGATTTGATTATCAGAGTCCGGCTTTACCACAATTTGAATTAAGAGAAATTCAGACTACCCATTATCTTATGCATGGATTAATAGACACCATTTATTCTTATAAACACAGGACTCACTGCTTCAGTTATTTTTTGTGTGTGTGTAATCGTTATGAACAATTTCTTTTTAATACATGACTTTAGTTTGATGTATGATTAGTAAAAAAAAAATTTAAAAAAAAGATCAGTGATCATCACAAACGAAGGACTCTGTTCTTGCAATAATAACTACGTCATAGCTCTCATGTTTTTAATTATCTATTCCTCAAAATCATAAAAGAAAGAACATTCTTTGGGGTGGATTCTTGATGATAGCAAGTCACTAATAAGAACTTAACACAAACATTTCAGTACTTTCATATTTTGAGTTTTAAAAAGTGATTATTAATGATGTACATTTTTAGCCACATCATTTTGATTACTGTACTCATTCAATTGAATAGTATATTTTCTAATTTCATCTTCCATTTCAGACAATTTGGTTGTTTTTCCCAATTACATATTTCATTTAAGTGAATTTGCCTACTTAGTTTCATTAACCACACAATCAACCTGGAGATTTCGATGATGACAATGTAGCTTGAAATTTATTTTTATATTCTTTTATATAAAATGAAGACTATAGCAAAAATCTTATTACAAATAATCAAAATGAGGACGGTTAAAAAAACGTTTTATTACTAAAACATCACGGTTGAACAATGTGTTTCTGTGATTGATATCATTAAGTGCTGCAGTTCCTTTTTTAAATTTGTGTTTTTATCTTTTGACACAATTACACATTCTCAAAAGACACATTAAAATAAAAATCACCCATTTAAATATAAAATTGTTTTTGTTTTTTTCATTATATTCTTGCTTGAAAGTGGTGAACAAACTTAAAATAAATGTGTTTCAATATATTGAGCAATAAACTAATCATTTTTCATAAATATGTTAAGCACATTTTTTTACTATTGTTTTGTTGTTCATGCCTAGGTTTATAATCTGAAACAAACTCAGGAGCAATACATTATTACTGCACTAGGACACTTTCTAAATGTTATATTTTGTAGAAAACACTGATCAGTTCCCTAGATGCAACAGATGTGTGCAATAATGCAGTAGGACACTCAAAACATAGTAAATGCTGCATTCGGATGTACTTAATACTCTAGATAGAGCAAGTATGTGTTATAATATAGTGTGACTCTTAGTATGTCTTATGGTGAATCTAACAGTGCACAATATCATAGAGATAGCATGTGTGTAATTTACTAATGGATATATACTAAATCAGTAACTGTTCAATATGTTAGATAGAACAGTGTAACACTTGGTAAGGTGTACCTGCTTAATCTGTCGGTGTTCTTTACCCTAAATACAGCAGCTTTCTGTAAATTCGGTCTATTCTACTTTTAACTAGAATGATCAGTCACCACAATACCACATTTACTCATAACCTTATATTTGCTTTTTGCTTTATTGAACAAGTTGTAAACTTTCATTCTTTTTAGTTTTTATGGACGTTAACCAAACACTTAGACTGGTACCGACTTCAGTTACCAATTAAGGGTTGTAGCATCCATCTGAACAAATACTAAACTTTGAATTATTTACTTGCAGAAAATATGAAAAAATTACATTCAAAACAAGGCTTTCAAAAGTGTTCTAAAGTAATAAAAATGTATATCCTACTATAACTAGAATGTTAGTCACCACAATACCACATTTACTCATAACACAAATTAGACACAAGACCATCAGAAGTGTGGGAAAGAGTGTCGTCGGTCATCATTGTTCTAACATATGAAAAAAAATTAATATTTCTATGTTTCCCCAGCTAAGACATTTTTTGCTGAGCAAGGTTAGTGGAAGGTTAACATAAAATAGTAAATTCTTTACAGTAAGGTAACATTGGCATTTTCCCTTTAATGTTATCAATAATTAAACACTGCTTTTAATGTTATCCAGTAAAAGAGAATAGCAAATCAGTCATCATTTTTTTACATTGAAATTTAACAAGTTCTAGGCGCTTGATTGTGATAGTGCTCTCTTGACCTCCTTATTTTACAAGTGCTCATTATCCTACATAGAACGAGTGTTTAATTAAATAGAGTTCAATATCCTAGATAGAGCAGATGTGTTTATTATACACACCATAGCACAGGATTAAAAAAAACAAACTGATGTTCGGGGAGCAGTGAAACAGTGAAACAGTCAAAGCTGGAGGTTCGGGAAAAGATTCAGAGCTTGCAGTATATGAAAGAGTCACCCTGATGTTTAAGGAGTCGGAGCCAGCTCTTCAGGAAGTAGTCAGGTCCTAATTGTTCGGGTAGGAGTCAGAGCCTGATGTTCAGGAAAGAGTCAAGGCCTGGAGTTCAACCCGAATGGTATATTACGGAGTCTGAGTAGAATGTAATAGGAAGGGTCCCCATTGTTAGCACTATTATTTATATTCATATAAAATAATGTCTCGATCGGTGAATTTAAAAGAAAAAATTATTCTTCCCCATTGATACCATTTATTATATTCATATAAAATATTTAATCGGTGATCAACCTAGGTTATTTAATCTAACATACACAAACATGAAAGAAGTAAATAGACACCATTATTATCATTAACAAAGACTGCTGTCAGAGGGGCCTGATCAACCTAGGTTATTTTATCTAACATACACGGACATGAAGAAGTAAATAAACAAACACCCTTATTAACAATACTAATGAAGACAAATATGGTACTTTTAATAGAAATGTTACATTTTTACTCCAGGGAATGGAGAGGTAGTGCAGAGTTTTGGGGAGGCCTGAAAATAGTGTAGCCAGGGTGAATTGGCAACCATGTACGTGACATCTTTTACTCCTGGCAACTGTGGAAGGAGGGCGACTGGAGAAGTGATCCCCGTGCAACGCCAATAGGTACGTATATAGTATGCGCACCGAGTCTGTAATAGGTACGTAAGAATCTAAAACAAACAGATAAACAAAACAAAATTGACAACTGAAATGTGTAGAACACAATAAAAATTCCAATATTAATTGTCATCATGTTCTTTTCCAGTAAGTCACCAATTTCAAACTCCTCAAGAGTTTTCAGAATTCTAAACTCATTTTAACTACATTTTGTTTATACAAATTACCAATTCTAAAATGACAACTCTCCCAGAGTTTAGAATAATTAAATAATGAATGATGCCCCCCCCCCTGAGTTGAGAATAATTAGAAAATGAATGACACATCCACCAGAGTTGAGAATGACTTAAAAATGAATGACACCTCTCCAGAGTTGAGAATAACTTAAAAATGAATGACAGTTGAGAATTGACTAAAAGAACATGGTTTTGGTTGTTTAACATCCAAACATGCCTCCCAAAATCCAACCTCTGGTCCCCGTTCTGGGAGGTGGTAACAGGGTAAAACAGTGTAAATGCTTAGGAGGTTATGGATGTAACTTTACACCAGTTATTATAGCCCGTTTCACTCTGTATAACCCTGGCTAACAAGGCTCTGGTAATGTATTCTTCAACTATTTTGTTTCAAACAAGTATTTTTATTTGCTTGCTATTTAATCTATTAGTCTGTCGATGTTACATTCAATAAACAGCATGTGTATTATTCTATTAACTATGCAACACCATATAAATACTGCTACATGATATAAACCAAACCATGCACACAGATGAAGCAAGGGAGACAGTCAGACAGATAGGGGAAAACAGTCATTATCAGAGAAAATATTTTTGTTTACTTTTTTGGTGCACATTCTTTTTTTTATAATTATTTTCACTTTCTAAGTAAATGTTTGAAAACTATTAGCACTGAAACTTAGTGAAAACAATGGCACTTTGGTGAGAAGTGAAATGACTGTATAGTCCCATTGAGACTCCCTCGTGAATATAGTAAAGCACCTCACCCAACAGGCAATAGTAAATACATCTCCTATTAGAAAGTTACACAAAGGAAAACGTCAACACAAATTTACACTAGAGTATTGATTTACTCCTCTCCAGGAGTTAGGCACAAGGCCAGTTTTTATCTTACTCCCACAAGTCGGGTTGGGAAAGTGGGGTTTAAAAATTGCCTGGGCAGCCCCGTCGGCATTCCCCGGTAGGGGCGCCTCAGGCAGTAAGCAATAAACTTACTCCTCCCCAAAGAGGGGAGGCAAAGCCTGGGAAGGTGGACCTCCTAGAACTGCACAGGACAGACCCATAGACCGGCGTAAATCAAGCCCCGAAGGCCAAGACGATACCAGTTTATGGGGTGCAGTATCCATCGGAACAGATACTACACTTTGATCTTAGCCAAAAGGCGTTATTTAACCCCCACCCACAATAGGAATATGTGACAGAAGGACTGAAAGTGGGATTTGAAAAGCCAGCGCTCGAGAAGGTGAGCACTCTGGCCATTAAAAATTGCCTGGGCAGCCCCGTCGGCATTCCCCGGTAGGGGCGCCTCAGGCAGTAAGCAATTAACTTACTCCTCCCCAAAGAGGGGAGGTAAAACCTGGGAGGGTGGACCTCCTAGAACTGCACAGGACAGATCAGACCCACAGACCGGCGGAAACCAAGCCCCAGAAGGCCAAGACAATACCGATCTATGACGTGCAGTATCCATCGGAACAGATACTACACTTTGATCTTAGCCAAAAGGCGTTATTTAACCCCCACCCACAATAGGAATATGTGACACAAGGTCGGAAAGTGGGATTTGAAAAGCCAGCGCTCGAGAAGATGAGCACTCTGGCCATTAAAAATTGCCTGGGCAGCCCTGTCGGCATTCCCCGGCAGGGGCGCCTCAGGCAGCAAGCAATTAACTTACTCCTCCCTAAAGAGGGGAGGTAAAGCCTGGGAGGGTGGACCTCCTAGAACTGCACAGGACAGATCAGACCCACAGACCGGCGGAAACCAAGCCCCGAAGGCCAAAACAACACCGATCCATGAAGTGCAGCACCCATCGGAACAGATACCACACTTTGATCTTAGCAAAATGGCCAAGCTATTTTACTACTAAACAATATCTTAGTTCTGTTTCAGTTTGGAATTGCTTAACAGCCTGAGACCCCCCAGTACCAGAAAATCTCAATTGAAGCAGCCTTTTTCAATAGAGTACAGCATTTGTTCTTTGTAATTATATATCTTTTACTACAAAACTATCTATTTTTAAACAAACTGCATTTTATCCTTTTCTATTCACAATTCAGAACACCTTTGAAATAGATTCCTTTATGTTCTATATATTTGATGCTTTCTTTCCTTCAGATTTGATTATCAGAGTCCGGCTTTACCACAATTTGAATTAAGAGAAATTCAGACTACCCATTATCTTATGCATGGATTAATAGACACCATTTATTCTTATAAACACAGGACTCACTGCTTCAGTTATTTTTTGTGTGTGTGTAATCGTTATGAACAATTTCTTTTTAATACATGACTTTAGTTTGATGTATGATTAGTAAAAAAAAAATTTAAAAAAAAGATCAGTGATCATCACAAACGAAGGACTCTGTTCTTGCAATAATAACTACGTCATAGCTCTCATGTTTTTAATTATCTATTCCTCAAAATCATAAAAGAAAGAACATTCTTTGGGGTGGATTCTTGATGATAGCAAGTCACTAATAAGAACTTAACACAAACATTTCAGTACTTTCATATTTTGAGTTTTAAAAAGTGATTATTAATGATGTACATTTTTAGCCACATCATTTTGATTACTGTACTCATTCAATTGAATAGTATATTTTCTAATTTCATCTTCCATTTCAGACAATTTGGTTGTTTTTCCCAATTACATATTTCATTTAAGTGAATTTGCCTACTTAGTTTCATTAACCACACAATCAACCTGGAGATTTCGATGATGACAATGTAGCTTGAAATTTATTTTTATATTCTTTTATATAAAATGAAGACTATAGCAAAAATCTTATTACAAATAATCAAAATGAGGACGGTTAAAAAAACGTTTTATTACTAAAACATCACGGTTGAACAATGTGTTTCTGTGATTGATATCATTAAGTGCTGCAGTTCCTTTTTTAAATTTGTGTTTTTATCTTTTGACACAATTACACATTCTCAAAAGACACATTAAAATAAAAATCACCCATTTAAATATAAAATTGTTTTTGTTTTTTTACAATATATTCTTGCTTGAAAGTGGTGAACAAACTTAAAATAAATGCGTTTCAATATATTGAGCAATAAACTAATCCTTTTTCATAAATATGTTAAGCACATTTTTTGACTATTGTTTTGTTGTTCATGCCTAGGTTTATAATCTGAAACAAACTCAGGAGCAATACATTATTACTGCACTAGGACACTTTCTAAATGTTATATTTTGTAGAAAACACTGATCAGTTCCCTAGATGCAACAGATGTGTGCAATAATGCAGTAGGACACTCAAAACATAGTAAATGCTGCATTCGGATGTATTTAATACTCTAGATAGAGCAAGTATGTGTTATAATATAGTGTGACTCTTAGTATGTCTTATGGTGAATCTAACAGTGCACAATATCATAGAGATAGCATGTGTGTAATTTACTAATGGATATATACTAAATCAGTAACTGTTCAATATGTTAGATAGAACAGTGTAAAACTTGGTAAGGTGTACCTGCTTAATCTGTCGGTGTTCTTTACCCTAAATACAGCAGCTTTCTGTAAATTCGGTCTATTCTACTTTTAACTAGAATGATCAGTCACCACAATACCACATTTACTCATAACCGTATATTTGCTTTTTGCTTTATTGAACAAGTTGTAAACTTTCATTCTTTTTAGTTTTTACGGACGTTAACCATCCATCTGAACAAATACTAAACTTTGAATTATTTACTTGCAGAAAATATGAAAAAATTACATTCAAAACAAGGCTTTCAAAAGTGTTCTAAAGTAATAAAAATGTATATCCTACTATAACTAGAATGTTAGTCACCACAATACCACATTTACTCATAACACAAATTAGACACAAGACCATCAGAAGTGTGGGAAAGAGTGTCGTCGGTCATCATTGTTCTAACATATGAAAAAAAATTAATATTTCTATGTTTCTCCAGCTAAGACATTTGTTTAAAAGAAAAAATTATTCTTCCCCATTGATACCATTTATTATATTCATATAAAATATTTAATCGGTGATCAACCTAGGTTATTTAATCTAACATACACAAACATGAAAGAAGTAAATAGACACCATTATTATCATTAACAAAGACTGCTGTCAGAGGGGCCTGATCAACCTAGGTTATTTTATCTAACATACACGGACATGAAGAAGTAAATAAACAAACACCCTTATTAACAATACTAATGAAGACAAATATGGTACTTTTAATAGAAATGTTACATTTTTACTCCAGGGAATGGAGAGGTAGTGCAGAGTTTTGGGGAGGCCTGAAAATAGTGGAAGGTTAACATAAAATAGTAAATTCTTTACAGTAAGGTAACATTGGCATTTTCCCTTTAATGTTATAATTAAACACTGCTTTTAATGTTATCCAGTAAAAGAGAATAGCAAATCAGTCATCATTTTTTTACATTGAAATTTAACAAGTTCTAGGCGCTTGATTGTGATAGTGCTCTCTTGGCCTCCTTATTTTAAAAGTGCTCATTATCCTACATAGAACGAGTGTTTAATTAAATAGAGTTCAATATCCTAGATAGAGCAGATGTGTTTATTATACACACCATAGCACAGGATTAAAAAAAACAAACTGATGTTCGGGGAGCAGTGAAACAGTGAAACAGTCAAAGCTGGAAGTTCGGGAAAAGATTCAGAGCTTGCAGTATATGAAAGAGTCACCCTGATGTTTAAGGAGTCGGAGCCAGCTCTTCAGGAAGTAGTCAGGTCCTAATTGTTCGGGTAGGAGTCAGAGCCTGATGTTCAGGAAAGAGTCAAGGCCTGGAGTTCAACCCGAATGGTATATTACGGAGTCTGAGTAGAATGTAATAGGAAGGGTCCCCATTGTTAGCACTATTATTTATATTCATATAAAATAATGTCTCGATCGGTGAATTTAAAAGAAAAAATTATTCTTCCCCATTGATACCATTTATTATATTCATATAAAATATTTAATCGGTGATCAACCTAGGTTATTTAATCTAACATACACAAACATGAAAGAAGTAAATAGACACCATTATTATCATTAACAAAGACTGCTGTCAGAGGGGCCTGATTGACCTAGGTTATTTTATCTAACATACACGGACATGAAGAAGTAAATAAACAAACACCCTTATTAACATTAATAATGAAGACAAATATGGTACTTTTAATAGAAATATTACATTTTTACTCAAGGGAATGGAGAGGTAGTGCAGAGTTTTGGGGAGGCCGGAGATAGTGTAGCCAGGGTGAATTGGCAACCATGTACGTGACATCTTTTACTCCTGGCAACTGTGGAAGGAGGGCGACTGGAGAAGTGATCCCCGTGCAACGCCAATAGGTACGTATATAGTATGCGCACCGGGGCTGTAATAGGTACGTATATAGCATGTGAACAGGGATGGTGATAAGTAAGTACATACCATGCGCACCTGGGCGACAATAGATACGGATTTAGCATTCACACCAGAGTGGCGATAGGTACTTATATATTATGTACCTATATAGAAGGCACAGACAGAGGTGGTACTTTTTATAGAAATATGTCATACTTTTGCCCTGGCCAACGTAAGAGGAATGGTGGAGAAGAAACAGCTTTCGCAAAAGGCAAAATGAGAAAGTAGCTGTGAAATTGGGCGACCAGAGAAGAGAAAAGTAGAAAGATAAAGAGACGGCTATAGAGAAAGGGAGAGAAATAGAAGTTTGAATATAAAGATGTTACACACGCGATTTTCCTTCTATTCTATAACCTGAGCAACGCCGGGTAGCCCTGCTAGTCTATTATATAAATCCCACCTGTCTGTATGTATGTATGTATGTATGTAAAGCTTCTCCTCCGAAAGTACACAACACACGGTCACACGGGTGACATCATTCCGACCGGCCAGCCCAGGCGCGTCTAATATCTCGGAACCGGAAAAAAAAATTGACTCTTCCGGGGTCGACTGAGCACTTTTCTCCAATGGGGGGTGGCTTTTAACTCCATTTTTCAACGTTATTTATACTAATTTGAGAAGAAAAATAATGCAAAGTCACGAGAAACTAGATATGACGTCAGAGTAAGGGAGTGGCGGGAGGAAATTCACTCACACTACAACCATTTTTTTCCTTTCTTTCTTCTTTCCCTCTCACTCCCACCCTTTCTTTCTTAATTATTAATAGACGCTAATATTTCTTCCCCCCTCCCTTCCTCACTATGGCCGTTCTGTTATCCTGATATAATACTCCCAGGCATTACCTCCTCCTCTCAGGCCAAATGGGGGGGAGGGGGGGGAATGTCGGCATTCACCGATGTGAGCGCCACAGGCCAAATCTGCGGAGGGGGAATGTCGGCATTCGGCGGTGGGGTGCCTCAGGCCAAATCTGGGGAGGGGGAATGTCGGCATTCGCCGGTATGAGCGCCCTAGGCGAAATCTGGGGAGGAGGAATGTCGGCATTCGCCGGTATGAGCGCCTCAGGCCAAATCTGGGGAGGGGTAATGTCGGCATTCGCCGGTATGAGCGCCTCAGGCCAAATCTGGGGAAGAGGAATGTCGGCATTCGCCGGTATGAGCGCCTCAGGCCAAATCTGGGGAGGGGGAATGTCGGCATTCACCGGTATGAGCGCCTCAGGCCAAATCTGGGGAGGAGGAATGTCGGCATTCGCCGGTATGAGCGCCTCAGGCCAAATCTGGGGAGGGGGAGTGTCGGCATTCGCCGGTATGAGCGCCTCAGGCCAAATCTGGGGAGGAGGAATGTCGGCATTCGCCGGTATGAGCGCCTCAGGCCAAATCTGGGGAGGAGGAATGTCGGCATTCGCCGGTATGAGCGCCTCAGGCCAAATCTGGGGAGGGGGAGTGTCGGCATTCGCCGGATGAGCGCCTCAGGCGAAACTTGGGGAGGTGGAGTGTCAGCATTCGCCGGTGTGAACGCCCCAGGTGAAATTCAGGGGAGGGGGAGGAGTATAAGTAATCGTCGGTGAGATCCCGACCGAGGGTATTAGCCTGTACTTTAGGGGAGATGAAATTCCCAAAAGGAAAAGGGATTAAAAAATAAAATGATAATCTGATTTTTGATTCGACAGTGTAAAACCGACACCTATCGGATAATACACTTGATCTCAAGGCAAATTGCCGAGAACAGATACTACACTTTGATCTTAGCCAAAAGGCTGATTTATTTAGGCAGGTGAGTTCCTTCGGACAACCCTCATCTTTATCTACAGATGAAGATTTTACAAACCTTGGGAACTCACCAGACCTTAGGCATAGTGCCCGTTATGTAGGGGGAGGGGGGGTCGGGGATAAGTGAGACAAGCTGTTCAATGTTTTTTATTTCACAAAATTTTACAAACAACATAAAAAAGAACATTTGCTGACTCCAAACTAGATTCTTGCACCAAAATACCGCATTCACTCTGTGGGTTGATCCCTACTTAAAATATCCCCAAAAAACATCGATGTAAAAAAGAATTATCGTGGGAGTGGGAAAAAATATTAAAAACACCCAAAAAGAAAGAAAAATAAAGAACGAAATAAAATGGTAAAAAAGTTAGTATGGCCCGGCTTTCCCTCATGACTAAGTGTTAGACCGCCCACTGTTTTCCGGCACGAGACCGAAAACAAGCGGGTCGGTCACTAAGTGGGAGTGGGAACTTTAAGAGAGGAGTGTTCAAAAAATAAATTCATCGGGAATGGGATCATGGGGTGGATGGCGTCTTCCAAGATAGTAATGCCAAGGGTTTCAAAAGACCGGGGACAAAATAAAACAGTGGAAGTGGGAATCTCTGGAAGCTCTCTAGTGCCGGCAAAAATAAAATAGGGACAGGATAACTTTCATTCCTACTAGTTTAAGAGGTTACCAGTTTTTTTAAATAAATCCAAAAAACTCTACAGGGGTGGGTTCCGTAGAACCCAGTACCGCGTGTGCCATAACTATGGAGGGAACACGAACTCAAACTTGGCGCCTCGTCGGATGCACAAACTAGTGTCATGCACCCATCTCCTATCGAAATCCATGCGATGTAATCGTTTCCAATCGCATCTGATCTTCACTTTAAGTTGGTGTTTAAAGTAAACTACCAGATCCCGATCCGAAACAGATCCAACCCCATGAACCTCATTAAGACGTGTAACCCACGTCACTAGTCTTGCTACGGCTAGGATGGCTAGAAACACCATTCGTTTCTCCCCAGACCACGGCGGTGCTGCATTGTTGATGACAGATGCTACATCCAGGACCATCGGCTGCTCGGCGTCGATGCGGGCCGTCACCTCCCTGACGTATCCCCAGAGATGTCGAAGTTTGCTGCAGGTGAAGAAGGCGTGCTCGGCCGTTTCTTCTTCGTTGTCTTCACAGCGCGGGCATAAGGGGACGTCCCTTAAACCATCTCTGCATAATCTGCCATAGAGGGGCAGTGCGTTCCGAACCAGTCGCCAGGTCAGAGAATACTCAGAATTGTTGAGATAACTCTGGCCTGGCGCCCAATTCCACTGGGAGTGGGCCTCCTCCCTCGACAATCCAAGCCGCTCCTCAAGTGGGTCCGAAGCGGTACCCTCCACTAGATCCCGATATAGTCTCTTCCTAGACCGGGCAAGGTTACTGGACCCCGGCAACGCTCTAAGCGCGGCCCGGCATTCGGCGAAGAACAAGGGCTCCCCTCTCGGCCTACGTCGTCCTTCGACCGAGAGGTCGGGTATGAGGTTGGGAAAGGCGCTCCCGACCGCAGGGACCCACGGAGTGTCTTCCATCAAAGTCCGACTCAGGAAAGCCAGTCTCTCGGCATGTCGATGACTTGCCAAGTCAGGCATCCCCAAGCCTCCCACACTCGGAACTTGAGTACAGACCTGTCTGCGGACGTACGCTTTCCGGCCCTTCCAAAGAAGCGAGAAGAGTAAGCGCGTGAAAGCGATAAGGCGGGCCGCAGGCAGTGGTAGTACAGACAGCCGGTAAAGGATGAGAGGAAAGACGTAAGTGGCGCACGCCTCCGCTCTGCCCTTTAAGGAAAGCTTCCTTCGAATCCAAGCCCGGACCGACGATTCGACCTTTGTCTGTACTTCCGACCAGTTCTTTTCCAGCTGGAGGCCCGGCCCGAACCACACGCCGAGGATTCGAACCGGGCCATCCGACCAGCTGAAGTCACCTGGAAGAGCGGTCTCTCCGCTCCAGGCACCCAACCGCAGGCCGTTCGACTTGCTGCGGTTGACTATGGCCCCTGTCACTTCTTCGTACCGAGCGAGCGCCTTAATCACCGTTCGAATGTCAGTACGGCTCGACACGAAAACGGTGACATCATCGGCAAACGCGGAAACCCTGACTCGCGCTTTGCGAGGAGGGATAGCGATCCCGCGCAGGACTGGTGTTGTCGCCTCATCCCTTAATTTGCGAAGGAAGGGTTCCAACGCCAGGATGTAGAGCAGGGGCGACAGCGGACAACCCTGACGTACCGACCGAGAAACAACAAACGATTCCGACCTCTTTCCATTGACTTGCACCACTGCCGTCGGCGAGTCATACAGAATAGAGATCCACCTGCGGAAGTCCGGACCAAAACCGGCAGCCGCTAAAACAGCTTTCAGGAAACCATGGTCGACCCTATCGAAAGCCTTGGACTGATCTAAATTGATCAGCGCGGCTTCAGCGTCGTCTTCTGTCCCCTCTATGATCATGCGAATCAAATGCAAGTTGTTCTGAATCGACCTCCCCTTCACAGCAAAGTTCTGCTCAGGCTTGATCAAATCACCGATAACAACCTGCAGGCGGTTCGCAAGAACGCGGGCCAAAATCTTTAACTCTGTGTTTAGCAGAGTTATGGGCCTGTAGTCGTCTAAATTTCCCCCACCAGGTTGGTCCCTCTTCTTCAGTAATGTGACCACTCCTTTGGTTACCTGTCCAGGGATTGACTCCTGAACAAACCAGTGGTTAAACACATCCTTCAGAATTGGGACAAACATGGGCGACAGCCTCAAATACATTTCGTACGGCAGACCATCGAGTCCCGGAGATTTGTTCAAGCCGACCTGCTTCAACGCAGTAACGATCTCGCCCTCCGTAATCCTGCCATCACAGCCAGCTGCTCGAGCCGCCTCGAGGCGGGGCGAGTCAGCCAAATAGCTGTCAAACTCCTGGCCGCGGAGTCTGGGCAGTTGGGTGAAGCGTTCCTCCAAATGCTCACGGAACCCCTCACAGATCTCACGAGACGATACCAGGGTATGTCCTTCCAGGTTTTTCACCTTCCGAATGTACCCATCCGAACCACGACGTAAAGCAGCCTTACGCTCAACAGCGTCAACGTTCACGGCTTCGTTAGAGACTTTCTTTAATCTAGCTCTAACTACTTGACCTTCATATCGCTCGCTAGCCAAGCGATTGAGGTCCCCCGTAATTAATGCTATCTCTAGGGGATCCCCCCCAGCCACCGCCCGGGTCATCTTATCCTCTACTTGCTTTTGCGTCCTAGCCCTATTTTGAGCGAGGCGCTGGCTGTAGCGGACACAAAAGTTTCTAACCTGAGCCTTAGTTTTAACCCAGTACCTACTCCCGATAACCACCCCCACTAATCCCCGCTGGAGTAGTAACGTTAGCTGTTCCCGGAAGTCTCGTATCTCCAGTAAGGAGGTATTAAACTTCCAGTACCCAGCCAACCTAGGCCTATCACTTAAGTTCAACCGGGCCGTAACCAATTTATGGTCCGAATGTCCTAACCAAGTGAACGTGGGACAAGATATGAAATCTACGTCGCCTCTTCTAACTAACATTCTGTCCAAGTAAGTACTCGGACAGAAGGCCGCGCTAGTATGCCACGTCCACATCTCCCGCCCTGGGTGATCAACGCGAAATCTGTCGACAAGATCGCATGAGGCCATCAGGTCAGACAGACTGCTTTCCCACCTCGCCGACCCTCTATTCCCACCGACCTTATCTATCTTGGGGTCTAGGATGGCATTCCAGTCCCCCATTAAAACTACTCGCTCCGGACCCTTGAGGAACGCCTCCAACCGTCGAAAAAAGGAAACCCTCTCGCCAGCAATGTTGGGCGCATAAACCGCAACGATCCGAAACTTGCTGTTTTCAACGGCAACATCGACCACGACCAGTCGTCCCACCGCATCCGCATGAACAACGCTCACCACCGCAGGCAGGGTGCGTCTCACTAACAAAGAGATGCCACAACTATGAGCATCGCCATATGCTGAGTAGACGTCATAGTCGTCAGTCAGCACATCACAATCCCCATACGAATCGAAGTGGGTCTCTTCAATCGCAGCTACATCTACCTCACGGGCCACGAGATCCCTCAGCACGCGAGCAGCCCTGCTTCGGGATCTCATGCCCCTCACATTCCAACAAGCCAAGTTTAAATTTGTGGTCCCCATCAATTAGTGTCACACACGGGGCTAAAGTCCTCGGGAGTGAGGACGCCGAAGGTCTGACCGAGACTGCCGGTCAGCAGTTCGGACGAAATCCGTCCGTCTCGTGCCAAACCTCCCACGTCCACGGGGAAAGTTAATTTTAAAGCCCGAAAAAATGAGGGGTGAACATAAATGGGGACCCTCCCACTACATTTGGACTTAATTTCCTTAAATGAAGGGTGCTCCTCTTCTATAAGGGGTTGCTCCGGGATTGCGTCCTTGGCCGCCCTAAGCATTCTCCATAATGCTTTCTCCCTCCCGTTCCCGGTTTCCTGCCTCACAAAAGGCTGAGAAAGGATCCGAAATTGAATTTTTTGGAGAGATTTCTATCAGTATTTATAACGAATCTACGACAGCATAGCGGTCTATCTACTTATACACTGTTTAAATTACATAAATAAATTAACAAGAAATAATAACTAGGATTTTCTTTCAACAAACATTGTATAATACTATTTAACAACTTATTACATGAATTTTGAATATCAAAAAATAATTTTAGACTCCCCCAGGCCGTTTTTCTCTAATTCAACATAGCTTTTAGACGCCATTTTTTTTTAACCGAAAATTACATTAATTCACTTCTTTTGGCTAAGATCAAGGTGTAGTATCTGTTCCGATGGATACTGCACTCCATAGACTGGTATCGTCTTGGCCTTCGGGGCTTCATTCCGCCGGTCTATGGGTCTGTCCTGTGCAGTTCTAGGAGGTCCACACTCCCAGGCTTTGTCTCCCCTCTTTGGGGAGGGGTAAGTTTATTGCTTACTGAGGCGCCTCTACCAGGGGAATCCCGACGGGGCGGCTCAGGCAATTTTTAATGGCCAGATTGCTAACCTTCTCGGGCGCTAGCTTTACAAGTCCAACTTGAATTTATTTGTTAGAGAATAGCTAAGGAAGAGCGATAACTCACGTTTAAAAACACAATTTAGGTTTTTAAAACAAGGTTAGAGAATATACATAACATATAAAAGCGTATTCTTATGTAAAATTCACATCTTCGTTCCCCTTTGGACTATTTTGCAGATGAAAAGGAGGGAGGATACCTAAGTAATTTCAGTAGTGCTCATGAGGCCTCCTTGATTTTCAAAGTACTCGGCGTTGTCCGGGAGAAAAGTGCTCAATATCCTAGATAGATAGAGCTACTGTAGTGATAGGTTTGGAAAATATTTTAACGCCATCTTCGTTCCCCTTTGGACTATTTTGCAGATGAAAAGGAGGGAGGATACCTAAGTAATTTCAGTAGTGCTCAGAGGGCCTCCTTGATTTTCAAAGTACTCGGCGTTGTCCGGGAGAAAAGTGCTCAATATCCTAGATAGAGCTACTGTAGTGATAGGTTTGGAAAATATTTTAACGCCATCTTCGTTACCCTTTGGACTATTTTGCAGATAAAAAGGAGGGAGGATACCTAAGTAATTTCAGTAGTGCTCAGGAGGCCTCCTTGATTTTAAAAGTACTCGGCGTTGTCCGGGAGAAAAGTGCTCAATATCCTAGATAGAGCTACTGTAGTGATAGGTTTGGAAAATATTTAAACACCCTCTTCGTTACCCTTTGGACTATTTTGCAGACAAAAACGAGGGAGGATACCTAAGTAATTTCAGTAGTGCTCAGGAGGCCTCCTTGATTTTCAAAGTACTCGGCGTTGTCCGGGAGAAAAGTGCTCAATATCCTAGATAGAGCTACTGTAGTGATAGGTTTGGAAAATATTTTAACGCCATCTTCGTTACCCTTTGGACTATTTTGCAGATAAAAACGAGGGAGGATACCTAAGTAATTTCAGTAGTGCTCAGGAGGCCTCCTTGATTTTAAAAGTACTCGGCGTTGTCCGGGAGAAAAGTGCTCAATATCCTAGATAGAGCTACTGTAGTGATAGGTTTGGAAAATATTTTAACGCCATCTTCGTTCCCCTTTGGACTATTTTGCATATAAAAAGGAGGGAGGATACCTTAGTAATTTACGTAGTGCTCAGGAGGCCTCCTTGATTTTCAAAGTACTCGGCGTTGTCCGGGAGAAAAGTGCTCAATATCCTAGATAGAGCTACTGTAGTGATAGGTTTGGAAAATATTTTAACGCCATCTTCGTTACCCTTTGGACTATTTTGCAGATCAAAACGAGGGAGGATACCTAAGTAATTTCAGTAGTGCTCAGGAAGCCTCCTTGATTTTCAAAGTACTCGGCGTTGTCCGGGAGAAAAGTGCTCAATATCCTAGATAGAGCTACTGTAGTGATAGGTTTGGAAAATATTTTAACGCCATCTTCGTTCCCCTTTGGACTATTTTGCAGATGTAAAGGAGGGAGGATACCTTAGTAATTTACGTAGTGCTCAGGAGGCCTCCTTGATTTTCAAAGTACTCGGCGTTGTCCGGGAGAAAAGTGCTCAATATCCTAGATAGAGCTACTGTAGTGATAGGTTTGGAAAATATTTTAACGCCCTCTTCGTTACCCTTTGGACTATTTTGCAGATAAAAAGGAGGGAGGATACCTAAGTTATTTCAGTAGTGCTCAGGAGGCCTCTTTGATTTTAAAAGTACTCGGCGTTGTCCGGGAGAAAAGTGCTCAATGTCCTAGATAGAGCTACTGTAGCGATAGGTTTGGAAAATATTTTAACGCCATCTTCGTTCCCCTTTGGACTATTTTGCAGATGAAAAGGAGGGAGGATACCTAAGTAATTTCAGTAGTGCTCAGAGGGCCTCCTTGATTTTCAAAGAACTCTGCGTTGTCCGGGAGAAAAGTGCTCAATATCCTAGATAGAGCTACTGTAGTGATAGGTTTGGAAAATATTTTAACGCCATCTTCGTTACCCTTTGGACTATTTTGCAGATAAAAACGAGGGAGGATACCTAAGTAATTTCAGTAGTGCTCAGGAGGCCTCCTTGATTTTCAAAGTACTCGGCGTTGTCCGGGAGAAAAGTGCTCAATATCCTAGATAGAGCTACTGTAGTGATAGGTTTGGAAAATATTTTAACGCCCTCTTCGTTACCCTTTGGACTATTTTGCAGATAAAAAGGAGGGAGGATACCTAAGTAATTTCAGTAGTGCTCAGGAGGCCTCCTTGATTTTAAAAGTACTCGGCGTTGTCCGGGAGAAAAGTGCTCAATATCCTAGATAGAGCTACTGTAGTGATAGGTTTGGAAAATATTTTAACGCCATCTTCGTTACCCTTTGGACTATTTTGCAGATAAAAACGAGGGAGGATACCTAAGTAATTTCAGTAGTGCTCAGGAGGCCTCCTTGATTTTCAAAGTACTCGGCGTTGTCCGGGAGAAAAGTGCTCGATATCCTAGATAGAGCTACTGTAGTCATAGGTTTGGAAAATATTTTAACGCCATCTTCGTTACCCTTTGGACTATTTTGCAGATAAAAAGGAAGGAGGATACCTAAGTAATTTACGTAGTGCTCAGGAGGCCTCCTTGATTTTCAAAGTACTCGGCGTTGTCCGGGAGAAAAGTGCTCGATATCTTAGATAGAGCTACTGTAGTGATAGGTTTGGAAAATATTTTAACGCCATCTTTTTCCTCTTTGGACTATTTTGCAGATGAAAAGGAGGGAGGATACCTAAGTAATTTCAGTAGTGCTCAGGAGGCCTCCTTGATTTTCAAAGTACTCGGCGTTGTCCGGGAGAAAAGTGCTCAATATCCTAGATAGAGCTACTGTAGTGATAGGTTTGGAAAATATTTTAACGCCATCTTCGTTACCCTTTGGACTATTTTGCAGATAAAAACGAGGGAGGATACCTAAGTAATTTCAGTAGTGCTCAGGAGGCCTCCTTGATTTTCAAAGTACTCGGCGTTGTCCGGGAGAAAAGTGCTCGATATCCTAGATAGAGCTACTGTAGTCATAGGTTTGGAAAATATTTTAACGCCATCTTCGTTACCCTTTGGACTATTTTGCAGATAAAAGGGAGGGAGGATACCTAAGTAATTTCAGTAGTGCTCAGGAGGCCTCCTTGATTTTCAAAGTACTCGGCGTTGTCCGGGAGTAAAGTGCTCAATATCCTAGATAGAGCTACTGTAGTGATAGCTTTGGAAAATATTTTAACGCCCTCTTCGTTACCCTTTGGACTATTTTGCAGATAAAAAGGAGGGAGGATACCTAAGTAATTTCAGTAGTGCTCAGGAGGCCTCCTTGATTTTGAAAGCACTCGGCGTTGTCCGGGAGAAAAGTGCTCAATATCCTAGATAGAGCTACTGTAGTGATAGGTTTGGAAAATATTTTAACACCATCTTCGTTCCCCTTTGGACTATTTTGCAGATGAAAAGGAGGGAGGATACCTAAGTAATTTCAGTAGTGCTCATGAGGCCTCCTTGATTTTCAAAGTACTCGGCGTTGTCCGGGAGAAAAGTGCTCAATATCCTAGATAGAGCTACTGTTGTGATAGGTTTGGAAAATATTTTAACGCCATCTTCGTTCCCCTTTGGACTATTTTGCAGATGAAAAGGAGGGAGGATACCTAAGTAATTTCAGTAGTGCTCAGGAGGCCTCCTTGATTTTCAAAGTACTCGGCGTTGTCCGGGAGAAAAGTGCTCAATATCCTAGATAGAGCTACTGTAGTGATAGGTTTGGAAAATATTTTAACGCCCTCTTCGTTACCCTTTGGACTATTTTGCAGATAAAAACGAGGGAGGATACCTAAGTAATTTCAGTAGTGCTCAGGAGGCCTCCTTGATTTTCAAATTACTTGGCGTTGTCCGGGAGAAAAGTGCTCAATGTCCTAGATAGAGCTACTGTAGTGATAGGTTTTGATGATATTTTAACAGCATCTACGCTGAAAAGGATGGGGAAATCGATGTAATTTCAGTAGTGTACAGGAGGCCTCTTTGATTTTCAAAGAACTCGGCGTTGTCCGGGAGAAAATTTCTCAATGTCCTAGATAGAGTTACTGTAGTGACAGGTTTGGATAATATTTTAAAAGCATCTATGCTGAAAAGGATGGGATCATCGATAAGAGTGATTTCAGTCGTGCTCAGGGAGGGGGGGTTTCTCTGGTATAGCAACGGGGGGGGAGGGGGTGCTTCTGTTTGTATGGCACTCGGGGGGTGTTTTTGCAGAATAGGAACCTGAGGCTTCTGCGGTATGGCAACCAGGAGGCTGCTTCTGTGGTATGGCACCCTGGGGGTGCTTCTGCAGTATGGCACCCAGGGGGTTGCTTCTGCGGTATGGCACCCAGGGGGGTGCTTCTGCAGTATAGAATTACGATGCTTCTGCGGTATAGCAACCAGGGGTTGGGTGCTTCTGCGGTATAGGACCACAAGGCTTCTGCGGTATAGTATTCGCACTGGGCCGGTGATAGATGCATATTTCGCATTCGCACTTGGGCTGCGATAGGTACGTAAGTATCATTCACACTGGGGCAGCGATAGGTACGTATATAGCTTGCATACCGGGGCGGCAATAGGTACTTTTATAGTATATGCACCGGGGCGGCAATAGGTACGTATATAGTATGTGCACTGGGGCGACAGTAGGTACGTATATAGTCTGCGCACCATTGTGGCGATACATACGTATATAGTATGACTATCGGAGCGGAGATAAGTACCTATATAGAAAGCGCAGATAGAGGTGGTACTTTTTATAGAAATATGTCATACTATTGCCCTGGAAAACGTAGGAGAAATGGTGGGGAAGAAGCAGCTTTCGCAAAATGCAAAATGAGAAAGTAGCGGTGAAATGGGGCGACCAGGGAACAGAAAGGTAGAAAGATAAAGAGACGGCTATAGAGGAGGGGGGAAATAGAAGTTTGAATATAAAGATGTTACACATGCGATTTCTCTTCAATTATATGTTTTTATGACCCCGAGCAACGCCGGGTAGCCCCGCTAGTATCCAATAAAAGAAAAGCTAGATCATATAAAATATAAATTCCCGTAAAAAGGCAAAATCAATTTCTACATATGATTTTAGTACCTTATATACTAAAATACCACATAATGAACTAATTAAAGAATTAGGTAACATTATAGATTTAGCTTTTGCCGGAGGTAAAGATAAATACATATATTTATCAAAATCTAAAGCCTTTTGGTGTAAGACTAAAAACAGTAAAACTAGTACTTCAAAAAATGGCCTTAAAATACTTATAAGTCACCTGATTAAAGAAAGTTATTTTAAAATAGGAAATAAAACACTAATACAAACAGTAGGTATTCCTATGGGTTTGGACGCTGCCCCCTTTTGGGTAAATCTCTATTTACATAGATATGAATACATATATATCATCATTAATACAAAATGATATATCTAGAACGTATAGTTACCACGGCTGCAGGAGGTTTATTGATGACCTGATCTGTATAAATGATAGAGAGGAGTTTGAAAATACTAAAACTGTAATATATCCTAGGGAATTAAAATTAAATTGTGAACATACAGGAATACATGCTACCATTCTAGATTTAGATATAACAATTGAGGATGGTAGATTTATTTATAAAATGTTTGATAAACGAAATTATTTTCCCTTTCATATCGTTCGTATGACGCATAAAAGTAGTACCTGTCCTATGTATATATTTTATGGGAGTATAATGTCCGAATTTCTAAGAATAGCCCGCGTTACTTTAAGGTTAATGGATTTTATACCTCCAGTCACTTAATTAGTAATAAGAATGCTTAAACAAGGTGGAGATAAAAATAAAATATTTAGACAATTAAATAAGGAAATAACACGCTATCCTAACGCTTATAAATTATATGAAATAAATCAAAAGAAATTGATAAAAGAAATCCAAAACTCTACTATAAAAATGTATAACATATGTAAATAGTCCATGATGAAAAAAATAAATAAATCTCTCTATATATATGTATATATGAAATATTTTTATAAATATATTTTTTTAATTTTAAAACATTTGTAGACAAAGAAAATAACCAAGAGGAAAAAGGGGGGTTATTATAATAGAATCATCTAACTCTATAAAATAGATGTTCTGTAAAATAGTAAATACTCACTTTGAAAGGAACAACACAGGTAAGGTAAAACTATACTTTAATACTTTAGAAAAACAAATCCGGAGGCAAAACAAAATTAAATATTTGTAAACTGTTTAAATTAAAAAATAATTATTAAATAGGGAGGTGGTGTCTGATAAACACTGCTGAGATGCCATGATAAAGAAATACTGTTTTGTTTTTAAAATCCCGAAATCGTTTTCATGGTAAACAACTAACGATCCCTTATATAAAAAACATATATAAAAATATATTTATATTAGAGTAAATTATTGGAAGTTAACTAAAATAGTGATTTCAGTAGATTGATTGACTTAGTAGACTAAAATCTTTCAACGAAAACAATTTTTTTTCAGTTTTGAAGGTTAAAAATACTTCCGAGACTATATATATATATATATATATATATATATATATATATATATATATAGTACCGTCCAAAATTAAAGAAACAAAAATTAAATCTTGTGAATCTAAACAAAATTATACATTCATTCATCTCAAAATTTCACTGAATATCCAGATTATGTGGTTAGACTTTTACCAAGATTCTCAGATGAAATAAAATAATATTGTTAAAGTTATCTACTATTTTACAGATTTCAAGTGTCGAAAATCAAGGACAAAAATATCATTTTAACTAAATCGCATTAAAAAGACAAAAGAGATTTGATATTTGGTACTTCCACCTTTGTTTTCAATAACTGCTGCGCATCTACGACTGTAGGATTTCACACAATCTTGACATTGCGCCACAGTTATCTTGATCCATTCATCTTTCAGTTTCAGTTACAAGTCTTCGATGTTTTCCGGATTTGTTGCCATGACATTCTGTCTTAGAGTCTTCCATATGTGTTTTATAGGATTTATGTCAGTACTACGAGCAGGCCAGTCCAGTCCATCTACTTCGTCATCAGCCAGATAATTCATGACCAGCTTTGCATTATGGCAGGGAGCATTATCCTGCATAAAAACAGGCTTTTCGATACAGTAATTGTGCAACACTGGCTAAAAATACTGTTCTAAAACATTCTTGTATACAGTGACATTTACTCTAGTATTTAAGCGTACAATGGTGATGTACCCTGCCATGATGTCATGCCGAAAACTATCACGCAACGATCCACCAAATTCAACACGTGTTTGATGTAGCTAGGACCCTAACTTTCGCATTTTCTTCTTCTTACAAATTGTTTTCTAACACTGGCAAATACATTAAATTTCGATTCGTCACTGAAATAATTTTTCTGAATTTTCTCTGACTATATAACGTGCTTTTTGCGAACGCCGATCAAGCTGCTTTGTTTTTGTTTTTTAAATGATTAGCGGCTTTTTCTCGAGATATTGCAAAAATACCTATTTAGTGCAACCTCTTAGACACAGTTTGTCGTGAAACATTCGTGACACCTTCCATTTTTTTTAGAAATGTTGCCAGCTGTAAGGAAACGGTCTTTTAACACTAGGCGTTATTTAAATCTGTCCTCTTTTGCCGTAGTCTTTCTTGGTTTATCAGGTTTCTTTGTTTTACCTAATCTTCCAGTTTCTTTATAGAGTTTTACTACTCTGCTCACAACACTTTTTGAACATTTCACACGTTTTCTGATTTCTTCTACTGTTAACTTTTCCTTTCTTAATTTGACGATTTTTGCTTTGTCGCTTAAATCAGTTTTATTACTTTTTGTACATGATTGATATTGCGTGACTTGCAGCAGTGATCATAATTAAAGTTTAGAAGATTTATTTTCATTCTTTCATACAAAAAAACCCTCCTGTTTTAAACTTTAAATAATTATTTTTCTTTTATGTTCCTGGATTTTGGACACTTGAAATATGTAAAATGGTGGATAACTTTAATAATATTATTTTTATTCATCTGTAAATCTCGGTAAAAGTCCAACTACATATATGTATTTATATATATTCAGATATATTTATTTATATATGTAAACATATATATTTATTTATATACATATATATATATATATTCATATATATATACATATAAGTATATATATTTATATATATACATATATATATACAAATATATATATATAGATATAGATATTTATATATATATAAATATATATATATATCTATATATATATATATATGTAGCAACTACACGCAGAGTAGGTTTATCGCCTCCTTTACTCTTACAATATCTCATAGATACTCTCACAGTTACTCAAACCCCATACTTCCAACTTGACTTGCACATGTCAGCAACATTTACCCTTTGCTAAATAGATCAGACTCACTTCAACTCAAACAGCTAAGAATCGGAAATGACTTTTATTTACCTCGATGTTGTCTTTATTTACACTTGCATACCATCACGCCACGCTATCCACCTCATCATCGACTACATCTCCTCTAATACACTCAACTGTTTCAGTATTGCTCTTACGCGTCATTGCCCATAGTAGCTATTTCACATTCCAGCAAAAAAGCATACAAACAAATATCTGGCTTGCTCATGGTGTCTGGTCTTTCTGGTTTCCTAGCCATTCCTTTAAATGGAACGACTTCAGCAACAAGCTTTAAGCACATGCCACTGTTACATATTCTGCACGAGATACATTGATGATTTTTTTATTCTCACGTGATCTCGTTAAAAAGCACTATTATTTTTAACACATTCAACAACAATGATCCTCACTTACAGTTTACTGTCGAACATCAAAACACTTCAGGCTCTCTCTCACTATAAGACATCAATCCTAGCATCACTGAGGATGGGTTAATACATACTACATTTCACAAAAGAAACCTCCTTGCACAAAACTTTACATATACTTTTAACCCACCTTACTCCGTAAAGCAAACTTGGTTATGCACAATGGGAGATCACCCATATACAAAGTAAGTGCTTCCTTACTACTGATTAAACATCACACACTAAAGTCTTCCGCCAGACTCTCTGAACCAACAACTTCCACTTCTCTACCATAGCATGCCCCAGTAACACGAAAGGACACAGGCACCACACGCTTACCAACATCTGCTTCCTAAAACTTTTTGTTACTTGCGATAGATTTACATCCACCATGCACAAAGCAATACGTAGTGAGAATAGTAGCATTCAACTCACCCACATATGTACTAACCTCCGAAGACACTTAGGTGAACACAAGTAACCACATCATTGACCCCTTCTCCCTAGCCGATTGCTCCATACAAAACGCTGGGCTCTACTTTCGCTCTTATACAGTTTACAGCCTGCAATGTGCTAAGTACCAGCATTTTCATAAGAATAGCACTGTGAGGTATCTCTACTGGCGCATCAAGGAACCCTTGAGCACGCGCATTTCGTCTTTCCACAAACGCATCCTATTATGTGCGTACACACAACGCATTATCCATGCCATCACCCTTGTCTCAGTTTGAAATATCGGTAACCTAAGGATATCTGAGGACATTCTTATCTCTAAACATATGGTATCATTAAATGTGTTCCCTCTTGATTTTTTAACCCCACTATTTCTACTACAATATCCCACCTTCACTGACCTTGAACCTTACTCATTAATCTCTGCCCGATACTAATAAGTCAAACTATCTGCCTAACCCGACACGATATCGCCTCTCCACACTCTTATTTTCTTCACAACACGAGTTAAGTATGAAACGTAATCATAATTAACTTTAGGTATAAATGTCCTTAAAAGTACTTTTGAATGCTCATAATAATTTATAATGATGTAATTAGCATCATTTATGAGAAAAAAATATATATAATAGTTATTTTCGGAGTTTTGATCTATGTCTAGGTAATTATAAACTATTTCTCTATCCTTTTTTTCGCATTAAATAGAAACTCACTACTTGAAAATAATATGGGCAATTACTCTTATCTTAGTATTAATTCAAACGGTTTATAAATAAATACTAAACATATTTCACCAACACACCACCTTATAACAATCTTAATAATTGCTTGAAGTGATGGCTGAATATATATAGCTAGCTCCCAACTTATGAAGTTAAAAAAAGATCAGCTCTGCAGTTAGCTTCGTATCCAAATTACCTAAATAGGCATGTGCAGGCTAATTGATGTAACTTTGGGAAAGTAAAAAATTAACCTCAAGTAAATTCAAATTGATTTTATAAATAAATGATCGAATTTATAAGC
This sequence comes from Sepiola atlantica, assembly GCA_963556195.1. Lineage (NCBI taxonomy): Eukaryota > Metazoa > Mollusca > Cephalopoda > Sepiida > Sepiolidae > Sepiola > Sepiola atlantica. Next base: position 50,210,973 of record OY744535.1, read on the forward strand.
TATTTTAAGAAATATTACTGAATTTAATTTGTTAATGTCTACATAACTGTAAGGATGAATTATAAAAATAAATTTAAAAAATGAAAACATGTTTTTTGAATATTGAACGAACCTGACTTATATATTCTATGTTGATACTGATTGACAATCACCGAGCTGAATATTTTAAAGAGACTGCAAAATAAGAAAAGCACTTAGTGCATATATGCTAATACATATATTGCCATAAATAATTATATATATATATATATATATATATATATATATATATATATATGTATATATATATATATATATATATATATATATATATGTATGCGATACATGCTCTCGAGCACAGACCACATTATCAGAGGCGCCACATTGCGGCCGAAGCCCAACCGGATTAAAAAAAAATTCTTAGTCTCTTGCAGAAAACTATCTGATACGAGCCCACCGGCTTTTTAACGTGAATCATCAATAACGCCTTTCTGATATTCAAAATCGACACATTCTCACCCTTCTCTCTCTACTCGTACAGTTTCTCCGCGCAGTCATCTGCAGTACCTTTGAATGTGTTGATGTATGTGTTCAGTGCTTGATTGCCTATTACAAGACGTCTCATGTATTAGAATATAAACAGCGCCAAGCGCTTATATATTAGCTCTAGATGGCGCAGTAACCGTCATATGATGCTTCGAGTAAAACTGACACAGGTTTGCGCTCTAAATATAACGTAAGCACACCGAGTCGAGGAGAGCCGAAGATTTTATGCCGTCAATTTAGATAGGTAACGTCGAACTAATACTCTACTTGTGAAACAGGCCTGTGGTGACATCTTGTCCACAACCTCGTTTACCGGAAATCTATTGCAATGTGCCCTCTCTCGTTACATCGATAGGGACGTGAGCGCGTGGTCTGCCCCTTTCACACGCCGTCTCTGGCGAAGTGATTGAAGCCAATTAACGTATATCATGTGACGTGGGGTGGACTAATCATAAGATACGGTTAAGCGATCTGGGAAGGCTGCACCGCAGCAACAACAGGGTCAACTACTGCATCTTAAGAAACAGAGCCCTGACAAACAGCTGCTCTAAATACAGCTCATTCACCCTGATGGAAGATCGTAGGAGCTTTGAAATAGAGTCAGGAACACCCCGCACGAACACGCACACAATCATAGTCAGTCATTACTTGTAAAAGGACCGAGAAATTCCGTTAACTTGTCAATACGAAAGTACCATACTTCAATTATTTCATGCGTTGTAAATATATCTATGGCGAAGACTAAGATTAGCATTTGTTTAATTTGGGTAGTGTTCGATTCTCAGCCTTTGTAAGTTGTTAGTAAATCGCGAACGTACCCCTAATATACGCGAATAAGGATGTCGTAAACAAGCTTATGGCCCACCGATCTATCCCATAATCATTTCAATCACTATCGAATTCAGGAATATTTGAGGTCAATCCGGCCGTCTATATTAGCTAAAATAGTATCTTCTTTGATAGCTATTATTTTCCTCTCGGTTCCATATTTTTCACATTCGCTTGATAATTTACATTTAAACGGTTGACTAGTAACATGTTTACTATCACTGTTTCGCGGTGTATACACTTTCTTTCTAATAACATTATTTCTCCTTGCCACTGTTGTTGTACCCCGCCATTTAAGTTGGTTGGTCCGCACGTATAGACATCATGAATAAGCGCATAATCGCGGCCATAGCATGCGCCTTGAGGCTCTTGTAAATGGCCAACTAACAGCAGGGTTCTTTTAACTGAGTAAGAGCCAGGAATTCCATCACAACACGTGATCTGATTGCACATGCAATGTTTGATTTCTTGTGATTGCCTTCAGAGATTCCTGTTAGTAACGTATTAGCACAGTTCGCGAAAAGATAGCTTTTTATTAATTATTTGGTTATTCCACTGTTCAACGTATATTTCTAGATAGTTTTCTGAAATTATATATTCCACGGCTAATGTTTATTCCAATGCTTGCCCGAGCGAGTGTTAGTCTAAAACATAAAAAAGTAGAAGCTAGCACAGAACGAAAACAAAATACCAGATCTGTAAACAAGACCAAGGAAACCAGATGTTTTTCCTAAAAGGTGGAAGTTCTATTTTTCTTAGGAATATAAAATATGTCCATATTAACTTGGCTCCCGTCCAGGCCTGGATTAGACACAAACTCGGGTTCAATGTGGTGTAAATCTAGCTCCCACAATAGCCACTCGGAATTAATCTAGGAAATAAAGCAATTTTCATGAGTCCAGTAGGATTTTTCCTAAACTAATCGAAGACATCAACGATAGTATAGTATAAGAACATATACCCCATTCGCTCTTGATCAAATAACTTATCAGCTAACCTATTACGTTGACAACGTATGTGTTATCATACACCCCATCTGTTTATATTAACCATTTAGTATTCACTGCAAACTCAAGAAAAAACTGTTAACGTGACACATACATAGTCATAGAGCGGTGTAATCGCTATTATTGATAATGTAAAAATATGTATATATTCTATTCGTATCTCAAACAGAATCAAAATCCATTTTGATTTCTACATCGATATTTCATTAAGAACAAAAAATGGTTAAACATTAATATTCTAACGAAACAATGTTTTCGCTACTGTTTGGCTGTGGCGTTAGATTCTTGTATCCGTGCAGGCGTCTGCTTTTCTATGTGTGCGAATTAAAAACTCGCTCAGACGATCTTTGAAATAAACAATGACCGTCAAATTACTACACACTCAAAAGATTATTCTAAAATATTCTTTGAAATGTGGAATAAATTAAAGAATAAAAAGCGTTCATCTCGATATGTGGGTAAACGTGTTTTACTCGTCTTCACGCCAAAACTAAAACGTTTCCATGACAACCGACTTTTGCTTAATACTAGCGGCGATGTTATCGGCTCGGGTACAGTAGATGTCCAGTAGAGTAGACAAAATATGAGGGTGACTGGGTAGTATTTAAAGCTTAGTATTCTCCCTTTATTTAATTCTGTCTTTCTTCACTTCTTTTAATAAGATTTAGAATATAGTAGGGGCTATATAACTATGGCATTTCATACCTACGAAATTAGGGGTTTTATTATCAACAAAGATCATATAATGTTCTTCGTCCAGGAAATGTAAATTCTTAATTCTAGGTCATTTTATCCAGTATTGCCTCAAGAAACTGAACAACATTTTGATTTAGCCGAAATATATGTCGTTAAATATGTTCGTATGAATAAAGATATACACTAAAAAAGAATAGAACTCTATTAATTATCGATCAATCTCTGTAATATTCGAATGCTTTTTGTACATATTTTATGAACAAAAACACACCTGATATATGTTTATATTCATGGAAAATATGTACGGAAAAACCTAAATTATTCATGCTTTCTATCTAAGCCAACATGGCTTAATTTCGAGACGATGTCAAGATCAATAATTTGAAGTAATAATATAGAAGTACAATATTTAATATATCTGCCCCGTTTGTGACATAATAATTCGTTGGGAATGTTTTTTAGAATATTGAACTTCAATGGTATTTTTAAAATACATACTCTTATTACGATACTTATCATCATGTATATATATATATATATATATATATAGTTATATATATATATATATATATATATATATATATATGTATCAATAACACACAACTCTTTAATATAGTTCAAAAATATGTATGAGATCGTTTTGCTCCTGAAATGACGTAACATAAGAACATATTATACACACACACACATATATATATATATATATATATATATATATATATATATATATATATATATATATATATATATGTAAAATACAAAAAGAAGCTTAATCACAGGAAGCCACCATAAAAAACGAAAGATTTTCCGGTTTCGTTCGGATGACGTACACCTTTGCAAACCCGTTTTGTTAAGACGTTAGTTGATGCGAACAAGACCGGTAAATCTCTTTTTTTATGTTATTTTCCTGGGTTTAATTGTTTTTTCTTTTTTTGTATATCTTTTTTTTCTACGGTATTTTTTGATATATCGTGTATTTGATCTATCTATCTATCTATATATCTGTCTCTCTTTATATATATATATATATATATATATATATATATATATATATATATGTTTGTGCATGTATACATATATTGTATCTATTTACGCAGCATTTTCTCATTCATTCAAAATAACAGAATTCGTCTGCTTTATTATACATTATTTGAAATTTTAAATTGTTCTGATGATCTTTTTTTGTATTAGAATCAAAAATATTAATAAATGCGTTTTGTCGAATTATCATCCGGTGTCAAAAGAAAATGAAGAAAACACCTGGGGAAAGAAAAGAAGTTTTTTAAAAGGACAGAGAAACACGAATACAAAGCATAATTTTTATTTTATTTTAATACAAAAATTACCATCAGAAGAATTGAAAAAATAAAATATGTATAATCAAACTTACGAAATAGGTTATTTTAACAATGTTTGCATATATATATATATATATATATATATATATATATATATATATATATATATATATATATATATATCTATATATATATATATATATATATATATACATCGCTAGAAAGAAAAAAATTAAAAACTAACTAAAATTATTTAAATATTCATAAACGTTTCGACTTGATTTCAAGACTTCCTTAGAAATAGTTTAGAATTTTTGGTGTGTTCGTTATGTTGTTATGGTGTTTTTCTTAATGAACAATAGCCGTTAAAATTCGAAACGTGTAATGCGCATATGACATCTAATCTAAATTTCCTAAACGACACAGTCGTTATATCTCAAAATAATGTTTGTGTTCTCTTTTTGAACTAACTATAGCCGTTAGAATTCAAAATGTGTAATTCGCTTATGACATTGGATGTTTTTGTTATATATATATATATATATCTATATATATATATATATATATATATATATATCATTATTTTTTTTGGGGGGGGGCGGGAGAAAACTTTATTAGTGCAATAATTAAGGGAAGACGTGTTGAATTTTTCATTAATACAATATTTAGGTGATTTAGGGGATGAGAAAAAAAAATTGCCAGTCGACTAGTTTCGCCCACACTTTACAAGACTGATATCGTCGGATAATAAAAAAAATTCAACACGTCTTCCTTTCATTATTGCATTAATATATATATATATATATATATATATATATATATATATATATATATATATATATATATATATAAATATATATATATATATACGTCACTTAAAATAAAGATATATCTGCACGGAGATGTAAGAATTACTGTTTTATATTATCACATTTATATATATATATATATATATATATATATATATATATATATATATATATCCATATATATATATGTATATACATATATATATATATATATATACATATATATACATATATATACATATTAGGTGCATATATATACATATATATATATATATATATACATATATATGCATATATATATATATATATATATCACAAAAAGGTATCGTGTATATTGGGTAACGTGACAAAAGAACGACGGCATCTATTTAACCTACGGATATTCATTAGGTCGTAAAAGATGACTTTGCATTATAAATGTAAGGTCATGACGTAATAAATGGCGATTATTTTACGTAGAGGGGAAGAGAGAATAAGATGAATAGAAAGACAGAGAAACAAAAGAGTGGTGGAAAAAGTGCGGAAACAGCAAGGAAAGAGAGAGAGTAAATAAAGAAGAATAACTGGAATACTTCGACGAGTTCGTTTCGTCTTCTCACAATTTTTTGAGAAAATTGTTTGTTGGTGTTTCTCGTCCAGGAATAACATCATTTTCTTTGAAGATATTTAAAATATCTCGTTAATTAAATGTGAAATCAATTGGTTTTACATGTACATTTTTATACCAAAGCTATTTCAGAGTGTAAAAGAAGACGCTATTTTACACAGAAAACCAGCGTTATGACACAAAAATCAATCTTTTAGCATTCCCTTTTTATAGGAGAAACAACAATGTTCACTGCATTTGACTAAATTCATGAATAAGAACGTAGCATTTATTATATAGTATATCCAATACTTCAAGGAAAACATTATAGAAAAAGCATTGCCATCGAGGATATACTGGAATAATAGTTCTAATTTACATGCGTTAGAGAATAAGAGAAAATAAAAGCGAAATAGGTAAGACATTCTACTGGTTGCTATAGTATGATACACTAATAAAATTACTCCCGACAGAGATAAATAGGTCGAAATATATATTTTTGAATTTCTGTTGTATTTCTATCAAGAGTTCCCCTCACCGCAATGTTGCATCCCTGTGCTTCTTTTACAAGTACTTCAATTGGATTTGTTGATCTGGTGCCCCTCGACATAAATACCCTCGACAAACAGCCTAATCCTACTCTCACACTGTAGATATCAACATGATTTCTACTCAAATTAGCTTTTTTCCTCGAGCTGCTCACCTTTGGGATTTCCTCTCTGCTCCTTGTCATTCTGACTGTACTAACATGCAGACATTTCAATGTAATGTGAACAAACATATCGCTGCAGAACTCTCGAACTTAGGATACCCCTAGGATTATGAACTCTTATTCGCAGTAGCCCTTTACGTCTAACTTGCTATATGCCTTGTTAGGGTTGAATTATAGTAAAATAGGATGCTCAGCGTAAAAATTAGAGCTAATATTAATTCAATATATTTTATTTCTGTTTATTATAAATTGGTAGATATAAAAATATTTCTCTTGAACTTTCGGGATGAATATGCACAGAAAAGGCAATGTTTAATGTTAGGATTCTTCGTTCGTAACACGCAGTAGAAGAATGGCAGATGTTCTGTCAGCCATGGTCTCTTTTGATGTAAAAGGTTTATATATATATATATATATATATATATATATATATATATATATAAATGAATATATATATATATATATATACATACATATGTATATATATATATGAATATATATATATTTACAAGCTTTATATGCATGACATCTTCAAAAAAGAACATAAAGAATTTATATAATCTGCTTTTGTACATAGAACAGCGTGCGTGTGTGTGTAGATTGATTCCAGTGTGTAAAAGATGAAGGCAGGTAGGAATAGTGTGAGGACTTATAGACAAATGAAAAGAGTAGGGGAGGGTCGAGGTTGGGGAACTGCGCGCGTATCTACGAGTCTCTCTCTGTCTCTCACGCTCGCACTCGCTCTCTATCTCTTTGTGTTCGTGTGTGCTCATCGCGTATCAACAAATATGCGCAGAAGGAAACAGACTTAAACTGACAGTGATATGTGTGCCCATGTGTGTGTGTGGTTTATGAGAGAGAGAGAGAGAGAGAGAGAGAGAGAGAGGGAGAGAGGGGAAGAAGAAGAAGAAGGAGAGAGTAAAAAGTGTGCAAGTTAAACCAAAAGAGCGAAGGTTTTGGAAGGAAATGGTGAGTGGCCGTCTTTACCCGATGGCAGGTTTTGTGGTACGACTATTCTAAAGGTGAATCATTTACAGGTGCGCTGAGATTTGTTCGTAAAGTAAACATCAACAAATATGCCCATCGGCTAATGGAGATAGAGAAAGCGAGAGAGAGACAGAGAGAGATAGAGAGAGAGAGAGAGAGAAAGAGAGAGAGAGAGAGAGAGAAAGGGGTGATAGAGAGTAGATTATTGTGGAAAGAGTGAAATAGTAACGAGTTTAAAATTTAAAGAAGTAAACATAGAAAAATGACTGCCATCCGTTCGTGGATTGAGCACTTCTGTACGTTACTATTTGTTGTGAAGCAAAGATCGCGGGGAGAGTATAAAGCATTCTTCGCCTGCATATATTGTTAATCGTAGCATCAAGATTCCCGTTTCTAAAGGTTTGTGTGGATGACGTAACGGTTAGAACTTTTTGTTGTCTAAAAAACATTAGAGGTGGAAGCTATTTCCTATCTAGACACAGTTAAAAGCTGTGGTACAGCGAAACTATATTTCTCTGGATGATCATATATATAGTCTTGAAAGTTTTTCAACCATTAAACCTATATGAAAAAAAAGCAAATAAAAACAAAAACACACTTTTAGTCCCAATTTCTTCGTTGGGAACCCCATATACATATTAGTCAATTAATGGTTTGCAATCACTACATTAGTTTGTTTCCAAGAATTTACGCTAGTCTTAATATTATGTCAGGGATTATCAGTGGTGTACCATGAACCGCTATTTCGGAAATTAAAATAACAAACATAGTTTATTTTATAGCATAATAGATCAAACACCAGTTCTATTAAAAAAAGGAGAGCAAAAAGAATATCAGATCTAGTTTTTTGCTCCGAACTTATTTTTTGGTAACTTATTTTGTTACGAAAACATTTTCACATTAATTATTTTTGGTTAACATAGTTTAGCTCAAACAATGCAAACTGCCACCGTAAACTTAAGGTGCTTCTGAGAATTAGGGTGAATGTTTTGGGGTCATCATCAATTAGGAACTGTGCAGCGAGATTCTTTTCCACATTAGTTTAAGTTATGCATGACAGTACAGTCGAGGAAATAGGAAGCAAGGAGAGGGTTAAAAAAGTCGGCAGCACGGGGAAAGACGTTATTGGAATAGAAGGCTCTTCGGCATCTATGTGACTTTCACAGTGAATGGATGGAATTTAGCTGATTGTCGGTTTGGCCGAGTGTCTTTACGGCGAAGGGGCACCCACGCAGCATATTCATCGGAACCAATTCCATTGAAGCACTTGTAAAACAAGCACTAGGATGCAGCATTGCGGCGATTAGACAGGCGATGGAGCTTGGTGGATAGTGAGAGACATATAAGATTAGTGCCTTTTTGACATTATTTAAGAGGGAGAAACTAGTAGATGATTAACCATACCATATGTGACAACAATACTCCATGCATAGGCGGATGGTGGATGTGTGGAGGTATAGGATAATGCCAGGTGTAAGAAGTGTTCTAGCACAGTAGAGGGGGGCCACAGTATTTGCAGCAGGCTTGCTAATTGCTTCTATGTGTGTTTTCTAATACATGCTACCTGTGACTGTTAAAACGAGAAGTTTTAACGTTGAACTCTCAGGTAGGGTGTTGTTTGGATCAGGAACAATAAAGGTTCAAGTATCGATCCCTGATAGTCACATGAATTGATTGCATGTCGTTTGGAACAACAACACTGGGGAACACCTGGATGTTTATTTTGGTGAGGAAGGATTTAATTATAGGAAATATTCGTCCATCAATACTATATGAATTTGTTTTAATGGGCAGCCCTTTATGCCGAGCCTCGTAAAAGGCTTTTAATTCATCAAGCGCCACGGCCCTAGCTTCACCTGCCTTGTCAAGCGTATGTTATAGACGTTAAGAGATGACCGTAAGGATATCTGGATAAGATCGTGCTTGCATAAATCCATACTGATGGTCAGAAAAAGTTTAGCATTAACGAGGTGTCGGGCTATCGCTAAATTAATTAAGGATTCCAAGATGTTATCAAAGAACCGGAGTAGACTGATGGGGCGATTATTCCGAAGGTCCGTTCTATGTCTAGAATTCCTGAAGACTGGTACCACATATATAATTTTCCAGCTATCAGTGTAGCAAGATTTAGCAAGGCATTTGTTGTAGAGTCTGGATAAGACCGATGCCAGTAAAGCAGAATATTTATTTATTACAATTACTGGTATAAGATCAGCCCCACATGCTTTGGAGGTGTCATGGTTTTTTAATGTTGTTCTTGGCATGAGATGGGTTTATGACTAAGTTATCAAGTGTGCTTTCAGTCCGCAATACGAATTTTTGGAGAGTGTAGTTCGCGGAGTCCAAAGTAAAGTTTAAGCCACAACTCTGGGCAAGTTGTTCAGTCCTATCAGTTGCCGTGCAAACGACATCATTGTGGTTGAGGTATTGTTGATTTGCCATTGTTTACCACACCATTGTAGATTTTCCAGAAATGACAATTACCTAGTTTCTGCGACTGAATGCGTTTTCTGATCACCTCTGTATAAATTATCTTTGCTTCACCTATAATTTTTTCCTGATTCTATTTATTTGGGTCTATTTGTTGTTGACTTATGGCGGTCGAATGCTCGGAATTCTTGCTGCTCTGAGTAATAGCAGTTGTACATTTCGAGGTGAACCATTGTAGAGAGTAGGACTTGCTGTAGAATGTTCGCATGAAAATATACGCTTCAATGCTTGATTTGATCCATTTGGTTACTTCATTTACCCACTGATCAGAATGTTTCACTCTATTGGCCGTCACTTATGTGATCCCTGAATAAGGCTGCTTATAGTATCTTGTCGTTTTGAGTAACGGCTCATGAACTTTGGTACTAGATTTGTATCAATCATTACTACAAAATAATCAGCGTTCCAGAGCGGGCTACAGGTATTCGTCACGCACACCTCAGACAGCTCAGACATATAAGAACAGGTCGAGAAGTGAGTGTTGCTGGTCCACACGATCAGTGAGGCTGGTCGGCTAAGTGACAGTCTGTGAAAAGGAAGTGCGCTATTGAGAAACTATACGTGGACTTACGAGCTGCATTTGTATAGCGGGAGAATCCAAGCCAGTCACAGTCATGTGAATTAAAATCTTCAAATGTTTGGACACTCAAGTCAAGTGAGAGTGCTGTATCTATCTTTTTAGAGACAAATATAAAGATGGTGCTGTCCTGGGTCGAAGGGAAACGGTATAAGAAATATGACACACTAATGCTGTGCTTTAAGGTATGCTTTATCATCTGATTATAGCCTGTTTTCTCTAGTCAAGGAGAGAGTTTTCCGAACATAAACCCCAAGCCTGTGCATATGGTTGTCAGTGTCTTTACCATAGAGTGGGGGTGTTAAATCATATAAAAAATGTTGTGGGGAGATTGAGGATCGTAGGTTTGTTTCACTTAGTGGTAGAATATACGGATAAAGGTTTCTACGTCGTTGATGTTGGCTGTAAGCTCCCAGATATTTGTGAATGCTTGCCTCAAAGGCTGAGGCGAATACGTCTTTGGTGGGTGTCTGGTTTAGGTGTGTTTCTTTTTCTTTTCTTTGTGGTATTGTCATTTTGGTTTTAGATAGAGTGGGGAGGGCAAAGTGGGGGCTTGTTTGGTGTCAATAAGCTCACATATCCCCACCATTAGTCGACACTTGATCACTGTGGGTTGTGGCCTCGGGGAAGGTCATCGTGTATACCTGTAGGTTATTCCCATGCGCAAGGAGGCACATACGCTATTATACAACTGCTGATTAAGCAGCCGTTCTTTACGCTACCTAAGAGTTGACGCTCCTGTACTACTAATTGGAAACAGCGGTCAGACAAGCGTTCTAACCTGTACCCTCTACCTCAGAACAAGAGCGACGCAGACTAGTCATGTGAGACTTAGTGATAGCAAACTTTGCCCAAGTTGCCTATGTAGAGAGAAAGAAAACGGCATTCATTTTTCTAGTCACAAACCAGGGCCGGTACGGGTGTCTTTATGGTGACTCTCCGCCAAGTCCATCTGCCCCTGGTTTATAGACATAGAAGGAGTGCTGAAGGCAGGACGATAGGCAGGTACTATTTATTTTTACAGCCATTTAAGGTGTGCAAACCGGGTATATTGTTTGATACTCAAGCTCTATCAAGGTTGTCGATCAAGACTCAAGAACGTTTTGCTGCCAAGACGTGAGTAATCAGTAGCACAGCTTTTATATAGGAGTTTTCCTTCTTGTAGCCCGATGGCCTGACAAAGTCTACTGTGCAATCAGACTGAGAGGGTTATCCTACGCCTGTGTACTCGTCAGGTATTTAAAAGCCCTGGCAGGTATTTAGAAAAAATCAATATATATATATATATATATATATATATATATATATATATATATATATATATATATATATATATGATAGTTTAACGACCCTTCACAGAGACCATAACATTGAATATGCGTTCCCCTGTCATAATAATGATAAGACAGAAGGTTGGTGGTAAGCTTATTATTGGTTAACATACATTTTGATCCCGCGTACTTTAAGCTAACAATTTTCATTTTTTTAAATTTAATTCTCCGGTCAGTAGGGTGAAAAATAAGGCACACCGAATATAACAAACATAAAAATATAGAAAATTAATACAACTTACTAATATGAAGTTTAAATTAATAAACATACAAGAATATTTAAAACATGCAACACAGGTTCGCTGAACTGTAACGAACAAATTCAAAATTATTCATGGCTACGTGTTGCAGCATTACTTGAAGGTCGGCCACTTTGTAAATGATTGATTGAAAAGTAATTCATAAATACATATTTTTTTAATACTTGTAACATTTATCACAAAACTTTATACAATGAAAACAAGTGAACATAAGCTGTTATAAATAACTTTCAATCAAAAGTAAATTTTGTAAATAAGTGTGAAAGTTTTGATTACGATTTGTTATCTGTGGATGATTCAGAGCTCTTAATCGACTCGGATGATACGTTCCGTCTTTTTTACTCTTATAATATATTCTTGATCTTAAAGATTTTGTCTATTCGTAGCTAGTAATTTGCGAAATGTTTGCTGCACATGCGCAATAGCATCTGCAGAGGTAGAAGTGAACTATTTGGAAGAGTGGGACTTGCTATAGAATTTCTGCGTGAATACATCTGCTTAATGCTTGCTTTGACCCATTTAGTTACCTCATTTGCGAACTATTAAGTAAAGAAGAACAAATCCCATGTGGCGTAATCTCTGAAGAATTCCCAATCAGCCTATTAGTAGTATTTCGTAATTTCGAGTAACGGCGTTTCGGTTTCGGGTAAGAAGTTTAGGTTTATATCAACCATTATAACAAGATTGTCAGCATTCCCGAATCGGCTACGGGAAATCATCACACAAGCCTCGGACAGTGTAGTTAAGAATAGGTCAAAAAGTGATGGTTGCTGATTCTTACTGTCTGGAAGGCGAGTCCAAAAAATGAAACTATGCGTACTACCACTACATGCGTCTGTATTGTTCTAGATAACAAACCAATCTCTGTGCTGTACATTAAAATCCTCTCCTACGTTAATTTGGAAGCTCGGATCTACAGATAGTGATTTTCCCTCCCTATAAAAGGCATTGTCGAGCAGAGTAACGTTCTGGGTTGAAGGAGTATGCTAGACGAAAAATAAGTAATTCACGTTTTGTAACGTTAATCAACAGCACATATAGTCCAGATCATCTGATTTTAAACTATGATATCTCGTAAAGTGGAAGGTGTTAAAAATATAGACGCCAAAACCGTGCATATACGTGTCAGATGGTTTACGAAGGGTGGGAGGTATCCTTGCATATGAAACTATTATAAGAGATTGAGGAGTGTACATTAGTTTCGCGAAGTGCTAAGACATCTGGGGAGTTAACAAGTAGGAATGATTCTACATCATTGAGCTTAGTTCTAAGCCATCGGATATTTGTGAATCCGAGTTTCAGGGGAGGAGTCGAATTATTATTTTCAAGGCGAATAAGTGAAACAAAATGTTGTGTATGTACAGCATGTATCTTTCGTGTATATTTTTTCATGATTGTCTTATGGAGCATTCAATTCAACCAAACGCAAGCGTGAGTCAAAACAAAAGCAAAAATCGATTATTAAATAAGAAAGCGTCTCAAAGTAACATATCAGTAGGAAGCGTACCATAGTTGTATATGTCTGCTGTGTTTAACAGAATTGCGACAAATACTTATGTATTAATATATATTAGTATATTTGATATTGCGCGATAGCATCGAACGAGTGGTACCAAAAAGGTCTAAGGGACACTTAACGTAAGTTTATCTCACAAATTCGCAAGCGACCCGCTTTTCCCCGATCTCTATTAAATCCAGTTAATATGACATTTTGGAAATGCGTTAAATGTGTCCAATTCTGTTCCTTATTAAGCCAATAAATTTATATATATATATATATATATATATATATATATATATATATATATATATATATATATATATATATATTTCCATAAGCCTGCATGTAAGCCTTGCAGGTGCCTCTCCATAAAATCCTAGGATATTTATACTTTCGCCCTTTTGGGTATCTGTGCTAGTCAGCAGGAATTTATTTTTCCGACCATATGTCATGCCGTTTAATACCATTGTTAATATTTAAGCTAAAATTGAATGATTGAAATAGGAAAAAATAAGACACAAATCTGTGTATTACCAAATATGTAGCCGGCGTACGAGGAATAGATTAAACTACGAAAGTGACATCGACTCTGGCTTTCTTTCTGCATGAGTTTCATATGGAAAATATCGTGCAAGACTAAATATTAAAAAATGAAAAAAGATTACCAATAGAAAACATTGGTTTACGATCAATATAGTTTAATATGTGCAAGAACTCAGAACTTTGCATATTTATTCATGCACTTATTGTTACGGAAGCTATCGACAAGCAGTATAACGGGATAAATTCAATTTTATTTCATATATTGGATATTGATAGGACGGTGTTTAAGGGAGATGTAAACACGTAACATATTTCGGTCATTGCAACCATCCGCAGTTATTAGGATTTGTAAGAAATAGCTAACGATTTATTATGATTTTTTAAAAGTAGAATTCGATCCAATTTTTTTAGGAATATGACCTTCAGAGTAATCGTATGTGATCATCGATTTGATTGAACTCTATTTTTATGTGATAACGATCACTTGTTTTCCATGTCTGGCAAACTGAGCCGTATCTCTGATACTACAAAACACTATTTTGAGTGATGCTAGTCTGATCGTAATATTTACCAAACTAACACAATCACCGCTTCGACAAAAACATGTATTTGAGTAATATGAGTATCATAGGGGTCTTAACTACTGACCCTATTAATGCTTAGCTTACACCTTATTGCATTGGGTTATATTGTTCTAATAAATTATGTACCTAGATCCAGGTTCGGAAGGAACCAGCTTTTTCAGTGAAGCCTCATAGATATTTACAGCTGGTAATGCAAAGCCAGGCTTGGACTAAACCGTATTTATGAGTGAAGTAAATCCAATGAAAGATATTATATTTCTAGTTATTCTGACTCATCAACAAAAAGCAAGGTTTAGACTAAACTATATGTGTGTATAAGCTTTCAAGTTCGACACGACAAAACGATCTCACTCTACTCTTATCCTGAACCATATAACTCAGTTATATAACACTCATTGTTTTCCTAACCGACAAATACAAAACCAGGTGTATGTTTAAACATATTTTGGAGTGATATAATTATCATGGTTATATTGGCACACCTACATCAACTGCTTAGAATCAAGCTTCCCATCAACAGAAATCTTATTATTATTATCATAGATGGCATAGTAAACAAAACAGGATTGGACTATTGTAATTATGACGGTTATTTTAAAAGCTATTACCATATCCCGTCTTGGAAGACTATGTTTTACAGTTATATTATTAGTGGTATTATCATGGCTGAACAATTCTAATCCAGGCTTGAAATACACCATATTTTACAGGCTAAAATAACTCACACTCACTCTATTGACCAATCCGATTCTATATTCTTTATTATTTTTAAAGTACATTGACGTAATATCTTACATTTATACGGTACATTTACCAACTGTTTTTATAAGTTTACTAACTGTATTAGTGGGTCATTAAAAGTAATAGTTTAAGTTGTATTAGAACTCAGTTTGGCTAATTCTATATTTTCCGTAGTGTCTATTACACGAAACACTATCTTTAGATGGGTAAGTAGTAGAACAGAACGACACGGAGAAATATAGATTGTGTTTGGCCAATCGATGACATCACATCCGGATTATAGTGAATATGTAGAATGGAGCCTATCTGTTAATGTGTTTTTTTGTGATAGAACTCCATTACTACCATTACTATTCTAATGTCCTTCATGGTCTATTTATTCTCCTTCTGTGGGTGTTGGTTTGTGTTTATCATAATTATTTACCGATATTTCGTCTTCTATATTTTTAATATAGAAAGGCCAATATTCAGTAGATGTCCTCCGGTCGCCCATGTTGGTTATCAAAAAAGGCTCTATCTATAATGACGCGTAAATCCTACTTTTAGGTTCCAGGGATTTTATATTTGTTTAGTGCGATTTTTTAATAGGTGTGTAGGTGTATGTTAAAATAAACAGTCCAGGCTTATTATGCCTTATGATACCGTTAGTAATTGTGTTTATCTATACTATATGTGGAAATAGCAGTGTCTTATTACACACTTGCACGTGGTAGATGTTTACAATATGTTATAGGTCAGTATTTGTTTCAATGGCTTATAATCCGGAGACCAAGCATTTCCAGACCTATGTATGTCCATTCAGAAAATATAATACCGAAGTTATGCCATCGATTTTAAAAGCATCTTGTAAAAGAAGGAAGCAGTCGAGACCGAAAGATAGTAAACATAGTGGGAAGAAAGAGAAGAACACATATACTTCAAATTTCAAAAGAATTCCAGCATTAATAGATATGAAGAAATAAAAGTGTAAGTATTAGGCAGCAAGAAATTCGGTTAGAAAGACAATCACGAAAGTCCATACTTCCGCCAAAAAGTCACCTTAAATTCAATCACCCCGCATTTAATTCTGTCTACTTTACAGAAATCTATTTAAGACAAGCCGGCTGGTGTAGTTACGGATGATTCAAATAACCTATAATTGCCTCAATTGTGCCTGGAAACCTGCCAAGTGTAATAATACTTAACCGACTGTGATAGTCGGAGTGGAACAGCCGCGTATAAAATATAGATTTAAATTAGTGGTTCTACGTTGCCAGTATAGACGTTGGTTGGAATAAAATAAAATAAACATCGCGCATTGAAAAGAAATAGACATGAAGGGAGAACGAAAGGTGACAGTGGAAACATAAACGAATGAATAAGACTATAATAAGACATGGCAAGGATTTAATAGATCAATTTTAGTACACACATTATGTTCGGCGTTTTGCTGGAAATTATCTATTCTAATTATACCTAAAACTTAAGTTTCTCTTGGTCATGGTAAATAATGACCACACAGTAAAGAAATACGTATATGTCATTGTCATTGCTAGATTAATATTATTAAACCTGGGTAGTGTTGAGAAAAGCTCGAGACACGTACAATAATATATGTTATTTAGTAATTCAATACTTTGAAACCTTCAATGCTAATACATACATGTTGCTGAAAACTCTCATGCACTATTTACATAGATATGTGATGAAATGTCTAAATCGCCGGATATCTCAATGTAGTGAATCTTAGATCAACACGATTATCTGCGACAATAACAGCATATAACGTATTACTGTCTGACACTTGTTTAGCATTTCTATAAAATTCCGAGATAATCTGTTGATTCGAATGGTTTAATGTAACTATCATGCAAGAAATATCGCTCCGATAAAAGCGGACTAGCTGCAAAGTCCAGAATCAGGTTGACTTGATCTTGAGAATCTCATGTCCCTGGAATATATCCTTACTATAATCCAGAGAAGAGGTTATCCGGGAGCAATAGTATAGCCGAGTAACTCAGTATGGCGCATGCGTTAAGTAAGTCAATGCAATAGCATAGGACATCCGATTGTACTGGCTTGTCCTAAGAGAAATCATCCGCTCATATAGCCACGGAGTCTCCAGAGCCGTCGGTGTAATCTTTCAGCCTATTAAGGCCATCATTTTTGCAATGGAATTAAATACGTTAGATAGAGTAGCCAACGCACTTAACGTAGGTTTTAAAGAAGAACATTTAAAAAAGAAAAGTCTTAAGAAAATATATATGAAACACAAGTCCGTATCAGTAAAGCATGCTCAAGTTAAAAAACACAAACGGGAAAGAATCGTTTCGTCTTTTTGCTAGTAGCAAACTAAATATAGTTTCTTTTACTACATTTCCTCTTTTCTGGCCTTGGTAACAGACTCAAACTCCATCTAAGATTGAGACAATTTTAATTGTTGTTCTCAATATTAAATACTGACCTTGTATTTATAGTTGCCCTCGTGGACAGGCAAGTAAATAAAGATTATCACTTGCTTCATTATATACTATAAGCGGTACTATTTTAGTAGGTGATCACTTCTCTCTCCTGATTAAAGAGTACTAATAATTACATACCCCTTTTCAAAAGTCAAAATCGACTTTCCACACCAAGATTACATATAAAACAGTTTAGTCGACGTATAAAAACTATTCCCAAAATATGAAAAAATACGCAATCTCAATATACATACTTGTTTTGTTTCCAGCTTGTTATTCTTTGCAAACGAAAGTTTTACTTGAAAACATATTTGTCTAAATTTTTTAACAGTTATCTTTTCTT
This sequence comes from Sepiola atlantica, assembly GCA_963556195.1. Taxonomy (NCBI): domain Eukaryota; kingdom Metazoa; phylum Mollusca; class Cephalopoda; order Sepiida; family Sepiolidae; genus Sepiola; species Sepiola atlantica. The sequence goes on from OY744535.1 coordinate 50,229,232, forward strand.
ATTTAAACTCACCCAAAGCCGCACCCTGTCAGTTTTTTGGACAGCTTCCACGAATAAGTGTATGGGGTTTACCTAATGGAATTATGGATGTGTAATAGTGTTCAACCTATAAGTGTTTCTAAATTAACATATTTCAGATACGTCAGTGGTAAGTGCTTTACAATCAGTTCGGCAGTTATTGCGTTACTGTTCTCTTTGAGGTGTGGTCCTGTTCAGTGCCAGGAGCTCCACTCTCCACGCTTGACCTTCCTTCAGAGAATGGGTTTGTTCATCGCTAATCACCTGATGCACACCTACCAAGGAATGCTGACGGGGCTCCTCAGGCATTTTTCGTAGGCCAATGTACGCTAATACTAGCGCAGTGTCTCTTGAACTTAACACCTGACCATGTGTTTAACTTCCTGGAAAGGTAAGTAAAATAAATGTTTTTTTAATTATTACTACAAAAATCTGCGACGATAATCGCATATCTTTGAAAGTATGTCCCTACCCTCCACCAAACAAGGCGAATGTAATCCCTGGGAAGATGGGTCATGATCATACCCTATATACTTCACTAGCTTTCCCTTATAGTAGGAGGAGTTTATATATGTAATGATGTTATCATGACGAACGTACATATACTGTACTGTCCTGGGAAAATGGGGTAATGCCTGGGCGAACTATATCATGAGGAACGAATATATACTACACTAACCACATATACTCCACTAACATCAGAGAAAGACGTAATGCTAGGACGGAAGTTAATATGACAAAAGAACAGATAGCACTCTACCTCACTCTTAAAATTGGAGAGGGTAAGGCCTAAAAGGAGGGTGCCATGACAATATAACACATACCTCACTAACTCCCTAATTTGAGCAATTAAATGTAATACATTTGTCTTAAATAATAGTAAGGGTAATGTAGCCTCACAATAATATAATAGTAGAATTAATTCAAGTAATAGTATAGTTTCGCTTTCAGACATGCAGACATGCAGACACCAAATCTCTATTAGTAGTAGATTAACGGCCGTAGTTGTTGCGATACTATTATTATATTGAACTATTAATATCATATCCGACATGCAATGACTGCTTTATACGACATATGTTTCAATTATGTTCAGTTATAAGTAGTTATTGCTTAGTTCAAGAAAGTTACATGACAAATACTCTTTTCTCATAATTATCAGTAATACTAGTAATAGTAGACGTAGTAGTAGTTTGATCACACTCGAGAACACATTAGTCAGGATAGATTATTTTATGTAAAAGTTGATACACGTTTGCCTATTCTATTTGTATAGTCATAAAATTTCGGTTCCGGGATATGGGTCAATTCATCGTATGTGTGTTATCATCGCTCAAAGAAGAATACATCCTTCTAGAATGAAGCATTATTTTATATTTGTCCTAATCTAGAGTATACCTTTTTGGGGTACTGCATTTTTCTAACATCGTAATAATAAATAATAAAAAAGTATTTGAGTGTGTATTTATCTTCGTATTAGCAATAGTAATGCAAGAGGAATATTTGTAGTATTGACTGTTGTTTCTTATCTTAAAGATGCGTCATCAGGAACCTTGCATAATGTTATCCAGTTGTGTTGTTCTCTACCCAATAATAACATACATCAAATTCTACATTTGTATGTCCTCTAATTTTTGTAATATTCCAATGTGCTATATATTCTTTAGCACCAATATGATTAGGAAGTGAAGAACCGATATACACCTATGCCCCTATATACGTCGGCAGACATTTTAGTTTTTTAGTTTAATCATTAAATATAACGGATTTACCCTTAGATACATATCATATTGTTAACGTGACCAAATATAATAGTATTAGCATAATGTATGTGTAATGTTCATGTTTATAGCTTTGATAATGTAATCTCTCATTGAAACTGTATTTATCTATGAAACTCGATGAGAGTCTACAGTCACCTTCATAATAATCGACATTAAGAGTATTTATCACTCATTAAGGATGACTCTTTCTCTGGGTTATTTTACTTTGTGTTATCCCTTGTTAGGCGTGGCAAATTAGGACCAAGTTGGCTGTCGAGATCGTCCCTCCACCGGGTTGTTGGCCTTCCTTTAGGTTTTGCACATGTCTCGGTGTCAATCTTCTCGCGTTATATGACCACCTGCTATGCGTATATCTTGAGACCGTCACCTGCCCATCTATATTTTGTTGGTAATGCTATGTAACCAGCGGTTTGTCTGATCTCAATGTTCGGTTGTCTTCTTACGTAAAGTTATGCCCAGAATAAGGCGTTCAATTGAATCAAAAGTAATCACTTTACTCTTTCAACTTTTCCAAACTTGCTAAGTAGTTAAAATCTTGTGGCTCTCATTTGTAATTTCTCTTAAAAGAAACTTACACAAAAAACATACAGATGGTTACACATCTGTCCAACAATTATTCGAACGAGAGATATAAGAGAAAATAAGTCAGAACTTTTGAGAATGAAGAATCGTCTCTTTGAAATAAATAAAAATGGGAAGATATTTTAATATTTAATCGAGTAAGTAAGGATCAAATAAAATCGGATTGTTGATTTATACTTAGCTTAGAAAGTTTAAAATGAAATAACTGTTAGAAAAATAATCATTATCCGATATTAATAAGTAAACAACTTCCCCAAAAATGTATATATAGAGAAAATAGTGTGAGAGAAAGTATATGTACACAACCACACACTCACACACACACACACACACACACACACACACACACACACACATATATATATATATATATATATATATATATATATATATATATATATATATAAGGTTAATCCAACAAAAGATATAAGAGGCAACTAATATCTTTAATTAGTGAACATCCGGATGAAACTGAAGCTCAATATACTGGACAGAGCATTAATAGCATTATATGAAGTGAAATAATAAAATAAGGTGCGAATCAAATTTTATTAGAATTTAATGTTCAGGCAAAGTACCTTAAAGTCCTTAACTCAATAGTTGTCAAAGAAAATTCTTCTACACAGAGGACCATTACCACAATCACATAACTGCAGGTAATAACATTAAACTTTGAAAATATATAAAAAATATATAAAAATACATAAAAGTATATAAAACATCAAATATATGAGCCCAAAACATACTTTTTTGTTAAAGCTATACAGTTCATCCAAGTCATAAAATTTAAAACATATTCAGGAAAGATATCAAGGAGGTTGATTGAAAAGTGATCCAGGTGGTGAGTGGTAGTCCCAAAATGACAAAGTTATCCAAGCGGGAAATCTGTTTGCAATCGATGCAGTAAATGACAGTTTTCCTTGTTTTTTTTGGATACGAGTAAAATGTAGTATATGTTCTGATACTGTACTTCATTTTTCTGTCTTGAGTCAGTGAAGGAGAAATCCTACTTGACGTATGCAATATTATTTGTATCCCAATCTAGAGTGCCGGACTGAAGGGAGACGGTTTTGCTCAGATAAAAAGATGACCTTGTGTCTAACTCTGCTATAGTAGGAATACAAGTAAATAGAGTCTATGTAGCGACCAAATTGAGACTAGGTACATATAATGTGCTGTCGGAAACGATTTCAAACAAGAAATGATCACCAATCACGTGCTGAAGACAAGTATACTTCCACATAAGAATAAGTTCAGCCAAATTATTCATAATAACCCCCTTAAAAAATAAATACTCTCTTTTTTAGTCTTAACATTTTATGATATTACTATAAAATCGTGGCATTGTTTCCAATGTTTCGTAATACTTTCCCGCAAACGTCACATCGAAACTACTCTGATTGATCCAATACGGCAGAAGGTCAGTCTGTTAGATAGTGGGGTCGAGGCGCAGAAAGTGGGAAGACGCATTGAAATGTGGTAGAAGTTGCAGCGAAAGTCGCAAGTGACATCACGTCTGTTGAGTTTATTTCGATGTCGATGTAACGGGACTCTCAGAATTGTAAAACTCTTATATTTTATTAAAAACACTGTAAAATTCTTTCAATGATAATGTCTTCTATAAATAATGACGAGCCACTCCAACAAACGACTGGCATAGCGGTTGCCTATCCCTCTTCGCGCAATTACATTAGTATGTCTATTTACATGTCTCGTGAGCATTGTCCGTTATTCTTTATCTCATTTCCACAAATAAAACAGGCTTCATGCATGGCATGTTTAACCTTCGAGCGATGGGCTCGTGTGGCTTTTGTGTTAATGGTCCTTTAGAATATTTCCATTTTAGCGGTTATTTTTGGGTAAGCACATAAATGGTATTTACTGTTACCGTTTTATCATGGACATGCTTTATGATTACCTTGAACTCATAAGCTAGGGACACTTACCTCAATAACATAATACATCGTGCGAATTTAATTTACTATATCGTCTATCATAGGTTTTGCCACACTGAAGTGGAGAGTTGCAAAATCATGTTGGCAAATGGCTCCTATACATCACGACATAATGGAGTGTGCAGGTACATCCACTAGACCATCTGTAAGAAACTGAATATCAGGTGTAGCATCAGGCACTGGGAACATCTACCTGAGAGAACTGTGGGGAATGAGACATACACCATCCATTATGACCATGAAACACCCACAGCTACCTATCTGGAAAACGCAGCTGTCAAACCTGACATTGTCATATGGAATAAGAGAGAGAGAGAGAGAGAGAGAGAGAGAGAGAGAGAGAGAGAGAGAGAGAGAGAGAGACAGTGGCAACTTCGGTTGAGGTCAGTGTCCCTGATGATAGGGGCCTAAACAAAGCTGAAAGGGAGAAAATAACAAAATATCAGGGTCTAATGTATGATATGAAAAGAAACTGGAACCTCAAAGAGATCTCCATCATTCCAGTTATCATAGGAGCCACTGGACTCATGAAGAAGAACTTGAACAAGTATTTAGCACGTATACCTGGTGAACCAAGTGCAACACAAATCCAAACAACTGCACTCAAGGGAACAGCTATAATCCTAAAAAGAGCTCTCGGCTGGAGTCTGTAAATAGCGGGTGGTCGTATTGCATTTGGAAGAATGCCCCGTCCCCAACAAATGAATGAAAAGAAAAAGAAAAAAAGAAATCTATACGTTTTTATACTTATTTTATATTTTACAGGGTTATCAAAAAGAAGGGGACTATAGAAATGGCACGGTTCCCTTCTTTCGTTGTAATTGTTTTGAAACGTCACAATGCAATGAAACCTTATAATCTTAGATTGTGATCTTACTTTTTTGTTAATGTAAAAAATGAAAGACTTATTGCCATGATGATTTGCATTTTACACCAACTTTTAAATTCATCGAAATTAACTTAGCATAGCGTGTGCATTATCAAGGTCAACACAACTCGAGATTTAGTTAGAGAAATAGATTTCTAGTTCAGTGATAAAGAATACTATGAGAGGATTGAACATGCTGAATGTAAAGAAAACAATGTGATTACTCAATTAGACGTTTTATTTCATAGTTTTTTTTTAAAACATGTCGGACGGTGTGCCTTCCTATACACATCAGATGAAACATCACGGCTAAAACAACTCGAAATTTGATAAGATGGATAGATTTTTAGGTAAACAATAAAGAATATCATGTGTGGACTAAAAATTACGAATTAAAAGAATACAATTTAAATACTTAGAAGGACTGTTTATTTCATAGTTGTTATTATATTCAAAAGTTTCGGCCGATGTAACACCCTACCCACCTTAGGTGCAACGCTTTGAACGTTAGACCCATCTATCAAACTTGGGAACCTGTAAGGAATTTCGCACTTGACGTTTCCACCTTCGCAGATTATACTCATTCGGAAGTTATATTGACAAATACATCATGAATATACCCACAACATGTTAATAATAGTCTAAATTATGGCAAGAATACATATTATTTATCCTTTCTTAATAATGTAGTGAAACATGATGTACAACGAATTGTTAATAAGAGATACCTGTTGGGTCACCCATTGAGCTTGTGTTTGATTGGTTGAATCAGGAAAATGTTAGTTTGACAAAACCAGTAAATACTTAAAATATAAAATTAGCCCCCTTTTGTTCTTTCTCTCTCCCTTTCGTCCTCTCTAACAATGAGTTAAATCGCATTACTACATGTGGTGATTATTCTTTTTCTTTTACAACGTTCTGTTTTATGGTTAGTTTTAACAGAGAGAGAGAGATAGAGAGAGGTAGAGAGGGGGGAGAGATTGTATAATATAATATGATGTAGTAACTTCTTGACCTTTTGGCCAAGATCAAAGTGTAGTATCTGCACCCCATAGACTGGTATTGTTTTGGCCTTCGGGGTTTGACTTCCGCCGGTCTGTGGGTGTGTCCTGTGCAGTTATAAGAGGTCCACCCTCCCAGGCTTTGCCTCCCCTTTTGGGGACGAGTAAGTTTATTGCTTGCTGCCTGTGGCGCCCCTACCGGGGAATGCTGACGGGGCTGCCCAGTCATTTTTTGTAGGCCAGAGTGCTCATCTTCTCAGGCGCTGGCTTTTCAAATCCCACTTTCCCGACCTTGTGTCACATCTTACCTTGTGGGAGGAAGATAAATAAAATAATATGATGTAGTAGTTTGTTTTATCTTTATAATCAACTTTTGAATTTACTTCAGCACTTAACGAAGTGCATCTGCACATTTATTTTTCAATAAACGTATATTCCACATTAATATACAATTCATCGAATCGGTACAGCTGTATCCTTTTGTTTTCGTTACACATTTGTTGTCTATAAATGTTGATCAACACTTTTCTTAGAGAAAACAATTTAGATGAATCAATTCTCTTATACGTCTTGTTTAACTATGCAGTTAAAGCCGCTTCGTCAAATTTTAATACATAATTTCGATTTGATTTTGGGCATAAGTATTAACAACGCTACGGTTGTATCACTTAAGGGATGCTCCTCTAGACCATATTTCAATTTACTTGACTCAACCCGTTTTCATGAATAAGAAGCAGAGTTAATTAAAAGACACGAAACCTAGTACTGTCTAGTGTTTCCCACTATATTTACCCACTTGTGTACACGGTTCTTTAAGCTGTTGATTGATTCTCCACTCACTGTTCCCTCATGTAGTCTGTGCCAATTCCTTCTGATCTATACAGTAAAAATAACTATTTTTTTACTTCAAGTTACGGACACGAAGTAAAAAGTTTCAACCTCTGTCCTAGAGTTTGATGATAATCTACATTATCATCACAAAACATATGTTCTGAGGTTTAAATGAGTTCATTAATAATATAGAGGGTTTTTACAGGATAAGATTCACGAAGACATTCTCTTAGTGTTTACATTTTCTGACATGCACGCGACTTCAATATACGCACATTTCGGAAGTTACTGTTAAAAGGACGCGTGTTAAAAGAGAATCTGGATGCATACATGCATCTCCATGAAAGCCATTATTCGTCAATCTGTGCGTAAGTCTGCAATGCTTTTGTTTAAAGTTTAATTGAAAGAATAACGCATGCAGAAGCGGCGGCCGCAACTAATACTTGATAGTCAAATGAATTCGAAATGTACGTCGGTTTATATGTCACGGCTAACTTTAAATATATTGTTAGTTATTATATGTTATTTTAAAGTTAAAAAAATAATATTAGAATAATCAACGAATTCTTACTAAATATTCGTCTCACAGTAGGTCTGTCGCTTTGTCCCGGCTCAGTTGTTAATAGCATTCCATCGTTAAACATGTGTGACCATGAATCATCAGTCATACCATCAAATGGGGAGTAACAGTGTTCTATCCCACTGAAATACATGCGAAAACAGAGCTATGAAACGATGCATTGTAATGTAGTACACACTTGAAAAGACTGTTTTCACTATTGATGTAATCTTCTCAAATACCTATAGCTTAAATTAATTATATCGACCGAAGTGTTGTATGAATAACACAATATAATAACAGTCATTCAATTCATACAAATGATAAACATTTTGTTCGAAATTCACGTCAAAAAAAGTGCTAAGTATCTAAGAGACTAAATTTCTTCACGGTTGACATTACTTCAAGCAAGGAAAAGTATAACTTACCTAATATACGTGTCGGCTTACATTGGCTATTTCTACCATTCCACTCGTTAAACATTTCAAACATTTCAGCCTTCTCCACTTCCCCATCCCCGCTCGTTGGTTTCTGTCAATGTTATTGGTAACTTACTTATTTTTTCTTCTGTGTATTTCATTCTTCTGGCTCATTGTTAACCAGTAAGTATGCATAGTTGAAAGAAGAGTGCAACACCAAGTCCTGTTGATTTAGTCATTCTTTGAGATGCATCATCTGTGAATACTAGTGTAAATATATCAGAAAATAATAACTTACTTATGAATATAACTTTTGAATGATAAAAAATATAGTAACCCGAACCCTGTTCTTTTATTTTATGTTTTTGTCTTGGCGTATCTGTATTTCAATTGAATCGTTTGCACATACATACGAACACAGACACACACGCGCACACACATATGTATATATATATATATATATATATATATATATATATATATATATATATATATTATAGGTGCATCCAACTAACTAAAGGTACACTATATCTATACCTTTAATATGTTTATTTAATTTATTAGTCTTACTATTTCGTAGAACGACTACAGCCATCGTTTTTCTCAGTTCTTTAAATCTGGGTACCCTCATGTATCAGCGCATATATATATATATATATATATATATATATATATATATATATATATATATATATATATATATAATTTCTCCCTGTCTTACATGCAAACACATTTCTCTTAATAGGTTTATACCGTATTTTTTATTTATATATTTCAAAAAATTAATGCTTTCAGAGAGATGTGTCGTCGTATATCGGCTCCTCAGTGTCGCTAGACGTAGGAATTCTGTCAAGCTTACATCCGTAACCGACTGTTCTATCAAGTCAGATCCTTCTTACAATGATGTATTACGCTCACTTCGAAGTAAGGACAATTATAATTTTCATATTTATTTACATTCGCATTATCAACTGCCTAGATAGCTCAATTCACTCCGGAGGAGTAACGATAGACGCTATGTTGAAACCGTTAATTCTCTCACAAAATATCTGAATCTGAAAATATGAAAAAGATGTAGTCATCAGCAAAGAACATCGAACAAGGCGTTCGTAGACTGACTTTGTCATTTATGTCGGCTTAACATATTTTTAAGTTCGAAAGAAACTATCTTTTCGCTTTGAACAAAATCGCCACCTTAACAAGGTTGGAACTATCTGAGTAGTTTTCCCAAGTAACAAACCGTAAAAAAACAAAACTCAATTCAACGATGTATTTGATTGTATTATCATGCACCAATCATCAATCTATAACTAATAGTGATTGGTATACATCTGTAACCGAACGTATACTATTGCTACTATTAATTCAGTATGGTATTGTCTTTCAATGCTCAATGCAGTTTGATGTACAGTGCCAGACCAATTCTTAATTCACTAGGGTAGGGTAGTGTATGTTATGTTTTTTGTTTTTGTTTTTTTAAACGTAGTTCACCCCAAACAAAGCAGGCCGCCACTGTAGACGTAAGGGGCTACTGAGAAGAAAGAAAAGGGGAGAAGGTTGGGGGGGGGTCAACCTAAACTGGGGCTGCGCAGCGAGATATCTGTTTACATTAGTTTTAAATTTCTGCAGGTCAGTACTGTCGGGGAAACAGGGGGCAGGGGGTGAGTTCCAGAGGCCAGCAGCACGAGGAAATGAGCTATTTGAGTAGAAAGCTCACCGGCATCTGGGGACCTCCACAGTGAATGGATGGGATTTAGTTGATTGTCGAGTTGGTATAGTGAATTTACATTGAGGGGGCACCAGAGTAGCCAATTAATCGGAGCATTATCCATTGAAGTATTTGTAGATTTCATCCTACAATGTATTGTCACTTCGTCTTGGATGAAAGTTAGTGTCGTATCTTCTCTGTTGTCATGATATCATACTCCCATGCATTTTCTACTCCTTTTTGGAGTTAGTGTTGCATGTATTCGTTTGTTATGAAGCCATCTTCCCAGGTATACCTACTCTGTTGAAGCATATCATAAGTCGACAAGTCTCGGAATTGACTGTTTATTATAAAACTGAATATTTACAATACACACACTAGTAAAAGTATACAACCGGAATACGCATATTCTTGCTAGTATAATCAGTGCTACTGTAATTAATGTTGTCATAGTATGACGAAGCTTCTTAACCATTTGAAATCCACATTTATCATCTTGCAGATATTTGGGTCCATTGCGTTCAAACACATATGGCGATGGTTAGGTTTGGATTTCCAGTTCAGAGATCTTATCTCGTTTCCGGGTTTTAGATTGTTCATGAGAGCTTCAATTATCTAGATGAATTTATTTCATGTTTTTTTTTATTAAGTAAACCCATTTATTCGTTGCATGCCACCAGTTTGTCATGACCTCAATTAGCAAACCATAGATTATCTTTGATACATAGTGGCAACAGCTAAACACATGAATGTAATAAGAAAATAATGCTAATGCGCAATACGATTAATTCAATTTCTTTAATTTGAAAAATTACACAACGAAAATACGAATGTTTCAAATGTAGACTTCGCAAGACATATATAAATTGGCCGAGTTGCAGACGTTGTATTAATTCCCGGAAATACAAACATTATATTAATTGGCGGAACTGAAAATATATCAATTAGAAGAATTCCGAAACTTATATTAATTGCAAAGATTTTAAAACTTATATAAATTAGTAGAAAGTTACTGAAATAGTTCAACAAAATTTAGTATGTGCTTTGTGTTGAAAATAAATGGTGTAACATTCAAGGACATAATAGCTTATTACATCAACTTAGGGTATATATATATATATATATATATATATATATATATATATATATATATATAGAGAGAGAGAGAGAGAGAGAGAGAGAGCGGTGGGGAGAGAGAGACATATGTGTATACGCTGATGAGCCAGAGACTACGAAACACGTCTCCGTTTATAATTTTATTATGTATTCATATATATATATATATATATATATATATATATATATATATATATATATATATATATATATATATATATATGTATAAATATATATATATATATATGTATAAATATATACATATATGTATAAATATATATATATATATGTATAAATATATATATATACATATATATGTATAAATATATATATATATATGTATAAATATATATATATATATACATATATATATATGTATAAATATATGTATATATAGATGTATAAATATATATATATATATACATATATATGTATAAATATAGATGTATAAATATATATATATATATACATATATATGTATAAATATATATGTATAAATATATATATATATATGTATAAATACATGTATATATATATATGTATAAATATATATATATATATATATACATATATATGTATAAATATATATATATGTATAAATATATATATATATATGTATAAATATATATATATATATGTATAAATATATATATATATGTATACACATATATATATAAATATGTATAAATATATATATATATGTATAAATATATATATATATATATATATATGTATAAATATATATATATATATATATGTATATATATGTACATATGTATATATATATATATATATATATATATATATATATATATATATATATATATATATATATATATATATAAAGGCAATGGTCTCTTGGGGGTTATTTGTTCGTATGCAAATCAAAACATCTCACTGGTTGACACAAGTGAATAGGAAGAGTTCACATAACTAAGGCAATGGGTTTTATATATCTATAGCCGAATTCGATTCTCACGTAAGTCGAACGGTTTTATTCTAATCTAGCAACTTATTTTATAAATTAAATGAAATAAAATATCATAGTATCCTAAACACAGTGCATACTGATCTTCTCTAAAGTATGTGACCATGTGTTTATAAATCCGCAAGAGATTAAACATAAAATGTATTTGATAGGACTTCAAAGCGAATTATTTTTGCTGAAACAAAATTCTAAATAGTTTTTCACAGTGACACAATGCGCAAATATATATTCATCGTAGTCACTCTCTCTTGAGTAAAAATTAAGTATTTTATTTGTTCAGGAAATTCCCTTTCTTACTAGCTATAAAGCGATAGTAAAGATGAGAATTACAATATCCTATGCACCCTCGAATCTTATCATATAATAACATATAATGATAATTTAGTCAACAAAAAGCAGGAAATGATTAAAAGTGCTGTCGCCGCACTTGATATCTGCTCATTAATGTAAACTCAGATGAATTAACTACACTGGTACGTACTATAAGCCGAAAGTTTTCATGAGGATAACCAAAATAGAGATTTTTTAAATTGTATATATATATATATACATATATATATATATATATATATATATAGTAAATGTTTTTATTCGAACATGTACAAGGTCTGCTACACTGGCATGTCGATGTTATCGATCTACAGCTATCAAGAGCTGAGGTCTCATCAGACAGAAAGTTTTTTTTGTGATCCGACCAGGTCGGTGAAGTCCAGGAAGAATGGAGTCAAGCAAAAAATCAGAAGAAGAAATGATAGTCATGTGACTAATTTTTAAAAAAAATATTGGACGTTAGAAAAGTTTAATTTACAGTAATTCATATTTTTATTTTTATCAAACGCTGAGCTGGGTAGAGGGGGGGGGGGGCGAGGGAAAAGAAAAAGAAAGGGAAAGAGAGGGGAAAGCAAGAGAGGTAGGGAGGGTGTTAGGGGTGGGTGTCTGTATTCATTTAAATGTTGTCGTAGGTGTCATGGCACGCGACCGACATTTGGCAAGTGTTGTTCCGTTTCAAGGGGATGTTTCAACCTATATAATGCAGACGTTTATATTTTCGCGGCAAAAAAGCTTTAAGTGATATTTAGCTTAAATTATTACTGGTGATAAATAAATTTAATTTTGTGTAGTATTTGACAATGAATTAATAAAATATAATGGTGATTATTTATAGTAAAAATCGTATATAGATTTATGACATTGGTATTAATAAATTTTACAATTATATTTTGATCAATTGATATTTAGTTTTAATTATAATTATTTAGATAGCTGTAGATCGATGACATCGACATGCCAGTGTAGCAGACCTTGTATATGTTCGAAAAAAACATTTGCAATACAGCTCTATATCTTTATTGAGCACTCTTTTATAAGCCCGGTTTGATTCCCTTTAGATTTCTACCCTGTGGATGTTTACTCTACCTGGATTACTATATATATATATATATATATATATATATATATATATATATATATATATATATAGAGAGAGAGAGAGAGAGAGAGAGAGAGATCCAGATAGAGAGAAAGATAGAGTGATAGAGAGAGATAGAGAGGGATATTCACGGTTTTAAAGTCATATTTAAGAGGTTAAATATTTTGGATATATAGAGTAATAATTGATACGTTATAGTTGGTATATGCTCTAAGATAATATCAGATGAATGTTATTTGTTTATTTGAGAGCATAAATAGTCGGAATTTTAATGTAAAGAAACAAGTATCGGAAAATAATTTGAAAAATTAGTGAGAAATATTTGTTAATTATAGATTACAAAATGCGCATATCTTTCACTAGGTAGTATGTATTAATGTGTTATTTTGTTATGGAGAAAGATAATTATATGAACTTGACCTCTTTATATATATATATATATATATATATATATATATATATATATATATATATATATATATATATATATCGTACATGTATTGTATTAGTTTCTGTAAATGTAAATCCGTAGAAACTCAAGTGTTTATAAAAAGTGCTCAATACCAAGTAGGGCTGTTTATAAGTATAAATAAAAATGTATACTTATATATATATATACATATATATATATATATATATATATATATATATATATATATATATATATATATATATATAGAGAGAGAGAGAGAGAGAGAGAGAGAGAGAGAGAGAGAGGGAGAAAGAGCGTATTTGGGGGGGAGGGTGGGTATATGTACTAATCCGTGGCGTTTTAGTTTTTTTAACCTTAGTAAATAACGAAATATTCTTATTAATAAAATGGAAAAAGTATTTTTTATTGGAATTTCTCGAACTTTATTAGAATCAATATCTCAGTGTTACGTATTTGCAATTTAATTGGTTTATTATTATTAGATTGAGAAGTGTAAATTGCAAATAAACAAAGAAAAATAAACATAATTGTAATAAAACACTTCCTGTACATATATATGACTCATAAAATATAAATAATTGACCGAATATTTTAATAATGACTATTGGCAATTTAGAAACTATTTTAGGTTCCTGATATACTATGATGTCCAATTGAAATTCCATTTTATACATGACATATATGCATTAAAATATGAAAAAAAACATATCCGTATAGTTTCATCATTAAACATGTTTATTTACTAATACCTGTTTATTGAGGTGCTGTTTATTATATACGTCACTAATATTTTTAAATCCTTTAAGTCAAGATATATTGGTTAATTAACATATTCACTATACCGCTCATATGAGCTCGAAAATTAACTAATTTAGTTTATTAATTTAATTGGATACGCATATATTTTAGGTATATCTATTCCGGAACACATAATAACTTTTATAAAAACAATTTTAGATATATCTTAGGTTAACGAATATGTGTATAAGTTTATAAGACATTTCTCTGACATTTATCTTTCAATAATACGAGAGATAACTCCATTAGATGTGATAAATGGGATGTCGCCTTTGCATTTGTAGAAGAATTGTTTTTATTGTGACTGAACGTGTAAAAATAAAATGATCGAAACTTTGCATGTTGAACTAGGATGCTGGCTTTTTAATGTAAATTTTATATAGTGCTTACATTTTAAAACATGCCCTTTGATAAATCATTCTAATGAAGTAGTGTTTTCAATCTAATAAGGCATTATATCAAAATCATCATACAAATAAGTCTACTCTGTCAATGAGTTTGTTAGTCGTAGTTTTTTAACTAATATTTACGGATTTTTATACATTCATTTACTATATAATAATATTTGTAAGCCTTCATACATCAATCTAAAGAACATCAGCCTATTAATTTGGCAATAGATACATTTTCCTAACTAAGTAACTAAAGTAATATTACGTTTCATATACCTAACTGAAACCTTTTAATAAATTCCTTAAATTATATATTTTTTATATTCAGCCTTATTAACTGTCATGTAGTTTTGTCTCTCTATACTTATAATTAATTATTTTTAATAAAACTCTGAATTGTATATCTTATATAATTATTTTTTATAAATCTACAATCATTTTTATTAATTTCATTCAAGTAACTATTAGCTATTCTAGCAATTTCTTTTGGGCTGTATCGTTCGTATGTTTCATAGCTTGTCTTCGTAAAGAAAGATAGCCGATCTTACTGCTAATTATATCGATGTTTTAAATCAAGAGAAAATGACGTCAATCTTATTTGTTCTTTTGTTATTTTAGGGTGTACCGCCTTACAATGTGTTTCTAAAAGTCAACTTTGTTTTCTGTGGAGTCCATATTCGTAAGATTAGGAATTCATATAGAAATTTCGTTTGGTCAGTTATGGAGGAATCGGGCTGTAGAAAGTATATCGAAGTTTTTAATTTGATAAAAAAAACGAGCCATATAATTAATAATATTTAGCTTAACATTGTCTCTATAAATATGCTCTATTGTTATATGTATTAGATATCATCGAGAGTTCACCTTTAAAGATTGGTATATGAAATAAACAGAAAGTATGTGAACAAACATATATTTGCTTAAATCTCTCTTTCTCTCTCTCACTCTCTCTGTCTGTCTGTCTGTCTCTCTCTCTCTCTCTCTCTCTCTATCTCTCTGTATATATATATATATATGTGGATATATATATATATATATATATATATATATATATATATATATATATATATATATATATATATATATACATATATATGAAGCAATCCAACAAAAGATATAAGCGTCAACTAATATCTTATAATTAGTGAAACATCCGGATAAACACTGACGCACAATATACTGAATAGAGCATTAATATTATAATATAAAATGAAGTAATAAAATAAGGTGTCAATCAAATTTTATTAGAATTCAAAGTTCAAGCAAAGCATCCTTAAATTCTTTAGCTCATGAGTTTTCAAAGATAATTCTTCTCTTCAGAGAATATAGCGTAATGTTATTACCTGTAGTAGTATAACTGCGGTAATGGTCCTCTGAAGGGAAGAATTATCTTTGAAAACTCATGAGCTAAGAACTTAAGGATACTTTGCTTGAACTTTGAATTCTAATAAAATTTGATTGACACTTTATTTTATTACTTCATTTTATATTATAATATATATCTATATATATATATATGTATATATATATATATATGTAGTCATATATATATATATATATATATATATATATATATATAATTTTATTTTTTGTGTAGTGTAAAAATAAACAAAAATTATTTTAACATGAGCTTTCGAAAAATACAATTCTCCTTGCCAAAGTAGTGTTTTTTTCGTCTTTTTCTTCATCGTCCGATAGTAATGGACGTTTGGGTCAGAATATCACGTCATGTCGCCAGGCGAGGTTGCGCCAATTTCAATTAGAAAGGTTATTTATACATATTTTTAATCCATTCTTTCTTAATAGTATCATTATTTTTTTTAAAAAAGCATAAAATGTGTAGTGCTAAAATAAAAAAGATATATTTTAATGTAAGCTTTCGAGATATACAATTCTCCTCGTCAAAGTAGTGTTTTAATTTTTTTCTTCTTTTTCTTTATCGTCCGATATGTGTGTGTGTAAAATGTTAATGGTTTCTATCTGACCGAACATGTAATCACGCTAAACTCTTGTTATTTACTCAGATTCGGTGTCAGATCCAACTTTGGTCTGCAATCCACAAAGTGTTGTCTGACTATTTACCTAACACACACTACAACTATTTGTCCTCGAGTAGCATTTGGGCTTAGATGGGCGTTGACTCGTAAGTAAAAAGAGCAGAATGCGCGTCCACGAAAGGTATACGCAATATGGTTTATACCTTTTGGGGGCGTGTCTAGCATTACTTTTGTTATTTCGATATTTTAAATTTAAAGGAAACAAGTTCCGGTTACGAAATGTTTGATTTACAAATAAAGGTAAATGTTCTCGTTACCCACCGTGTTGACAAGAATATGTATTACATCATTTATACAAAGTGCATTCGTTCAGTAGTTTACCTTGCATATTCCTATCATTGACGCTCAGAAGCGCGCATCGATATAATTACATTTTCACCATTTAAAACAACTCCAAATTTAGTGTAGATTAATTATTTTCTTTATCATTTTTAAAATCTTAATTATTTAAAAAGTTATTTAGTTGTTTAGTTGAAATATAAGGCAGTGGGATTAAAGAGCAACTCCAAATATATTGAGCTGTCGAGGGATAAACATCGCATGATTCAAATTCTGCGACATTTGTGTTTAGTAATTCCTACCTCCCTGTTTTCACAATAATCACTTTTTGCCACCTTCATGATTCATTGTTATCTGTTACACCATGGCCTGTCGTTTTCGAGGAGATGAATAAAAAAAGCGTCATGTGTACACACATACAAGAAACTCCAAAAGTATTATTACACTAACAAAATGTTAAAATAATATAAGAACAAGTAATGCAGAATTAAACGACATATCAACTGAATTCAGATCATATACTATAAAATCAATTAGACAAAATATCACCAGCACAAAACAAGGGCAAGTAACTCTGTTATATAACCAGCATATAACACATTCGGTTCATACATATTCATTGAAACTGTCGTGAAGAATTGTACGAACTACAGAGAAACAAGTTATACACAGCACATGTTTTGGATTCAGATTAGTCTCGTGGTTAACAGAAAAGGCAGGAAAGACACTCGGAACATTCGAAGAACAAGAAATGCATTAATATCAAAGCGCATAGCATTAAAACAGTTTGTTCGTTTTCATTGAGACTATCAAACATCCAAAAGATATGTATACACAATAGATAAACAATTCTATACAGCAATAACAACTAATGTTCTTGAGTCAGTTATTTGACATGAAAACCAGAAAAAAAAACACGAGAACAATAGAATTCGGTAATATTAAATGACCTATACATGATTTAGTTTATTTATTTAATGTATACAATATCAAACTTCGAGAATATATCTATGACCATGATGAGTTACGTAGTAAAGATTATGCGACATATTCAGTTTTTACGAAGCTATTCTTTAATAAATAATTCCTTTGTCTTTGCTACGTTTTCATAAAGATATGAGGACTTTCTAGCCAGTATATACATCGCGTTATTCAGGTTATTGATGTTTTGAAATTACTGACATTATCGATATTGGAACATGGGAAAGAGTAGGTAACACATTTCATATAATGGAGAACCAAATTAAACAATAAAAAAAATGTTCCTTTGCTTTACATTCAGAATCGATTCGAAAAGAAATAATTCTCTGTGTTTACCAAATTCCAATCAATCAATCATCCTGAACAGTTTGGGCGGCGAATAAGAGGGTCAGGTGTTGATTTTTTACTGCGTCAATCCCGTCTGTGTTGCAGAACGACTGACTGGTGTAATATTAAAGTGCAAATCAGTGATTTATTGACAAAAATGTCATACACGTTGAGCCTTCCTCCATAATAGGTGTCTACGTCTCAGACACATTAGGCACGGCGAGGGGTTTTTTGCTAAATGAAAGCTGTGTAACCCATTCATATGTTATTATGCAGACATTTATTTCTATCAATTTTATCTATTAATATATTTATATGTCCTCGCCCTTTCTTTAATTCTTAAACTTTTGCTTTCTGTCTTTCTATCTCTATTTTAAACTCACAATATCACCAAAATATTACATTTTAAATGTTATACACCAATATATATTTAAATACTATTTGAATTATATGAATTTAACTATATACGAGGCCTGTCTAAAAGTATCCGCATTTAGGCCAGAACAAATGGTTCAAATACGTGACGGGGTTTGTACCCTAATCCGCTTCAAAGTAGGGCCCTTGTGCTTGCACACACTTTACCCACCGATCCATACACTGCCGGAAACAGCTCTGGAATTATTCATTTACAATAGTTTTCATCTACGCCGTTGCGTTAAATTCAGCAGGTGTTTGGAGAAGATGCGATGGGTGTAACACAAATTAAGGAGTGGTTAAACCGATTCAAAAATGGACGCACATAAGCGAAGAGTGACCAACGTTCTAGCAGGCTCAACACTGCTCGGAGTGCAGCTGTTGTTGAGATGGTGCGAAAAAAAGATAATGTGGAACGCGACGGCGGAGATGAACACTCCCGTCACTTAATTGAAATATTTTTTTGACGTAAGGTCGGATACTTTTCGACATACCGCGCATAACATCATAGATGCAGTTATAAAACTTACAATATTTCTAAACACTAGGTTTTAATTCTATGATAAATGCCAGTATACTGAAATTATATGCCCTTAATAAGGTTAAGATGGAAATGCATATACACTAAATGTACAAAAGCAAAGACAATTCCAATTTTTTACACTTTAATTGTCATTAATTAAGAGTATGATTACATATCGACCAAACCATTAAATTGTCACATCACTACAGTATATATCTATATGCATTAGTGGATGAAGTGTGTGAGGTTCGCTGAAGAAAAATGCCTACCGGTAAAATACATAGCCATGTTGTGCTCGCACACACTATATGACGATAAAAGTGTAACATTTTGGAATTTCCTTGATTTTGTACATTTAGTGTATATGAATTTTAATCTTAACCCTATTAAGGGCATATGATTTCAGTATAATGGCATTTATCATGGAATGTCACTACTTTTGTAAAGGCTATGCTTCAATACAATGGTCATTTTAAATTTTTTTCGGGAATTTTCTGGAAAACTTAGGTATATGGTACACTGAAATTAAAATGCCATCAACTACACCCTAGAACCTCGAACTTTGCCAAAAATCAGTTGAATCCACCAGAGTTGATGAGATACAGGGTGACACATACGTACGTACATACGTACGTACGTACGTACACACATATAATATGATTTCATGATTGAACTTTGTGGATTTCTGGGTTGCCTTGACTAATGATGCTCAAATTCTACACACTTATAGAACCTATCAAATAAAAATGTTGTGCAAAGTTTTAACTAATTTGGTTTATTGGTTCTTGAGTTATGATTGATCAAAGAAATAAGATCTCCAGCATAGGCAATTCTTGAGTCTATTAAGAGGTAGAGCGCTCTTGCGCCTCCCGTGATTCTAAGCCTAACCGTTACTACCTCTGTTAGATAGTTTACCCTATAAATAAGAAATATATATATGTATATATATATATATATATATATATATATATATATATATATATATATATATATATATATATATGAAAGAGAGATTGGCAGAAAGATAGATAGAAAAAAGTTGTCTGCATATATGTCGCGCTATCACAGTTAAACGGTATATGTAAAAGCCTAAATGACATCAGATTTCTAATCATTAACTTCGCACCGATGTACTGATCGATGTAAGTTTTTTTTTTAAACGAATTCACCTCAAAATTCATGTTAAAATAACGCTAGAAAATGTTCCGACATGTTAGTGTTATCTTTTAAGCCGACTGAACAAGTACTTTTAACGTCAAACATCTGACGTACTTTGAACAGAACACATTAATGCCTTTTTTTATTAAATATAGATTTAACAAATATTAGATAAATGTGCGCCAATATGGTTTTAAAAGTTTTAATAAGATTTTTTCCGTATTTATGTTTCTTTTGATTTTTGTTTTAGACACTCGAATTATTTTTATGTGAAAATAACCTACGTCGAATTCATGTACGCAGGTTAATACACGAACTCTTTTCTCTTAGATTGTTGGTCTCGTAGATAAGGTGCCTGTCTTGAACTCAAATATGCGTTCGATTTTAGCACTATACAATTGTTTTCTTTAGTTATAGCTTACTAGTTATTTCCAAGTACATATCTATAATCACCATGAACCTAAATATTTTTTTAATACGAATCGAATGATAAATATGTCATATTAGTATAGATGAACGATTTCCGCAAGACCACCCCTTCAATGTAAGGACAGTTGGGAGTTGGTGTACTATTTGCATATATGCATTGATACACTTTGGCATTTGTAATTTATTGCATTATTTGAACTCACCATCCACGAAAGGAAATATATACACCGTATCATATTATTACAAGTATACACCTTCAGTCAACACTGACTAAATCACTTATGCCTTCTTAGTGGTTGCATAAATATTAATACAATTCCTGGAATAATATCAGTAATTTGCCTTTCTTATATACATTATTTTTAGTATTATTATTAAACTAACTAACTAAGAGTTCTTACACAGGTAATCATCAGTGAGTGCTCACTGATAATCACTGGTAGTGTTCCCTGGAGTCTAAGTGACAACAAGTCCACTTAGATTTCAATTAATATCCTACTATTTCGATACGGTTTGCAAATGAATTTGCGTTATCGCAACACCTGCTTACCATTGATATCTCGCTGGCAGCAATTATTGGTCTTCTCTGGTATATGGGTAACAATACACCTCCCTATGCCCCGGCACTCTTCGCACATTCAGGTGAAAGTCTGATTAGTGCTCTCACTCCCGTATCATTCTTGAATCTTAGCGACAATTTTATGTGGAATCAGACGAGGCTGTCTTTTTGGAACGATTTGCACTATTATTTCCCTTAAGTTAACGTCGTGTTCCCTGTATTTGCTTTTCAAAAACAATATTATTATCATTATTACTAACGGTACCCGTGTAAATTACACGAAATGATGTTTTTAAACTAATTATCTTGTTGTAAACCTATACATGTTTGAATAAAATATGATAAGATTTGGACTTGTATATTTGTTTTTAAAAAATGAACCATACATGAAACAATTTACAAAACTTCTTTATATACAATATTTCTAGTGATGGTAATTTTTCGACGACTAAACCTTACTTTGTAAATGTTTTCGATTGAATTAAATTTGGCTCCAATTCATGAATATTTATAACTCCTCTCCAGGAGTTAGGCACAAGGCCAGTTTTATCTTACTCCCACAAGTAATATGTGACCCATGGTCGGGTCGGGAAAGTGGGATTTGAGAAGCCAGCGCTCGAGAAGGTGAGCACTCTGGCCATTAAAAATTGCTTGGGCAGCCCCGTTTGGCATTCCCCGGTAGGGACGCCCCAGGCAGTAAGCAATAAACTTACTTCTCCCCAAAGAGGGGAGGCGAAGCCTTCGAGGGTGGACCTCCTAGAACTGCACAGGACAAACCCATAGACCGGCGTAAATCAAGCCTCGAAGGCCAAGACAATACCAGTCTATGGAGTAGAGTATCGATCGGAACAGATACTACACTTTGATCTTAGCCAAAAGGCCATGCCAATTCATGAGTAGCATACACAGATTTGGAAGGCCGTTGCTTTTGATGTAAGCATGAAACACAAAATCACACACGCTATTGTATTAATATGTGTCTTCCCGGTTGTCCCCTCCTTACCTCTCTTCATCTTCCCCTCGAAATGTAGAAAAATAATATTAGAGGTTGGTTGGGATCGAACTATAAACCAGTCGGGCAGATGTCAAAATTCTACGTCGCTAACCGTTGCGCCAACGGGAAATACTTGAAAATGCTTCTAAAATTAGGCGAGTTGAATGTTTTTCAAAATCTAGGTGCGGCACGCATGCGCAGAGATTTGCCGGAAGCGTGACACACGAACACACACGCTATCGTATTAATATATAGATTATTATTATTATTATTATTATTATTATTATTATTATTCATAGCACTGTTGATTTTTATTTAAAGTAAATAATTTATTTCCGAATAGATTTCACAAGTACGTGCACACCCACGCTTACAGAGGGTATCCCTTGTCTCACAAAAGTGAACAGAAGCCATTATGCTCTAACAATAAATGGCAATAACAAGGGACTGCAAGCTGCATAACGGAAGCTTAAATTCTGCTCGTGGTTTACTGGGGTTTGACAATCTGTCTTTTCGGAAAAGGTAGCATGCTTAAATAAAATAGGTTATACAGAAACGGATTTTACTAGCAAAATCGGTACAGCCATTATCTTGATCTAAAATGCATAGATGATATGCTTCGGAGTAGTTAATACACTCGCTGTGTAATTTTATGAATAATGACTATACTTAGTTATGTTGTTTTGAAGTCGAGTCGACATTTAGTACAGGAAGGATTTGGATTACTTCATAAATTTATAAACGGATACATAAACTCTTATCTTGATTGTATAGGCATTACGTGTTAACTTGTTTCCTTTTCGCTTCTTTGTGGGTGGGCGGAGGAAAAGCAAATGTGATGAGATTGATAACGGAGCAATTGCCTCCCCAGTGTACAGCATACATAGGCGTTGTTGTTATATTTAAATCACGGCAGATGATGTTTTAATTAATGTGACACCATGCTATTTTAATTACTGTGATAACATGGTTGGGATTATGGGTGCACCCATGTGTTTTCCATGGTATTCAATTATCTCTATAAGAAGTAATTTATTTCATCTTTTCAACCTGTCGGTCTGTCACGTTAATGTTTTAATTTGCATTTTTCAAGGTAAATTTAGATTTATTATTTTTCTTGCTCTGCCAGGCTAACTTTGAACTAATGTGTTCTAACGTACTCATTGTCAAGTTTGCAATAGCAATTTCATTTGTATGTATACTTAAGTTTGAAATATATGTTTTATTGGTATTTGAAGTTTTAAATTTTATGTTCGGATGCATCTTTGCATCTCTAAGAGAAACTCTTTCCATAGATTGTATTGTCTATAACGCTTAAGTTTTAAATGGTATGTCTGTCTATTAGTCATGGTTAAGTCTGACGTTTCATTATTGAATGAGTGTCACGTTTAATGCAAGTGTGTTGTCTATCTCTCACACTTAGCATGTTCTCTGGTCTAATACGCTTAAGTTTGTAATGCTATATTAAGATGCTACTTTGCTTCTAGGAGACCTAGTGAGTCGGTCTCTTTGCTTTTAAGTTGTAAATAGCAGTTCCCTACCAGAAGTTGTAACTTTACTGCAAATACCTTAGTATCTGTATTCTTATTTTCTTATCAGGGAGTGGAACACATTTACACATTAATGAGATACACATAATGTGCATAGTTTTAAGACAGGGTTTAATGTTTATAATGCCACACTACACGGTTGCTTAAATCCTACTCTGGAATTTATATCGCTAAGCAGGATAATCTTGGCAGTTCCGGTGTAATCATGCTATCATCGCAATACATTTTATTAAGCTTACACAGTGCGAGTGGAGCGTTCACAGTTTATAGTAGATTGACTAATTCTTTTGAATTTAAAATGCAGGAAATTGTGTGTATTTCACTAACGGAAATGTGTCATAATTCGTTCGACAACAAATAACTCCTGTGACAGTATGTGTATTTACGTTTGTTTGCGATAGTATGTGTGTACATTGCCTATATGAATAATTCCTTAGGGTATCATGACACGGGCTCTGCATAGACAGTACATTTCAAACGTCCCATAAATACTTCAGTCTAGCTATATTTGTGGTGCTTGTGGTAGTGACTTTCTGTCTACTTAGTCACATTAGACACCATGGCAGCAATCGACTACGCGATGGACACACTGAGAAAGAAAATAGGTATGGACAAATAGAAGACAATTGTCTTCAGGTGTTATATCTGCAGAAAAACTTGGAAAAGATAGCTGGGCTGTTACCTGATTTGCTTACCCACAGGGGGACATTTACGACTTGTACGGGTGATCTACTTTGTTAAGAAGAAACAATCATTTCAGTGGATAATGCTGTTTAAAAAGATATAAGTCGGCCCTCTATATAAGGATATCACATTGGTGAATGGAAATTATTTCCACCTAGCATTTAGGTAAAATACTATTTTCGTGTCTTTACAAGTTTCAAAAACGGAATAAACAAATAAATTGCATCTATAAAAGCGATTCCATCCGTCCACTAGCGCTGTTTAGCTCAGTGCTACAGTGTCGTTTTCAGCCAGGCTGATGAGTTCGAAGCCGACGAAACAGGAATCCATGGATGATCAGATTTAAAAAAAATATATGTGCCCCCCTTTAAAGTAATATCACATTAGTACCCATAGTATGTAGGTAAAATGTTTTTCTATATGAATAATTAAAATATTTCAAAGTATCGCAAATAAAAATAAACAAATAATATATATATATATATATATATATATGATAAAGACAGCAAGAACATGTTGTGACGTATTGGAAAATGAAAAAGGAAAACCAAGAAATATTATTGATGTATTCATCAACGTTTCGTCTTTATTATAAGACTTACTCGAGATAATGTGTTTGAAGAAAAAAAGATACAAGTACAACAATGTTGGTACTTACTCAGATCCTGACCCAATCTCCGTCGGATTTGCGTCGGCAGTGTTCGGGCATGTAACGTAAACACCCGATAGATTACGAGCCGAATGGTTAGAGCCGATAATATGGATACGCTGTTTACGTCGTATTTTCTGCCAGTTTTAGTTTCAAGAAAGATTGCAGCTAAATAAAAAAATTAAAAAATTAAACTAACAAAAATACCGATTATACTGTTAATAAACGACTTTTATTGATTTGACTTCAACAAAAACAAAGCGAAACAATTGTTGATACATACAGTTTTTTCAATGTTCTTTTTTTTTAGGGGGGGGGGTCATTTGGCCGTCTTTTAACGTTTTTTTTCGGTATATTTTTTTGGGGGATTATTTTTTTATTACTTTTCTAAGTGTTCTATTTAGCTGAGCTCCGCGGACGACCACGGACAGGCAGAAGAAGAGCAGTGGCCCATCGAGGAAGTGGAAGGAAACTGCTGGTGAACCACGTGGTAGGCTTCTGCTATCTGTGCTAATATGGAGACGAATTGGTTGTTTCGAAACTTTTGTCTCCACATAAATTCTAAGAGTTCCCTGCTGGTGCCACATTCTCCTTTGTTTCTTAGCTTGGCTTCCTTCCACATTTTTTCTACGTGATTGATGGTCGCCCTCGTTAATGGGCTCACGAAATTGCGCCTTTGGTTGGCATTCCGGTGTTCATACCTATCCTCCTCTCCTAACTTACTGTACGCCTTCCAACAGTCTGATATGACCGTGGTACCAGGCATAACAATTTTCTTTACTATTGCAAGGAGGGTGTTTGCGTTCCTGTTGACCACCGCCACAAGGAGCCCCCCCCCTTCCCTGCGGGGTTGTATCTCCCGAAGACCCAGGGCGGCTGGACGATCCTGCCGACGTTGTTTTTTTCTGCCGTTAAACACAGACTAGTCAATCTTAATGTATGCCATTGGCCTTCGATCCGAGGCCAATATCGTAAAAAATGGTCTTTGCAGACCTCCCTCAGAACACCTTTCCAATCGGTATGCGTGTTAGTAGATAGGACGCCGCATTCCTTCCGCAGATTCTTCGACGTTGCAATTTCCTGGGACCACATTTTCGCGATGTCCATTCTAGATCGAGAACAAAATGTGCCACTTCTCACGGAATGCCAGGCGTGACAGTTCGTGTTCATACAACTCCATAAACAGTTGCCCCTTCAAGCTTTTCTTTCAACAAAGTGGCATTTATAATTGCATTTTGGACATATTTCCTGGCAGAAACAAATGACTCCCTCGCGAGAGTTAACTGTAGTACACAGCGCTTCGTAATTCATTGTTGTTGTCGGTTCGTTTTTTTTTGTTTTGTTTTTTGTTTGGCAATTAGCAGGAAATAAATAAGATACACTGGCTTCGAACAACTGTCTTAAATTAATTTACATAATGCTTAGAAAGATTATCGTCTGCTTATTGACCGCTGATTGGCTAATCGATCGGCTTCTCTTCCTCCCACCATCTGGCTCGTAATCTCTCGGGTGTTTACGTAGCATGCCCGAACGCTCTCGACGCGAAACTCACGGAGATTGGGTCAGAATCTGAGCAATTAAAAACATGTTTTGACAGTAGGCTCAGACCTACGGCCGATTTGAAAAAGAAAATCAAAATATGAGAAACAAGTAGATGATAGCAGTTGTAGCAGTAAGTGTATAGAATCATCATGAAGTGTAAGCACTTATACAGTAAATGTGGAAAAAGGTAAAAGGCTAATTTAATACATTTATTCAAGTAGCATATCACCCACCTTCAACTTTATATTATCCTTGCTAAATCACGCTTTCACCTCCTACTTTTCCCCAGATTTACTGTATCACCTCTTCTACTTCGTAATGTCCCGGTACTCTAATTGCTTCCACTGATAACATTTACTTGTTTCTTATATTTTTATTTTGTTGTTTCAAATCGACCGTAGGCCTGAGCCTGCTGGCAAAACATGTTTGCACGTGTATGATTTTTTCTTTAAACCACTCATCCCGAGGAAGTCTTACAATAAAGACGAAACGTCGATTAACACATGAATAGTATTTCTTGGTTTTCCCTTTTCATGTTTAATATATATATATATATATATATATATATATATATATATATATATATATATATATATACATTTCCTATGCAAAGCGCGATAAACGCCATTTAAAAACTGCAAACCCGCACAATGAAAATTGTTGAATTTCAACTTTCTACTAAACTATGAAACCATGTGGTACTTTCGTGGTCTAATATAATGGTGTTGCCTAAAAGAATTTGTGCAAGTTTCCAGATGCGGCAAGAATGTTTGTCTTTTAGATGTTGGTCTATAGAATCATGGATATACTCAGATGCAATGAAAAATGACATTTGTGTCTGCTCTCGCTAACATTTCTCTATTTCATTTTTTTAAACATATTTCTGTTGTCTTTTAATATTTGATTATGTTTTTAAAACAGGATTTTAAAATCTTACGTAGCAATATATAAAGACCGTTACATACACCTTAGAAAAAAACGTAAACTTGAGTAGACATATTAAATATACTACATCTTTCGCAGGAAAGGACATGAGTAATACACTAACTATGCACTAAAATACATAAGGCATATTAAAAGACAAGTGTAATTTACATGGCTTCGTCGAGATTATAACAATAAGAACAGTGAAACTTATCGCATGTCTTTAGTATTCACGTCTCTTGATAGATTCGTTGAAATTTAATGTTAGCTTAATCGATTACAAATCTCATTTAAATTCCACGCATCGCGTAAAAGTAATTATCATGTAGGAAATATCAAACAATTTATTTTATTTAAGAAATAAACAAGTAAATAAACTGACAAATGCAGAGACCCACGACGTCATAGATAGACCCGTGGTTTTAAGATAGGCAGACTGAGAGACGGAAAGAGAAAAGGGCGAGAGATGGAGAAGTGAGGCAGAGTAGGAGAAAATACAAGATGTACTAGACGGATCTCATAGAAAGTCCACGGTTCATTCTACGCTTATCTGTATGTTATTTTACTCTTAATGATAAAATTCAGTTTTAAATAATAAATATCTATAAGGTTTAAAGTAAATCGTTTTTACCAGCTAAAAAAACGAACACGTCTCTTATTTATTTATTTAAAATTGATGCAATGTAATTAATTAAAAACAATAACTATTCACTCTCTTCTTACCGTAAACATGTCAGCTAAATATGATTCTGATCAATAAACGAATGTTACTTGATGACTTATATTTATTTGTATTGTTTTCCTTGACATGAACGACAGACGTGCAGTTTCGAACAATTCATTTTGAAATTCGTAAAATCAAAGTTTTCAATTTAGCAACATCAAATTAATCACCAATCAGTTTTACTTAGAGAGTTTAGTCCACAAGCTGTTTGCAACGTTCTTAATCGTCTTGCAATCGTTAAATATGAATGTTCCGTCCAGTGGTATACCTCGGTTAATAGGGAAAGTGATTTTTATAGTTCATTGCGACTCCAGATGATGTTCAGCTTCCTGGTAGGTTCATCTTTGTTCAGATTAAATGCGCAGACCTGGATCTTTCCTGGGTTAGTGTTGAGTGTATTCGTCTTATAGTACTCTGGCAGGGTATTGAGAGCGTCTGAAAGTCGTCGCTCAATTGTGTTGAAGTCGCCAGACAAAGCTCATTTGCATAGATGAGTCTCTTGGTTACTTGGAGACTGGTTTTTAAAATGGCCACCAGACACATACTAAGAAGTTAGTAGAAACTCTTATCTCACCTGTTTGGACGACCAGTGAATACAGCTATACAAAGTCTATAGTGAAGCATACAACCAGGATGCTTTCTGAGAGAATACAATTTATTTTGATGAATACCTACTATAAGTCATGAGTAAAGGTAAAGCACAAGGATGCATTAAACTGAGAAACAATTTTGATATGAGACGAAACAGTAATAAAAACATGGTCAATCTTGAAAAACTAAGCATATATGACGGCAGACAAACCAGAAGTCGCAGCAACACCGGAGAAAATGGCTAACAAACATTCTTGATAGGAACACATTTAACAAAGCAATGGTCAAATGAAATCAATAAAAATATGAAGAACTCGTTCCATGCAAGAATCCAGTCAGAAGTTTCAACTCTTTTCATAAAACAGTTGATAGAAGCAATGGATCATCTCAAACCAGAGCCAGCAGACGGCATTGACAACATCAGAACAGAAACGACCAAGAATGTTTCCACCAATGCTCAATACTAGATCCTGAAGTTATTCAACATATGTGCAGTCACATGCACATACTAAAGATATAGAGAAGAGACAAAAGTTGAAGCACAGCTAAAACTTAGAAAATAACATTCCAAGAGCTGCCGACCAATCTTGATTCTGTGTATACTATACGAACGACAGTGTAAAAGTAGCTATAACCTCATCAGTCCAAGTGTCTGTTCAGGAAGATCCAGTTGCGATCAAAGTATCAACTTAAGACAATATATTGAAAATGGATATGAAAAATCACTGATCACATGAACAGTGTGTGCTGACTTAAGAGCTGCATGCGATGCGGTGAATCACGACACTAATATCGAAGGTAATTACTCTAGCCAATTTTGGATTTGAAAGTATATACAGTTCTGGGGTATATCTCCATTTTCAAGTAATACATACAATAAAATGTAGTTATCACATCCCACGTTATTATATGTAAACAATATAATCTAAATGAAATATGCCCATATAAGTATACGGATTCATGTAGTCTATAAATATATATGTTCATGGGTAGCATATCTTCATAATACTATCAGGAAATCAGTACACACGAACAAATGCAAACACATAAGAAGGAAATGTAATTAAACCTCGACATTAAGATCAAACCAAACAAAATTCCGACACGTTTATGCTACACATAATCTAGCCAGTACCGTATAATATGTAAATCTAATCAACATCTTTATAACAGGAAGTAAATTTCTTGAAGTAACCAAGGTTACCCAGTGGTGCAGAATAGACATCTCTATGCTATGCGGCTGTATTAATTTGATGTTCAATATTTCTCGATTTTATTGTGTGTGAGATGTTTGTAACGTTTAGTTTTTTAAGCAATTAACAAGCCATCAACGTGAATTCAAGGGATTTATATCCTTAGGCTGCTTCGAAAAAATGTTCCTACTAGTAATTAGGCTACATAGTATTGATTTACTCCTCTCCAGGAGTTAGGCACAAGGCCAGTTTTTATCTTACTCCCACAAGTAAAATGTGACCCACGGTCGGGTCGGGAAAGTGGAGTTTAAAAATTGCCTGGGCAGCCCCGTCGGCATTCCCCGGTAGGGGCGCCTCAGGAAGTAAGCAATAAACTTACTCCTCCCCAAAGAAGGGAGACAAAGCCTGGGAAGGTGGACCTGCCAGAACTGCACAGGAAAGACCCATTGACCGGCGTAAATCAAGACCCGAAGGCCAAGACAACACCAGTATAGGGTGCAGTATCCATCGGAACAGATACTACGCTTTTATCTTAGCCAAAAAAACTTCGAACTTCATTTGCTCTCAAGTAGACACTAACAGAAAACTAGACATCTATACAAATGGATTGTTTCAACTTTATTATCTACTATTAAATAATAATCACTTCTATACAAATCTCATTATCTCTGACATATAGTCTTCTAGTAATTGCATACATCACGCTTCACATTCCAGATGACTCTACAAGGTCCACCAGGACTATTAATAATGCCCATCGGGAATAAACGTGCAGAATCTTTACTAAACTATGATTCGGGTTAATACTTTAACAAATATTACAGCTGTAAGAGAATAATACACACTGAAAATATTCTGGATTAACGAAACTACATCAATCAAAACCCAACTATTTTATTAATAATAAGTACAGATTTTAAAATATGCATCATTAGAGCAAATTAATATAGTATTTTATAAAAAAGACCAATGTTATATTGTCTATTCGTCATGTATTTCTTTTTTTGTATAGTCTGCACAACATTTTTATTGAATCGTTAATAAAATTCACGACGAATTCTGCAGTTTAACTACATTTATGACAACCTTACTTCAATATATGCTAGACTTCTCCACAAAATGTAACTCATAAATATCCAACACTTTATAAATCTCCGGTCATTTATATGCAAACCGAAGCCACTTTAAAGATTCTTTCACCAGAAGCATGTGTGATTATGAATAGGATGCATACTCACTGTATCGATTCTCCATATTTTTACTCATGGGTTTATCTCACCGATGATATTTATCAAAACAATTTTGACAATTAACAAAAAGACACACGCGAATACAAGCAAACATCTAGGCTGTTCGGAAAAAAACAGCGTGTTTCAGAGGCATCGATAATTTTATACGTCGTGTCTAGGACACTTACTATTATACAGTGATACGGCGAACACTATAAGACGTTTATGACTGATACTTAGTTGATAAGTCAGATATATGACGTGTAGTTTTGCCAAATATGGTTAAATTGTAGAAAAGAATTGTAAAGTTTATTTACGATTCAATGAGTGGTATTTTGGGTGGGGTTGGGGTCACTTATCAAAGCTCATGAACGAGTGAAACTGACGGAAAGAGATTTTCCGGTAAACTCTGTCTTGACCTACAAAGGGTCGAGCATCATTATATGTACTTCATTATTCTTTTCACAAAATGCATCTACTTTTATTTACGATATTTACTTGAAACAGATAGTTGTAACCACAATAAAACTCTGATGTTGCTGCTGTAAATGACTCAACAATTTACGTCCAATCTCAACATCTATCTAAAGTAATTTATTTGTTTACATTGATGAAGTAGTAGTGATCGCAATAGGAGATAACACGCTTCACATTTTCTTTACTTTATAGTTCTGTTCATATATGATTTTCGCTTCCTTTTAATTTCCGGTTATGTATCTTTAATTTTATTCTTTATTTTAAGTTTTTTTAAATCTTTCTCCCTCTTTTATGTTTTGCATAGCAGGCTCGTACTATTTTTCATTACATCTCGAAAGTCGCAATTTAGGTAATAACACATTTAAATTGCAATACGCTCTTTTCCACAAGGCACACTGTGATGCAGGTCTTTTAAACTTTAAAAAAAGTTATAATGTCCCTTTTTCTTTGTAACGTGAATGAAAGTTCATTTTACTATGTGATTTGAGTTTTGTTTGTTGCGCCGTGGATTTTTAAAACTCAAATACAAAACTTAATTACAAATAAATGTCATTATTTACTCGTAATTTTTATTTTATTCTTTTCATCGTTGTCTGTCGTCGTCTTCTCCGGCATATCCACACGTTTATTCTTGCTTGATGTCTCCATTGTTCCGTAGTTGTTGTTATCTGACCGTCTAGTGTGGAGTATCGTTTAGCAATAAACCTTTTACATATGACAAAAAGTAAAGGCTGTAACGCAGATGTTGTTACAGGTTCACAAGTTTTATCAATCTTCTTTGTGGTAATTCCCTGGAGAGAAATTACGGTTTTCTAGAAGTATATCTCTATTCTTCTAAGTTTCTAACTCAGCTAATTCTTCACAATTCCTGACTTGGGCGACGGGGAAGAGGGTTGACTCGCCCCCGTCTCATTCGAAACCGAACTTAAGGCGTTCATAACAGTTTTCCCGGGACGTCCGATTCAATTCATACACTGATTTGAAAGTATTGTTTTTTTTCACTGTCACAAACTCGAAGTCATCGTTTGCTTTGTTCGCAACAAACAAGTTACGGCATCACACTCGGTGTGTCGGCCTGCAATCTGATCCTAACTGACCTCAAATCTTTTGTCTCATTGAACTTAAAGTCACTTGTCCATACTAATACGTAGGAAAACAGATGCATTTATTTAAAACTTGTCAGCTTGACTTGCGCTTAATTCTTAATTTCACTTCATCTAAAATTCACACCAGCTGAAGTACACATTTTCTCAATATAGGGCCCTTCACAATGTTACAATTTCGCTATATTGTATGTTTTAGACGCGAGTTTGCGTTTTTTTTTTTTGCGTTTATTTATTTATACTCTATTTTCTTTCTATATGTTTTGTTCTTTTTTCGTTATTTGGTTACATTTACTTTTATGTTTACATTTTTTTCCTTTTTTAGTACTCATGCAGATTACAACTAACGCTTATCCTTACCTCATGCTTAACAGAAGTCGCGTCGATTTGAGCTTATGTCCTTATTGCTCTTTTTGATTCGCTCAACATTTGTTTATTCATATTTTACTTTAATCTATCTTTGTTTTTATATTCATTCATACGTTACCTACCAATGCCAATTCCTTTTTAATGTTCTTTATTATGTTTATTTCTTTCTTCTTTCTTTTTTGTGTTCATGATTTATTTTGTTTGATTTTACTTTTTTCTTTCTTATGTTTGTTGTTCTCGTTACATTTTCTCTGTTTTACTTATTTCATTCTTCGTTAATTCCTTCCTCTTTTTCAGTAGTAAACAATTTTTCATATCTATCAGTGTTTATTTCTTGTTTTAATTGTATTTCTGTTGTTCATGTTTTCTTTTATTATTTATTATTTCCTTGGTTTCTTTTTAAATGTAGTATTCACTCTCGTTTCTTTATTTATGTCTATTTTTACTTGATTTACCTTCGTGGTTGTTACTCAATTACTTTCTATCTTTTAATGCTTTTCTTTCTTTTGCTTTCTTTCATTTTCCTTATTCTTCGTTTTGTTGTTTCTTTCTTTACTTTCATTTTTTTTTTCAAATATATTTCTGTTAATACA
The DNA here is from genome assembly GCA_963556195.1 of Sepiola atlantica. Taxonomy (NCBI): domain Eukaryota; kingdom Metazoa; phylum Mollusca; class Cephalopoda; order Sepiida; family Sepiolidae; genus Sepiola; species Sepiola atlantica. The sequence goes on from OY744535.1 coordinate 50,263,462, forward strand.
GTTTTATCATCTACAGCCATTTATATTAAATTGTCACTACATTTCTTAATTAAATGATTCATTTTTTCCAGTCATAATTTATTCTGTTTATTTAGTTTAATATTTCATAGATTTTGGGTTGTTTTCTTTAGCTGTTTCAGTCTTTCTCTTTCCCTTGATTTCGCAATGTCTTTTTGCCATTTCATTCTTCTGACTACTTGCTCATGATTGTTTAAAAAAAAGCTTCCTATTTTCCCTTTAATACAAAAGTGCAGTCATCATCGACCGTATACATTCGCCTGTTCCTAATAGCTGTTGTCGAATAAAAACAACCCTAAACACGTGACATGGCGAACATAATAGTGTGTTATTCCCCTGGATAACGCCCAAGGCTAACTACGTAATAAAGCATTCGCCCATGCTTCAAGCTGATAATTCGTTCGATAGTGTCAACAATGCTACAAACCAAATGCCGTTCATCTTACACATTTACGCGCTTCAATGCCAGCCATGTTTCTGTTTGCCTAACGTTATCGATATGAGTGCACACGAATCCAATATGGCCGCAAACTATATAATTTCTATTTACGCATTATACATTTCCATATGTGACTTTTTTTCTATACGGACATGCACCTATTCAGTTTGCTTTGCTGCGAATTCAATAGTGATTTTAATTAATAAAACCAATACTAATTTGTATAGTATGTATTTTCAGTCAATCTTTGCTAAGTAGCATGCCTAGTTTTCAATGCTACCGCCATCGTCGATGATTATAAATTAATAGTTTGACCTACTTGTTGATGGCTGGGAGTTTTTCTTAACTTCGTTTGTGTTTCTCTTTTTATTTTTACCTCATCATTATCTTGTAAATAAGTTCAGAGAGTACAATTTGTTTTGTTAGTAAATTTCTGATTTAATCAAATGTTTATAAAACTTGTTGACCTGAAAGTAATGTTGTTTTAAACAATATTTATAAAGTTATAATTTGTAAATAACTTCAAAAACTTAAAAGTGTGTAATACATGATGAGTAACAAAGGATTTTAGAAGCGAACATCAATTTCTATTCGACAAAATTTCATGCTCACAAGTTTCCTATTTATTTTCATTAATATTTCTAAAGAAAAGTTCATTCTTCATTAACAGTTTGTAGACTTTTCACTTCTACAATTTAGTAATTTTTTGGGATCTTCAAAATTAAAAATTAGAATCTTTATTTTTATACCTAAAATGCGACTATAGTTACGTAAGACAAGCTATTTTTCCCCATAATATATATATATATATGTGTTAATGCATGTGTTATGTCATCCACTATGTTCTCTCTGAATTGTTGTTCTTTGAAATTTCTAGTTAAACTAAATAATATGTGTATATATATTTGAATAATTTAACTTTTAAAAATAATATACAGTTTAAACACAGGAAAATGATTATTGAATCAGTTTAACAGTTGATACCTCAAAAGCTGAAGTATATAGAAATAACCACAGACGGGAATACTGAATGTAATAATGTGCACATGATAGATCACACAATATGAAAGTTCGCACTTGAAGCTGACGACAGTTAGTAGATTTCTAGTTGATTGTGAGCTCTTAGTGAAATCACTTTACGACCCCGCGATCTCAGCTGAAGAGTTTGCCATGACGTTTTGTCCTAATCATACAACTCTTACTTGTACTCTTTCTAAAACGTGAGAAAAATCACTATGCTTATTATATGAGTGCCTCATGATTTCGTCTGCAGATCTCAACGCACAAATTACGTTTGCCTTCAGACAATTACGAAGCTACCCATTTTGAAAGCTTAGGACATTTCACAGTTAGTTGCAATTAAACACTACACTGTGTTTTTCTGCAATAGAATTGTTGACGTACCATCATGCTGATCATTTCTTTGTCTTTTCGTAAATTATGTACATAGCTTATTATTGAGTTTATAATTGTCTAGTTCCTCGCAGTAGTTCATAAATGCTAGTATCATAGCCCATGTGTTAAACTTAGTCCATAAATCGAAGAGAATTGCAGCATAAATGAAAAAGCCTTAAATCCAGAATAGATGAGTTCAATTTATGTTTAGAATCAACTATCCAAACATCAAGCTTAGTTCGTAAAGTCCATACCCTTATTTTCAAGATGTTACTTCGGTCTACAATTATTTTGAACACATTTCTAGATTAGCATTCTTTAAAATGAATACAACACTAATGTTTACAATTCACACGTTAGCCCATACCCCGCTAAGCCATCGTTGTTGCATTTAACACGTGAATTTTACCACCACCCATTACCTGGTCTACGTTACCATGTATACTTTCTATTTATCATACTGTTTCTTGATCGCCCCGGGTTACATGTTGAATGTGTATTTGCGTTCATTAACATACTAATATTCACAGGTTATTTCTGACAACCGCGTTTCTCTCAGCGATTTTTAAAATAGCAACATGTATAACTCTATGGGTATGTAATGCCTCGTTTGAAATAAGGAATTTATTCAGAATTAGATAGCTTAAAAGTGTTGATATGCTGTAACTAATGTAGACAACACTACATATAAGATATGTTTAATGTAAAGCGAACGTTACCCTATACATTGATACACAAACATTTAAATAAACATATACCTCAGAATTAAGATGTAAATTAAAATTAAAAAAAAACATATTCGCTATTTACCTACCTACACTCATGTTTTTCATGCTGATTTAGTTTTAACGACAAACAAGACAACCAATAAAATGTTTTGCCAAATTATTTTGAAAATCAATTCAATGCAAATGCTTTTCGTATATATAAGTATCTGCCACCCGCCGTACTGACTTACAGAATGCATCTTTGCAAAACATTTATAAATCTAATAACTAACAGCACGAAGCAAAACATATTGAACGCCATTACGCTAATTAGCGTCGACCAGGAAACGTTGCATTTGTATAGACACACTCAATATCTACAATAAATGTGCTCATACTAAATCCAGAAAAAAATCAATTCTTAAAAATTGTATGTTTCTTATCTATGCCATTTAAATAAATACCATATTCAATTTCTTAACAGTTAAATTATATTTATCACGTGTCCGTATATAACAAATAGACACAACCAATTAGCTATAGAAGTAAATCAGAAGAATACCATTCCTAAGACGACACGAATTTATTCTCCAAACAAAAGAGTGTTTTTGGCCGTGCTTATATACACATTGAAAGATTTAAATTTCGATAAAATTCTACTTAAATTGATCTCAAATATATTTTCTAATTCTCATCAAAATACTTTATATTTTAGTAATTGTAGAAAATGTCTACGATTTGAGGCGTAAGCTTAAAGGGTTTTAAGAAAAAAATGAAATTCAGGGAATCTTGCTTAATTGGGGTCTCATGACTAGGTATCAAATTCATTACAAATCTAGAAAAAAATCAAATTTTTAAATGGGAGATTACGTCGATAGTATGTCTCTTAAATGTAGAGTACAAAGTGGAAATTGGGTTTCCTTTCGGCAGCCTCATAACTCTTGCTCTCTTATTTTGTTCTGTAGTCCTCACAATCGATGAACGCTGTTTTTGACATGATGCAATTTTAAAATTCATTAAGTCATTTATTTATTTATTTATATTTAGGCGCAAACTTTCGATTAATATATCATTCTTAGAGCAATACCTTTTCTTGTTTTCTTCATCATTTTGTTGGTATAAACCTCAGGGTTTTTTTTATTCATTAGTAAAATCTAATCATTTTATTTTCTTCACATATCTATTTGACAAATAGTGACGCCATGTGGGTTAGTTTCTTTTTTGGTTTAACGTACTTAAGACAATACTGGCGCACAGTATTTCAATCTATTTAAACTGTACTGAATCTTAATCTGGTTTAATCCATTATTCACGATGTCATAATTTTGAACAGCAAAATATGTTATTTACCTCCTCTATAAGCGGTTAGACACAAGCTTATGTGCAGATTTTTTATGACAGTGTTTCTGTGGAACGAACTGGATTCGAACCTAGTACACCCAGATCCGCGTAATTAACTACTTAGCCACCGTGCTATCCTAACAATGTATTTTTTAATATTTTAAATATAATTAAAAACTACATAAAATAAATATAAGCTTATTAAAAAACAATTTCATGAATAAATGTAACACACATCATAAGTAAAAGTTATTAATAATGATGAGAAAATATGTGCAACACATTGATTTATTTCAGTAGGTAATTGTCATCCTCTTTGAATATCTGTTTTGTACAGCGCCAGCGTATAACACAATCAAATTTCAGCTAATACAATCCTCGAGTTCCATCTACCTTGGTAAGTGTCTACCGTTATTTGAATGTCAACTGTGAAAATAAGTTATTTCCATACGTATTCTTCTCCCGAATGATTCTAAAGTCCATAGTCTTATATATATATATATATATATATATATATATATATATATATATATATATATATATATATATATGTATGTATGTATATATATATATATGATAGCGACAGATTGAAATGTCGACGTATGTAAGTAAGAATAATGTAATATACACTTTAATGAATATATATATATATATATATATATATATATATATATAGAGAGAGAGAGAGAGAGAGAGAGAGAAGGTGAGAGAGAGAGCGACGTCAAACCGCTTTAAATATGTTAAAAATGATCATTGTTTATCAGCTAATTAAGATTGGCCGAGTGGTTAGCGACGTTGGATTTGAGTTGAAAAATACTTGTAATCCAGGGTTTCGAATCGCATGACCGGTAGTAAATAGTCATATATCTCTATGCTGATGAGGCCCGATAAAAAAGGATGAACAATAACAAATATTTATATACATATTTATTCACACACATATATATATATATATATATATATATATATATATATATATATATATATATATATATCTGTCCTTCAATTTTAAAATGTAGCTGCGGGTCGAAAATAACTTATAATGCAAACCCGTCAACTGTAGTAGTTTCTCCTTTAAAGTCGAATTCGTGCCTTTCTTTACATTGAGCTCGATACTCGAATTCATGCCGAAAGTACACAACTTTGCACATACACACACACACTATATATATATATATATATATATATATATATATATATATATATATATATATATATATATATAAATGTAAATTTAAAAAAATTATGTTCCTATACGAAACAATAGTCTAAAGTGTAAACGTACAACTACTCAACTCATCACGTTCGATACCAATAACGATTTTTACATCGTCCGATTAACATCTAACCGGGCTATTACAATTAAAAGAGATTTCAGCTCCAAAGGACGACAAAAAGGATTTATGAAAAAGAAAGAAATCGCTTGAAAAAGATCTGTGTAGATCGAAAGCTTGTGCATATCTTTAAAGTAAATAACTATATCTTAAAGAAATAAAATGTGTTTTGGCTTTTAAAAACGTTGAGTTTATATATATATATATATATATATATATATATACATATATATATATATATATACTATTTATGTTACATTCCAATGACCAAAATAAAACTCAATCAATAACGATAGTTTTTATTTATTTTATTTTAACAATTTCGTCATCCTCATATTTCGACGAATACATGTATTTTCTTATTCGTCTTACAATCACAATTTATGTTGATTTTTTCTAATGTTTTATTTTTGATTTCTTACGCGCGTTTCACAGCTCAGTTAAGAAAAAACTATATAGGCATTTGTTTTACACTCTTATCACCAGAGGAAATATATATATATATATATATATATATATATATATATATATATATATATATTAGCCATCGATATATCTCTGCTATATAAAATGGAAAAATATTAAATACAATTTGTAACATAACATTCCTTTTGATTGTTTACTTTTCAATTGTTAAAGTGTATGCAAGAAAAAATTTCCAACGTAAAGAAAACGGTTGTTTCACTGTAAGTCTTGTTTAACGGATCTCCCATTAAAACATACATGTAACGCGCTACATCTAACATCTATAATCGACACTAATGAACTAATTCACACCCTGCAAGTGTGTTACTTCAAACTACATTAGTCGATTAAACATATGAACATGTTAGCATTGTCTTGTCTGTAAGTACGATGTAATATTTAGAGTGTAAAGTAATCTTAATATGTTTGGCTTATATTCTAGATAAGACGGATTAATAAAGTAAACACCAATAGGTTAATGAAAATGTAAGCAGTTTTCTAAAAGCATCTATTAAACACGTGCTGGTTGTTTATAAAACAAACAAAATAAAAACCTTATTTACCAATTTTCTATTTTTTTACCCAGGATAGATCGAATTCTACAATAATTAGAGCAATCCGTATCTCCTCACTAATTTTATCATTAATAAAACAGAGCTGTGTTTACGAGTTATGCACTATAGTTACTTTAGAAATAAATACTCACAGGTAATAGCTTTTTAGAGCTGTCATGAAAAAGTATATATTTTATTTTAATAAAAATACAAATGCTTAAGAAGGTATGAATTTTAAAACAATTAAAAAACGAAATATATAAGTTAAATTATTACTGAAATAGTATGAATACCCCTGAAAATTGATTATATTATATTAAGATAATCTCTGATATGCAAAATGATAGTTGTGGAAGACTTAATAAGTTATTTGAAAATGCAAAATAAATAAAAGTATTAAAAAACATATTTACCAAACAATCAGCTATTTGTAATTTTTGCAATTTAAGACCGCCTGTTGCATAGTCGTAAGGCAAACACCAACTTATTTTGAATAATATTATGAAACGCAACTAATGTGAAAATATACATTGTAGGATATTTAATCAAAGAACATCATTTTTTATCTGATCGCTGAACTTGTTAGAGCAATCTTTATTTGTTTATTAATAAAGTGATATGATTATTCTTTTGAAGTAGATTATTAAAAAAAGTAACTAATAAAAAAATATTCCGGACCGGTATAAGTATTTTATGAAATTAATCCAAAGCGACGTACTTTGCTAATACACAACTTAGTACAACAATAATCAAATACAATTGACTATTTGGAATCAAATATCTGTCCGCTTAAATTGTACGTAGGTATCATGTCGACAATCGAATTGACATTTTTTATATATAAAATATACTGATAGCTGTGTCGTCTCTACAAAAAGAGGCTCTTGTTCCATATTCGTTTCAACAACACCTAAATGATAACACTAAAAAACCGAGAAAAAAAAGAAAAAAAAAGTTTTTTTAAATATATCTTTATTTGAAATATTGATGATGAAGTATATCCTCGAAAATTAAATTGAAAAAAAAGTTAATACCAATAAATGCATTGTATGCCGTTCTAATTGATCATTGTTATTTTTAAGAAATTCATATTACCATATTAACAATGTTTTCTAAAACAAGCACAGCATTTCTCATATATATATATATATATATATATATATATATATATATATATATATATATATGAGAAATGTTGTGCGCTCCTCCGACTCTGTAGTTTATCTCTATTCAAATGTCTTGATATTTAAATTCGCCGCTCTCAGCGTCAATATGACTTAATTCCTCTGTGGCCACGTGACAACCACCCACGGTCAAGGGGACGCTTACAGATTCAAAGTGTCTCTGTGAACTGGGTTTGCGCACCGTAACCGTCTGAGATGTTCATTTCCCTACACTGAGGAGTATCGAAAGCACGACACTACCTTGTCTGTAGGAAACACACACATATATATATATATATATATATATATATATAGAGAGAGAGAGAGAGAGAGAGAGAAAGAGAGAGAGGGAGAGAGAAAGAGACAGATAGTGAGAGAGAAAAAAGAGAGATAGAAAGTTTGTGTGAAAGAGAGAGAGATGTGGGGAAATGTTTTTTTAGCATACACTTTCTTTTATTATAGACCAACATTTTAACAGTAAACGTTCGATGTGTGTTGGCATATAAATAAATTATATTAGGCTACACTCCAGTTACCAAGAGTTTATTTCTTTCATGATCATCTTTTCAAAATAAATACTTCGGTAATTTATTAATGGACCGTTTTGTTCACATAACAACACCAGTCATTATTATGTTAATCATAGATACTTCATTCATGATACTTCAGAAACACACATAGCGAAGCATTAAAAAAAAAGACTACAAAACTAAACAAGCAACTGAGACTTGATATACAGGGTGGGCCAAAATAAGGGTCCTATCTTTAAATTTGAATAACTTGAATTTGAATAACTTCCACAAAATGAAAGTTAAACTCACCAAACTTTATGTGTGTGTAGACTGACCCTTCCGAGATTTTTTGAAATAAACAAAACACATTTTAGCCGAAAAACACTTCTTAAAACTTACAAAAACTAAAGTATTGTTTTTTACACTGTTTTGAGTTTTTTAAGCAAACATAATGTTTTCTAAATGAGGGTACGTTCATTAGAGCTAATACGGCTCATGCTTGCTTCGGAAGGAGTCCTTTACTTATTCTAAAAAAAAAATTTAAAAAAATCAATAAATAAAAAAGTTATGAATTTTTTAAAATAGGACCCTTATTTTTGCCCACCCTGTATTTCAAATGCAAGAGTGACATAGAAAACGCTCCCCAGAAATAGGATACATCTTTTTTTATAGCTAAAAAAGATGGCTGCTTGAATCCACGATTGCGGCTAGTGGGAACCCCATCATGATTTTAGCGTATTTCCTTTAGTGTTATCATATTCACTGTTTTTTGAATTTATTTTCTAAGAAATATATGTTCCGAGGAAATATTACTATTTTCCAATAGACACCACAGTTGCAACCACTGGAATCTTACCTGAGTTCATGTTTCGGAATCCTTTAAATGAGAATTTATAATTAGTATTATTTTGATTATTCGGGCCTCTTCTGATTACGTTTTGGAAGATATAACCTCCAATTTTATTCAAGTGCATCTTGCCGAACTCGGGTATCTTCATATCAATCTTTAGAATCTGTATCGAAACATTTATGTCATCAACAGATGGTAGCTTGCTCTCATTCCGTCAGTAGGGCTTCGCTAATTCAAAAGTGTTTTATTAGTATTGCTCGTACATATGATTGAACTGTTAACCCCTAGAAAACTATAAATTATAACTGATTATAACTTAGCACTTATATCTATGGGGCCACGAACTCTTTCAAACAATTGTAGTATATCATTTTAGGGATCTGAAACCTAAGACTTCTAGCCTGTCATGGTATACAAAACGATAGGTATTTACCCATGTGTATTAAAGCAATGTTACAGTTCGAAATTTCGTACTTATGCTTTCGACATATAAATACAAGAGTTCAATAAGACAAGACTGAAGAAGGTCAACAATTTCATCGGCCGAAACCTTGTGAGAATTACATCCAAAATTAGAACAATAGTTATAATAATCAAAATTAACCTTAACTAACCGCAATAATAATACGCATATAATGAACCAAGTGTTGACACTACTCGTCGCAACACTACTATCAATATTTCTTAAATCAAGTTCATTGATTTATTTCCATCATCAACTAAATAGATCGATATAACACAGACACCTCATCCAACACAAATAATATTTCCACAGTACAATATCAATAATATATTGCATATAACAATGAGATTTGTGTCAATTTGTTAAAGCGATGACAAACAATAAACTTGGACACACAGGCAGCCTTGAGGCGGAAGCCAAATAATTTATGGTTGATAACTTCGGTTTCAAACCTTTTCAAAATCTGATGATATATAAAATCTCCCGCGAGGTATCAATTACTTTGCCTTTAGTCACGTAATATTCTTTAGGTTTAACAAGGAAATCAATATTTTTCACAATGACTGAACAACATTGAGGCTGTATGCCTTTCAATTGTATTGTTAAACAAGTAACTTGTAACTTATAGAACGTTTATAATATTCGCAACGAGTAATACTTTATATTGTGTTATTGGGGAGCATTAGAATTTTAAATAATTATGTTTTGACGCAACATGATAAACACGAGCCTTTTTCGCGACACTTAGGTGTATTATCGAATTATTGGTGCTGTCGCTAAGAATCTGGACGTAATTTCGAACGGAACCCTTTATTTGATCCACGGGGGTAGCTTTCTCTTGTTCCGTAAGCCATGAGTGAGAGACGTCTTCAGCAATTCGCAATTCTTCGTATCACCCGCACCTAGAATTTAACCTTCAATCTTAAAATGACTATCACTTATAACTGAATTAAACTTGGTACTATATCTACTGCGCCACGGTTTCGTTCGAAGTTCCGTCCGGATTCCCAAGTTTCACATACATATCCCTCAGTTCAAAGAGATACACCTATAGAAGACCGAGAAATATGCTCTAAACTCAATATAGATAATAACACACATATGTATATATATATATGTATATATATATATATATATATATATATATATATATATATATATATATATATATGTATACTCCTGAATCCCATCGATTTACGTTAAAGTATTACAAAGAGGATTTCAATAATACCCCCACTATACGAGTAATCTCCCATTGCATATCGGGCATAGGCACAATACACAAAAAATATATTGGATAAAATCATACCTACCATCAAACACCATATACCTCACAATTGCTTATCATCTTTGGATGAATTTATCAGTTCATCGTGTTTGACATAGACTCATACTACCCCGCAATTTCCCCCAGCCTTCTAGACAAAGCTCTCGATATGGAACTAATAGAAACAATTAAACATAGACTAGAAATATCAATTATAAAACTATCTAGAATAACTCTGATTCTATATGATAACACATACGGACAAGAAAATATAGGGAAAATAATTTCGACATTACTATTGTGTCACGGGGCTCTGTGAGGCTTTCGAATTTGGTAGGCCTTTACATTCCGAAGGATCTCAATAAATATTTACCTAGTATGAGAGCAGTATACAGAGATGATGCACTATTCTTCGTAAGCTCTGAAAATAGAACATCAGAGAATACATAAAAAAGATATACATAATTTGTTATAGAAATTTCTACCTAAGAGTCACAATAGACATACACCATGAGATAGTTAACTTCCAAATTCTCACCCTAGAGCTCAACAATAGATCATATGAACAATATCATTAACTTAATCATACACCTAGTTATGTAGATGTTAACTCAAATCACCCAGACCCATTAAGAAGTCATACTCTCTAGTATTTCTAAGAACATGTCAAATCTACAATCTACGATCGACTATTAAATAAGAATACAGTATATGATAACGACTCGTTAGCCATATCTGGAAATATTTTGAAAATAATCTATATGAAAGAAACCTCGGTAAATCATAATGCGTATTTTAATACAAATAGGAACACACCTCACGTAATATCTTACAACATGGGGATGGGAAATTACAGATTAAACAAACATAGAATAACTACTAATAATACGCATGCTACTGAATCTTATAATACAGTTTACACAAGATGATCAACAAACCCGCGATCTGTAGAGAATATCACTAGGAAAAAATAGGCGTAGAAATTCACTCTGGTTCAATCCTTCTTATGGCCTAAATATTCTTACTAACATACCTGAACAGTTCTCCCACATTATCGAGCAGCATTTACCTAGGGGTATCAGATTAGGTAAAGTTATAAATAAAAATACAGTAAAACTATCTTTTTCAACATAGACACACTTTACATCAACTATAGTAAGTTCAAATAACACCAACATTAACAAGAATAGGAACTGTGATAGTAGCACAGTCCAAACCAGAATAATACCTCCCAATGTAACTGTAAACATAGTAATGAGTTCCCTTTAGATGGGAAATGTTTTACTTCAGATTAAGTGTATACATGTTACGTAATAGAATGAAACATAATTAGAACATACATTGGGTCGACGGATGTAGTTTCAAGGACAAGTTTATTAACCATATACACTCTTGTAAAGAACCTAATACAATTTTCAACCACGGGATCTACATCTTTAGCTTAGCATGTAAGATAACTAAATAGTAAAATATACAACCCAGCATAGAATGGTGTATATTCGGTGGAGCAGATAAATACAAATCTAACAAATCTTTAAGATGTAACATTTGTATTCTGGACTCCTACAATATAGTTATGTCTAAGGAGGATTCATTTAATTAAATACTTACAGTTGTTTAAGATTGTCTACATAGAAACGCATATGTCCTAACATGTTACATATCCATGTAGACCCATATGGCACTTACCCTTTCATAAATGTAAACATGAAAATATATAACGTATAATGATATTATAAGATCATTTGGTCAATAGAAACTGAATACCTAATAGTAGCTAATGTAACAATCATACCCCGTTATAAAACATTTAAATACAGAGCAGATTACATACAACAAAAAGAAGCGAAGTAGCATAGCCTAAACCTAGGCTATAGATTATGTAATTGTAGATCATAAGTGCATCGGGCGACATTTTTTAAAGAGTTCAACTGCAATAATTGTGATGATTAGTGATGTAATAGTAAGTTAAAACTAAGTTAATTTAGCGAAGGAGGTTAGCACAAAGAACACAATAACACATTCGAAAATATGATGCCAAATAACTGCAAAATATAGATAAGAGTTAAACAAATTAATCTATCTTATATAGATATATACATGCAATTAAGGAAGGTTGGTAATATGGGTATTGTTTCCAACGCTGTTTCCCTCACAACACGAGCCAAGTATAATATCTAATCTCAATTAACTTTAGGTATATATTTCCGTAAAAGTGAATTTGAAGCCTCCTAATATGTTATCATGACTTAAGTAGCAATATTTAATAAGAACTAATCCACCTATAATAACTTCTATAGGAGGTTTGACCATGTCTATGTCGTTCCAGACTGTTTACGTCTGAAAGTGATTAACCCTGCCTTAGTTGCGCTTCTAAATAGAAACTTACTACTTAAGTGAGGTAATCGGGGCAATTGATCTTATCTAAGTGTTTATTTAAACAGTTTATAAATCAATACTAACCACCATCCATCGAAACACCGCAATATAACAATGTTAGCAATACTTGCATGACTGGCTAAATATATCTAACTAAATCCCAACTGATGACATTTAAAACGACAAGCTCTGCACTTAGTTTTATATTCACATAACTTAAATAAACATATGTAAACAAAATGATGTAACTTATGGCAAGTAAAATAATTACTCTCAAGCAAATTCGAATATTTATAAATAGATGAATAAATCAATTAACTATTTTAAGGAATTTACTGAATTAAAATATTAAAATGTCCACACTACCTTTGGTTATGCTAACTCTGGAAAAAATAAAAATGTCGTCTTAGTGAGTTTTCCCCCACATGTAAGACCTTTTATTCTCCTTGTTTGTGCCCATGTTTTCGCCAAGAATAACCCACTGGTTATATTTATGTGTTGCGGAGACGACATTAATATACAAATATTGTTTGGCTAACGGCAAACGATACATACCGAAAAAACGTATCTCCTAGAAAAAAAAGTTTTTTTTTTGAAATATGAAAACAAAAAGGAAATAAAATTAATATAAACATAGTTATTTGAAGATAAGATAAAACTGACTCATTCACCTGTACTTTCAATGTATCTAACCTCGATATTAATTGAATATCGGAACTCAAAACATTGTGCTTCTTTTCTAAATTTATTATTTGACTTTCTCGTCATATAAACAAAAATATACCATAGCGAATCGAACGCTCAATTATGTAAAAATACTGCATCATAAACATCGGATGTTAAATTGTGTCTCCTCTTTGTTACGTAAACCTATTTTCAAATTTTATTCAATACTCTTAAATAGATATTTAGAAATATTACCATCATGCCCGTATAGAAGAAAGTATTAAACTGCCTTTTATTGACCACCCATATCGTAATTCTGCCTCTCCGGTTGGGCTTCAATAAGGCCGTTCCCCCTCCAGAATTTCTAGTATCTGTACTTTTACAAATATAAAAATATCTCATGAATGTTCTTTTTACAACATTATATGATATGTGTGGTTTATATACATATATTTCCCCTCAATATTTATTAAAATGCTACTTTTGCTCAATTTATACGCTTATGTTAACCTACTCCGACAATATGTTTATCTTCATACCTATCTTCGACTTAAATAAACAAATATATACTTATACACAATAATCATTGTTTCATTATCAAATTACTAGATGCACGTGTATATGTCTATATGTATGTAAGTGTATATATATGCTGATATATACATATATATATTCATATTTGTGTGTATGTATTTACGTAGGTGCGTATGTGAATATATATATATGTATATATATATATATATACATAAATATATATATATATAGATATATATGTATATATATGCATATATATTTTCATATATATATATATATATATATATATATATATATATATATATATACCTATATATATATTGGTTTTATTTTATTTCAGTCGACAATCTCAATTCCTGAGGCTAACACTTTATATCTATATGCGATAGATATATATAAATATTCCCTTTACTTTCTCGTGTACCTGTTCAAAGATGGATTAGTAAAGAAGTAAGAACATAACATTTCCTCTCTTTCATGCCCTCGTAAACTATGTAATAGTATATTTTCTTATGGTCTTTCCAGACTCCGTGACAATAATTCATTATTTCTTGTGGATTATATAGCTTAGTGGTTTAACCAAAAGCAACAGAACTTGAAGAATGTGAAATATTTCTCCTATATAACAGTGTGTGTACCAATGCTGGAGAGATCACATTAGGGCTTTGAATACTATGTTATGTTTAATATTTAGTCAGGGTTTACTTGTAGGAAGACCTATCCCTATGTCAGGATACCCTGGCATAGCCCTGTACGAAAAAAAACCCTTAAACACTCAATCACAGTGTCTAGTAGGCATTCGCCTTTTCTCAAGTAAACATTAAAGTTACCTCCAAATATGCATTCAATTTCTATTCAGTATGTATTTTACTTCTATCCAGTAGGCATTCGAGTTCTGTCCAGTAGACAACAAAGTTCTCTCCGGTAGGCATTTGTATATATATATATATATATATATATATATATATATATATATATATATATATATATATATATATATATATACATATATATATATATATATATATATATATATAAGAGAGTTTAATGAATTAGAACATTCAAATTGTTCAACGAATTTAATCAACAAGTCTAGTAGTGTGTACGGTCGTTTCCAAAACATTCTGGAAATACTTTGTTTTTAATTTTTTTGATTTTTCAATTTTAAAAAAAAATTCACAAAATTATATATATATATATATATATATATATATATACAAAAAAATATATAGAGAGAGAGAGAGGGAGAGAGAGGGAGAGAGATAGAGATAGAGAGGGAGAGAGAGGGAAATGTTTTATGTGTTTATATGCATATGTATATAAATGATGTTTATGGTAATGTAAACTAGTTATAAAGAAAATTAGTAACTTTTATCCATGTATGCGTTGGTGCATATATATATATATATATATATATATATATATATATATATATATATATATATATATATATATACATATAATGTAGATATGTTTGTGTGTGGGGTCATATAAAATAATATATATATATATATATATATATATATATATATATGTATATTTATATTTTTCACCTCATATATTTTTCTCTTAATAATCTTTTAAAATTATAATTTATATATATATATATATATATATATATAATGTATATTTTGTACATTTACATTAAAATATACGAAAATAATAACAAAAAACATAAATATGGACATATGTTCTGCTCTAATTAGGCTACAATTTTCTTGAAATTATGCATTCTTATTCATGTTTACTTCTTACTATTTATCTACTAACACAACATTCAGATTCTACTGCGTTCGAATTTTTTATGGTATCAACTAATACTAACATCTGTTATTTCAGTAGAATACACCAATAAATAAACGGCTTCTACACGTGTCGGATTCTGCTGTAGTCTTTCACGTACGTACATTATTTTATATGTATTCTATTTTCAAAATGCAAACTACACTTTGATTCTTTAAAAAAAAACGCGTTAGATCGTAAGAAAACAATCTCGCTATAAAGTAACACTTTGGTTGTTTATTTTACTATTTCACGAATTTTAGCTTCAAACAAAATTTCCGATTTCCTCTTTTAGGGCTTATTATAAGCACGATATTAAAAAAAATAACTCGCAAAATCAATAATTTATTTTATTTTATATATATTCATGAAAAACTCGAACTATCTAACTATTTAATACATATCTTCAGTATAATTCGTGAAAAAATCCAGTTCTTTAAACAAAATAAAAATTGACTAGGTCTAGAAGGATTTATTTTGCTGCGAAATCAAATCAATTTCTTCAATAATGTAAGGTATTAAGTACGTTAATAAAAAAACTATTTTAATTACAAACTATTTAATTAGTATTTCCAAACACACAAAAAACCATTGACTATAAACACCCCCGCCGGAACACAGGTTTACGTAAAACCCCATTTTCATCACCTAAATTACTTACAGTGAGATGGGTACTATTCTAAATTATTTTTTCAGAATTGATACTTGTTTATTATATTGTTGAGAAAATTAGTGTTTGATATATTGATTTCATATCTAAAACAGCTCAAGAGAAAACGTACATAGTTTTCGCTTGAATATTTCAATTTGGTATTTATTAATGAAACTGATTAGGAATAATGTTATTTACAAATACACAAGTATGTGTTCATAACTTTTCTTTTTTAAAACGTTTTAAACATTGTCCAGTATTGTTTTGCTTTGCATTTGAAATTAAATAAATAAAACAAGAGATGTAATGACTTTTTAACGAATGGAGGTTTCGACACAATGTCACATTTTGTCTAAGGAAATAACATATCTACCCCCAAAAAGGAAGGCACTGGATCGGTACCAGATATATGTTTCATAATATTTTAATAGCGTAAATTATTTACAGTTATAACGGTTATTTCCTGATTGTATGTTATAGTTGTTGCTCTAATATATTTTCTTCAATTGAATTATTATTGTATATTTCCCCACTGCAACTATAGAAGACGGGTCCTGCTCAATTGATTATATAATAATCCAAACATGCAATTATTTGTATTCCATTTCTGGATCATTTTATTTAACTATATAAACCCGTTTTCTCTTTTAGTTTGTAAATAGAATATTAACTAAATACTGATGTTGCAGATTAAAAAAGTCTAAAAGCCATTATATATATATATATATATATATATATATATATATATATATATATATATATATATATATATATATATATATATATATATATATATATAACACAATGTTAACCTTAATATCCAGATAAACACTTTATATTCTCTTCAGAAACACGTTATTTGCAAACCATTATTCCTGCCCATTTACAGAAATAATATATGTATAATACACAAAATATCACTGATATCTAGCAGATGACTTTCAAACTGAATAAAATAAACAGTCCGGCTAGAAGCTTAAAATGTATCAAACGTTACTGTTCTTCATATATAGTTGGTTTCTACTTAACCAACTTCAACCAGGCTGTGGATTGTATCCATTGATGAATTCGCATCTTTATATATATTAGTGATAGTTTCTATACCTTGAACAGTAATGTTCTTGAAATAATCATAGCAAAAGTTTGTAAATAAAGTTTTTTTTGAATGAAGTATACAGTGTTTCTCTGGATAACTATGGTTAATATGAGTTTCAATTAAGAGGTCTAGTCATACACTATTGAGCTACAGCATCCACTCTTGCGTTAGCTTTAAAAGAACAATAAAATGACTCTCTCACTCTCTCACTCTCTCTCTCTCTATATATATATATATGTGTGTGTGTGTAAGTAAATTTCGCGTACAACAGAATCGTAGGATCAATTTTAGAGGAAGCATTATTTTAATCAATGAAAAAGGCGAGTGGAAAAAAAGAAAAATTGTTAAACTTACCTTAAGGCCTTATCCTCTGACCCTCTTAGAGGAAACGTCAGAATGATAAATTAAAAACTAAAAGTCGAATGAGATATGAGCGGAAAAATTGTTTCAGTTGGAGAAAATGATTGATTATTGAGGCGTTAGTTATTAACAATTCTCGACCTAGCTTGTGTAGACAAAAGATTTTGAAGCATAAGTTGGAGATCTTTAATGATTCAAAGCCACCATAACGTTGAGAGATTTACCCTTTTTTCCTCTCTCAATCGTTTTCTCCAACTGAAACAATTGTTTCCGCTCATATATATATATATATATATATATATATATATATATATATATATATATATATATATATATATATATATATATATATATGTTAATAGAGACCTTTAATCAATTCTTAATACACTAACATTTGACTAGTTATTATTTTAAAATATTTCGTCAAGTTATTATTGATAATAAAAAAAAATCGTAGATAGAAAAACAAAGTTTAATCGCATCCGTAGTTCGAAAATATAGTCGTTAGGAAAAAAGATAAATAACTTTTGTAGATCGAAAAAGAAAGATAAGTGACGTTTGTAGTTCGAAATCGATAGTTAAGTAACGTTCGTTACTTTTTAATTAAAGCACACTCTATGACTTCTCTAAACGCAATCATGTTTACATACAGTTTACATGACGTAAAATAAAAATTAAATGTGTCATCAAAATTTACTAACTGTAATTTGTATTAGTTAGTTTTGCAAATAATTATGTGGGCTCTGCTGAGCACCATTCGCGGGTGTTTAGACATATTTCATCTCTTTTTTACTTTCGACATTCCGTCGAGTTGCAGGATTCAAATATCTCGACAAGAAACCTAACGATAGTGTTTCATCCGCTTGAATCTAATGGCCCGAATAATTTTGCTTAACTCTAAATGACAAATGTCAACAGAGATGACCGTGTAAACATTTCGTGACATTTGATGGAAACGGCCATTCATTCGCCAATGATCTCGCATTAAATATTAAAGATGTCCAAACGGATACACATTTCTTTATGACTCTGAACATTGAACCAATAAAATGTATTCTCCCTATCATTGCTAAACTCGTAAGTTATAAGAGTGTGGTGCTTTTTGCTGTTTTTCGACATATCAACCCGTTTGCAGTATATTTTTAAGCACCAGCATTACAGCTTTTATTAACAATCCATTGCATAATATTTGTTGAGCGCAACTTGCGATTAAACCGAAGCATGAACAAATGTCGGTTTAATGATTGTTCCAATATTATTAGTGCGTAGTACATCGGATTTTAACTCCCCATTATCTATTCCAACGTTCGCAAAATTATCCATAAATTTAATTGCCCATCGTCTCTGAAATGCAACATTGAATTGTGTAAATAAGTAACTGCGCCCAAACAGATTTTCTTAAAACGGGAAATCATACTGTATAAATAATTAACAAATGTATAATAATAATAAAATACAATAATAATAATTATATTAATAAACAGAAGAAGAAGAATAAGAAAAAAAAGAAAAAGAAAAAGAAAAATAAGAAAAATAATGATAATAAAAAGAATATATATTTAATAATAATCAATGTAATAGTTTAGAGAAATTAAATACAGGTAAGATGTTGCGATACCAGTCAAATCATAGTTGCAATAATCAGTTGCATGGAAGTTGCAATAGAAATAACATCAACACATAGAAAAACCAACCATAAAAACTGAGGTGAACTGAAACGGCAACACCTAGAGAACGCACCTATCACTCTCTTTACATGCATGGGCTACTTACCGAGAAACAAAGAGAATTCCGGAACGTAAACGGAGAAACACATGACCAGTTATACATAGATCAAAAGATAAAATAGCAAGTGAAACACGACTAATGAACATAGCCATGGCATGGACTGCCCCAAAAAAATCATATCAAATAATCTATAAAGCATGGATCATTTAATACGAAAGAATGTAAAATATATCCGACAAAATTATTAATCTTATTAAGAAATCAATGGGAACATAGAGACTGGAACTGACAGCTTCAGAAAAACACCTGAATGAAATAAAAATAAAGAAACCCATCTTGCAAACAGACTATGTATCACTACTCTTTATAGTAGCCATGATACAACTCAACTCTATATGAACGAAATCAGATACCGGACGCAAATTCACAGATACAGAACAAAGAATAAACGACCTCATATATATGAACGACTTGAAGCTTTTCGGAAAAAGCGAACATTAATTTGAAAAAATAGTAAACACGATCGTAATCTTCGGTCAGAAAAACACAAGTAAGTCGAAATAAAAAAGTGTGTATGGCTAAAGATAAAAAGAGAGAGATATGAGGCATCGAACACCATGCAACTGGCAAACCGAGAGTAGAAGGCGCTTGGCTAACAAGATATATCAATATGAGATAGTTCTCGAATTTCACCCCACCAAGTCTACAGCAATTACAGAGAAGATTAGAAAGGAATACTTATACAGTAGATACACACTCGCATAAGCGAAATTATATAATAGAAATCTAGTAAAACAGAGGCAATTGGGCAGTATCATATATAAAATAATCTAGACTATTTATAAGCTGAAAAAAGAAGTAATGATCAATGGCCAGAAAACGAGGAGACTAAAGAGTTAACCATGCGCTATACGCGACATATGATACTGGTAGACTTAACGTGAAAAGGAAGAACACAGGTAAAGTATTGGTGAGCATAGTATTGGAAAAAATACATAACTCAGAAAACACAAAAGGCTTATCATTGCAGCAAGAGATACTGTAAAAATGAACAATTCGAAAAGTAGCTAAACACAAAGCAGTAAAGACAAGCGTGAAAGGAAACAGCAACATGAACGATTCATAATAATGACAAAAATAAGACCCATGAAAACACATCGGCATTGTTAAGTAAAAGGCACTTAAAAAGAGAAACAGATGCACGTCTGACAGCTGCACATAATAACACAATTAGACCTAACTACCTTTAATTCAAAAAGCATAACGCCCAGGAAATCTATAAATATAGGCTTAGTAGACAGAAAGGCGAAACAGTAAATACCAGATAAAATGAATCAAGCAAACTGGCCCAAAGAGCATACAAGTATAGAAACAACTGCTTTGGGAAATGATTACACTGGAGATTAGGCTTACGGGTGCATTCTTAATGCGCAGACAAAATGTTCTGTAACTAACCGGAAACAGTACTGAAAAACGAAAATCACTAAATGTTCTTTGAAATAGAGGTACAGAGAAGTACATGGATTCAAGCAACGAGGTCAGACGTTATTATAGTTAACAATTTCAAATAATTGCAAAATTGTAAATGTTTCCCTCCCAGCAAACCATAGTGTTTAGATTAGAAAACGGAAAAACAAAGCAAATAAGCGGAACTTGCAAAAGATTGAAAGGAATATGAAACATGACTAAAGTGGATATAATAGGGGTTATAAGAAAAGTCCCGAAATACTTGGAAACATAACTAGTAAACATTGGAATCAAATTAACTAGTGAGATTATTTTACAGACGGCAGTGATGAAAACAGCTGTAATCGTGAGGAAAACTCTTCGAATGCGGAAATCATCCAATACGAACCCTAACTAGCAACACAGAGAATTTGTAACAAAGATAAAACAAAATCATGAAAAAAATACTACGTAAATTCGAAAGTACTGAAACAGCAAGAAATATTATGAATTGTTCTTTTCTTATCCCAACTCTCACCAAAAAAATAACACTGGCTGATACCACACGAAATTACCATTAAATGTCAAAGAGCAAGCATTGAAAGCCAGATGAGGAAGTACACTAACACTGGAAGAGTTTGAAGAGTTTTGGGACTTTTGTCAGGTACATGACCACCCAAATCTTAGAGAAAATCAATAGTCGTTGTCAGTAAAAAAAAATCAATGGTAAGCGTATGTTTCCATTACGTAAAGCAATTTGCAATGGTTATCGAAATAGGTTAAGAGTACTGGTAATCTGGTAAGGCTTGTTTAAACTCAGTCTCTAGGGAACACCACCGGTTATTATC
>OY744535.1:50287960-50387960 GCA_963556195.1 Sepiola atlantica
TGTGTTTGATGCAGATATTCTTATTAAAAAAAAAAAAAATCTAAATATTTTTTTTTCATCTTGACTTTCTTCTCTAATATTACGCTCGATATAACAAGCTTCAACAGAGCTTTAGACAAATAAAAGGTATTAACTTTATTTCTTTTTGTAATAATCTTTCCTGGCCCTCTACGCTACTCTCAATGTTGCATATAATGTGACCCAAACATTCCACAACTTAGATAATTAATTACATCCACAATCCTGTAGTCACACCAACCATATTTGGTACACGCACACTTCCCTGTATACCTGTTTAATTCAGTATGTTTTATCCATGAATGTATACTAGTCTGTGTTTTTATACTGACAATGATATGCTTTAAATGTGAACCTATGTCTCTCAAGAACAACGGGATACGATTGATTTGGTTCTGATGGCTTTTTCAGGTAAAGAAATATTAATGAGAATTGCTTTGATATAAATAATTATTGGTATAAATACACATAAACAAATGTGTACGTGTAAGTTTCGGTAGTGTGAGGCTTATCTTAAAACATATTTTCTACTAAAAATATAATTATCACAGTGGTTAAGAATATAGTTACACGGCGATGAAACAAATATTATTCGACATTGATTAGTGAAACGTGGTGTACAGGGCAACCGTACACTGAAATATGTTCCTAGTAAATGTGATTGTATTACGGAAAGTAGTTAAAGGTTTAATTTTTAGTTTCCCGTTTAGCTTTTGTGGAGTTATCATTTCTACTGCTTAGCATTAAAGTTAGTATTTCGAATACCAGTAAGGTATATGCCTCTTATTTCATTTCCCATTGCCAAGTTCTGCCATAGAAAAAGTATCGTTTCCATGGTTGCTACCTTCCATATGTTACTTTTTTCTGCAGAGATCTAACTGGCAGATGAACATTTGGCTAACTGACACTGACAGATGTCAACAGAGACTCATCCGATATGACCAACATGTTAACTTTTCGAACCTTTTGAGGGGAAGCTTGTCACATACTTTCTCGCATCCAATTTACATGTGTTTATAACTATCCGCATCAAACCAGTGAACCATCTTATCGATTATGATGCCAAAAAAAGCCTATGCAGTCAAAGTGTATTCGATTGGTCAAAGTGTATTTGGTGTGTTTATATACTACTTTTGATTTCTTCAGGACGGAAGCACCTTACATCCTGTAAGCAAATAATGTAACAATATGTGTTAAAACAAATATAATTTACCTATAAATAGAACGAAACATTAGTATGGTCCTTCCGGTCGTATATATTTATTAATATATATGATGTAAGGTTTGAGTTTGCTAAATAACAGGCTTTTGTGAGAATGTATGTTGACCTATGTACACTCTGAAGTAGGAGGTAAAGTCTAAGAGGGTATCATGATCACGGAACATATATCACATTACACTCATCCGTAGAAGGTGGTAATGCCTAGGATATTGTTTTCATGACCACAGGCCATATACTACACTACCTTCAAAAATTGGGGGGTATGCCTGCGATTATGGTCTCTTGACACGCCGACATATATTACACTACCCCAACGAAAATGAAGGAGGTAATGTCTGGGAGGATGACAATAGAACATACAGTGAACTACCATCTTACTTGAGCATTGCAAATTAGTAAAAAAGTACATTCATTGAAGCAGTAGTATATATTCGGCTTCAGACCGACACCTACCTTATTGTCATTATAAATAAAAGAACATTACATTGGCAGTGTAAGTGAATGAATTAATTGAAATGCATTCATAAATCTGTAAACGGACACTTATTTGAAATCTTTCATCATTTATACGTATATACCCGTATGAGCGAGTATTAGTTGACGTTTAGAACAATTGCAAATGAAATACATGTTCCTGATTTTTTTTTTTTTTTTATTTATTAAGTTGGTTTTATTATGTTAGCCACCTAGAAGAATACTAAATGGATCTTTGAACTTCCACGATTTAGATGGTTTGATTTGACTGTTTCCCTGCATGCGAATTAATACTTATTTCGAAACGATTATGTGTCCACTGTTCATTGGATAGTAGGTGATTATTTAGCAGTAACAGAAAACAGGTAAATCTATCTTTTGTATTGCGGGGAATCAATATATTCAACTGAAATTGGAATTGAAATCGGTTTGGCATGTTCAATAAGTGTATTGCTACACGTTTCACCAGTCGTTTACCCCCATGAGAGATACGCTATCAGTAATAAAATAAATAATGTTATAAACGAAGTATTTGTTGAATGTATTAAGAAAATATTTACACCTATTAAGGAAATGAGAGTGAGATCCTCTAAGACGGAGCGTCACTATCCCCATTGCCAATCGGAATAGTTTTCAAAAATTAGGCTTATCACCAAATGATTTTGCACTTTTGCATCGCAGGCACGTGAACACCCTTCACCCGACGGACACGTTAGTTTAATCGATACTTTTCACATAAATATCAGGTAGTTTACCATTACACAAGACTAGTAGCAAAATCCCACACTTTCACCATGGAGCTCTATAGATGTTCGAATATCTTATCTTTTAAAAGCTACTTTCATCTAGCTACGTTGTATTTGAATTCCGTCACTGCTATTTGTTTCCCCGACAACACTAACATACGGAAATACAACATAGCTGTGAAATAACATCTTGTTGCACGACTTCACACCAGACTTGCTTCTGGAAATCTGGCCCATTGCACATTCACCTGTAACGCTTCAATGACAATATGCTTTGTTATGGATGAACACAAGTTTCAAGAAAAGTTGAAAGACATGCGATGAAACTTCGCTTGTGCGCATATGGCTCCACAATAACGTCAGCGAATGAAAATATGACGAACAAATAAATGTCTAGTATATAGGAGAGAAGTATGCAAATACCAAGTCAGACGACTTCACTTTATATATATATATATATATATATATATATATATATATATATATCTATATATATATATATATATATATATATATATATATATATATATATATATATAATGTCCGAACACATGAAGGTCGGCCAATTAAAATATGACGAACACATTAATGCCCAGTCGGAGAGAAGTATGGAAATACCAAGTTAGCCAATTTCACTACTGTTGAGTTTCAATTCCGGCTTGAGGCACTAACTGGTCTAGCCTAACTGAGGAGATGTGATACAGCGAAACAGTCTTTATATGGATGACCATATATATATATATAAATATATATATAAATATATATATATATATATGATTATTTTTATTTAAACAGACATATACAAAATCTGCGACACTGGCATGTCGATGTTATCCATCAGCAGTTATTATAAACTGAGATCTCATCAGGCAAAGTTAGAATCTGATCTTTACTTTAGATCATATTTTGGAATATATATATATATATATATGTGTGTGTATATATATATATATATATATATATATATATAAATAAATATATGTATATATATATATCAATATTTTTTCAAGATATGAATTTTTGTCCATGATAACTATGCCCCCTGCCTTTGTCTCAGGACACTTTCTTCACCATAGCAAGATCAAAACAGGTATAATTATAGGCTTCTTACGCGCACTTAGAATATGTCGCCCCCAATACATAGATGAAGAAATAAAGTACATTTTTAATTCCCTAAAAACACTGCAATATCCCACACATGTTATATTAAATGCAAAGAAGAAAGCCTTTCAAATATTCTCCAGAAACAACACACAAAAAAATCAAACTCCAAATACCTTACTCATAGACATAACCCTTCTCTTACCCACGCATACCAATAACACATCCATATGCAACACGCTTTACAAACTAGGCATTCCAACAGTACAAACCACATAACAATCCATAAAACAAACATTAAACACATCAAGACATTTAAAAGAAAAACCCACATCCCATGCCGGCTTATACACTGTCCCATGCAACAACTGCCATCAGATTTACGTGGGAGAAACACAACGTGATTTGAAAAAAAGATTGAATGAACACAAAAGGGACATAAAAAACAATAACCCTCTCAGTGCACTTTTCTCCCATACACTAGAGCACGGCCATGCCTTCAAATTTGAAAAAGCCGAAATCACCAAATACATCCACAACAAAGCTCGGCGTAGACTACTAGAAACTGCACTTATCACGGCCTCCAACACCATCACGCAACTAAATGGCTTCTATAACCTATCTCCTTTAATCAGCAAAAGTATCCTTACTGAACAAAGGCTCATGCCAATTCATAGAAGACATCCATTTTTTCTCTCAGATCACAATGACACTCACCCACGTATCTCCGCATAGGCACCCCCCACACACAGACATCTTTGTTCTCCACGAATCTTAATTTTTTTTACTTACTCTTTCCCTCACATTCTAAACATATAAAGCCGGTCAAAAATTCTCACTTTTCAAAATATTTCATATATTTCACACCTATCACCACAAATCTCCCCTCTCTCCTTCACCCATTTCACATTTCAACCCCTTCTCTCGCACTCTCACCCTTCCACACCTCCCACTCTCAAATCCCCTCATTTTTTCAAATCCTCTCTAAAACCGTGACGCTTACCTACCCACCAAAATCACAGAGCCTCCCCCTCTTTTTCTACCCATCTTCTATTCCTCTGCATACACCCCCACACACATCTTCATTCACCATGACCCAAAACTTTCCAACCTACTCATTCCTCACATTCTTTGCCGCAGCCACCTAGTCAAACATCCCACCCTCCTCTTTCCCAACCCCTCTACTCCTTCACTCACTGCCATCCACATTACTCCCGCTAACCCCAACCCTCCACTTTTTCACTTACGAGCATCCACAATATCCCTGCTCACCCCTTTTTTACTCAGTTTCTTCAACATTTATGTTTATTCCTCGCAACTGACTTCACCAGGTCCGGACGTCGGTCCCTACTGTTTTCCAGTAGTGTCTACTATTTTCTCCCTTCTACCAATCAAGTCAACCCTATATATCCATGTACTTGCATGACATTTTTCTTTATATTACATCCTGAATAAGTCTTACAAATAAAGACAGAACGTTGATGAACACATAAAAACTTCCTTTTTGGTTTTTCCTATTTCATTTCCCATTACGTCGGATTACCTTCATCCTTCTTTTCCCATATATATATATATATATATATATATATATATATATATATGTGTGTGTGTGTGTGTGTGTGTGTGTGTGTGTCCGAAAAAAATGAACGTCGGTAAATTAAAATATGACGAACCAATTAATGTCCAGTATATACGAGAGAAGTATGCAAATACAAACGCAGCCAACCCCGCCTCTAATTATTGGAGGTTTTTTTTTATTAGCTTTCTGTTTTCTCTCTCTCTCTCTCTCACTCTCTCTCTCTCTCTCTCTCTCTCTCTTTCTCGATATGTATCTCTCCCTCTCTCTTTATCCCTCTTTCTCTCTCTATCTATCTATCTATCTATCTATCTATCTATCTATCTATCTATCTATCTATCGATCGTACCCTCTGTCTCAATCTCTATATTCTTCTTTTGTATCATTTCAATTCAGTCGAAATTTTCAGAAATCAAGGTACCCCTTACTGGGGCTAAAACTTGATCTCTATATAGGATACATGTATGCCCGTATTGTCAGTCTGTATGCATGTCTGTCTTCTGGTCTGTTCGGAGACGTAATTGCATGAAAACCCTATAACAAGATCAAATACAACAAGTCCAGGGTAATATATTGCGAGAAATACAATGTTTGTATAAATTAGTTTTTCACCTTTTCTGTAACCATTATATGGCAGTGTCTACATTTGCGCCGTTAATCTATAAGATTAATATAACTGTTTATTTTATTTTATTTTAGTCTTAAATTACAGGTATGTAAAACATACAAACACAAATAGTAATACACTAGTTAAGGAGGGGGGAGAGTTATAAAGGGTTTCTCACAAATCCATTTTACTCGACCAGCGCCGTGGCAAGTATGCGTATGGCTTGAAGCTGATCAAGTACATTTTAATATTTCTCAAATGTATTTGGAAATTTAAAAAAAACGTTTTTTTCTCGCAGTATAGATACCCTTGTTTAATACGATATGAGTTCACGATCTAAAAGGTCGACCTATGATTGCTATTGTCGTAATCCGTCTCGATAAAGATACAATTAATCCCATCCATACTTTTTATTATTCTCTTGTTTCTAGTAGACCACTATTTTCATTTGATTAATTAATCTAGACAATGGTTTTCTACTGGAGATCACAAAGGAAATTAAACAATTGTTATTTGCGGTAAATGTCATGAATTGTGGCGTGTAATTTGCGCAATGACGACTGATTGAATAACGTGTTCTGTTAATCTCTGATGTCTCACATATTCTATGCTCACTTGTATGTATGTTATTGTCTCAACAAATGATATCTACGCTTGTTGTCGGAATTAGTCATTTAAATTGTATCTATTTTCTCATGAAAAATTATTTTCACCGTATACATGAAAGTTGCAAGTAAAAATGAACAAAACATAGTCACCAGTTCTAATTATTTTTTTTATAAAGAAAATGTTAGTTGAAATATGAAAAGAAAATTGACCATGCTTACGTAAACATGGGAGGGGGGAAAACGTGGGCCCGGTTATTGATGTCAGGAGAAGGGAACATGATTGAAGATACCTGCAATTAAAGTGTATATTGGGTGTATTCCTTGGCTATTATAAGCAATGGGTATTCTCGTTTGGAATAAAACATATTTATAAATACTGTTGTTTTTTTCGTTGGAGATGGTTTTCGAATTGTTATTGAATGCATCCGAGGACGTAACTACAAAGTTGAACTTTCATGGAGAATAGGGGAGCACGTTACTTGAATGTTCAATTTTCATGGAGGAAAGCGGAGCACGTAAGTAGAAAGTTGAAATTTCATGGAGAAGATGGGAGCACGTTACTAGAATGTTGAATGTTCATGGAGAAAAGCGGAGCACGTACATAGAAAGTTAAAATGTTATGGTGAAGAGGGAAGTACGTATCTAGAATGTTGAATTTTAATAGAGGAAAGTTGGCAATTAACAAAGGGGAGCTCAACACGTAAGTAGAAAGTTTGAATTTGTCATGAAGGAGAGCGGAGCAAGTAACTTGAATGTTGAATTTTCATGAAAGTAAGCAGAGCACGTAACTTGAATGTTGAATTTTGATGAAAGAGAACAGAACACGTAACTATAATGTTGAATTTTCATGTAAGAGAGCAGAGCACGTAACTGCAATGTTGAATTTTCATGAAATGGAGCAGAACACGTAACTGGAATGTTGAATTTTCAAAGGAGATAGCAGAGCACCTAACTGGAATGTGTAATGTTTGTGGAAGAGAGCAGAGCATGTAACTGGAATGTGTAATTTTCATGGAAGAGAGCAGAGCACGTTACTGGAATGTTGAATTTTCATGGAAGAGAGCAGAGCACGTAACTAGAATGTTGAATTTTCATGTAAGAGAGCAGAGCACGTAACTAGAATGTTGAATTTTCATGTAAGAGAGCAGAGCACGTAACTAGAATGTTGAATTTTCATGTAAGAGAGCAGAGCACGTAACTAGAATGTTGAATTTTCATGTAAGATAGCAGAGCACGTAACTGGAATGTGTAATTTTCGTGGAGGAGAGCGGAACACGTAAGTAAAAAGTAGAATGTTCATGGAAGAGAGGAAATCACGTAATTGGAATGTTGAATTTTTGTAGAGGAGAGCGGAGCATATAACTAGAAAGTTGAATTTTCATGGAAGAAAGCAGAGCACGTTACTGGAATGTTGAATTTTCATGGAAGAAAGCAGAGCACGTTACTGGAATGTTTATTTTTCATGGAAGAGGGCAGAGCACGTTACTGGAATTTTGAATTTTCATGGAAAAGAGCAGAGCACGTAACTGGAATATTGAATTTTCATGTAAGAGAGCAGAGCACGTTACTGGAATGTTTAATTTCCATGGAAGAGAGCAGAGCACGTTACTGGAATGTCGAGTTTTCATGGAAGAGAGTAGAGCACGTTACTGGAATGGTGTAATTTTCATGTAAGAGAGCAGAGCACGTAACTGGAATGTTGAATTTTCATGGAAGAGAGCAGAGCACGTAACTGGAATGTTGAATTTTCATGAAAGAGAGCAGATTACGTTACTGGAATGTTTAATTATCATGGAAGAGAGCAGAGCACGTAACTGGAATGTTGAATTTTCATGGAAGAGAGGAGAGCACGTTACTGGAATGTTGAATTTTCATGGAAGAGAGCAGAGCACGTTACTGGAATGTTGAATTTTGATGTAAGAGAGCAGAGCACGTTACTGGAATGTTTAATTTCCATGGATGAGAGCAGAGCACGTTACTGGAATGTTGAATTTTCATGGAAGAGAGCAGAGCACGTAACTGGAATGTTGAATTTTCATGGAAGAGAGCAGAGCACGTTACTGGAATGTCGAATTTTCATGGAAGAGAGCAGATCACGTAACTGGAATGTTTAATTATCATGGAAGAGAGCAGAGCACGTAACTGGAGTGTTGAATTTTCATTTGGGTTTGCAATACGTCTTACAGTCAAAGTATAGTGCCGTTTGTTAAAGTAGACGCCGTGCGTATCAATAGTAATACAACTGTGTGTATTTTAGAGATAAAACGGCATATCTTTTACAACATCAATAATCAGATTATGAAGAGAAAATTCGATTTAAATGGGCAGGCGTAGTCGATAGTAATAATGATGACATTATGATGATATTAGAGATATTTGATTATACATTTAGATGTTATGATTAAATGAATATTAACTGAAATGTAATATTCGAACGTGAGAGATTGCACGTGGAGGAAAATCAACGAAAGTAGTAATATAGTTAAATGAGGTATTAAAGATCGTGTTCTGCTTGTACATTCAGTTGAAGAAAGACGGAATTTAACAATGTTACAATAAGTTAGTGTGTGAATTGTGTTTTATGTTTTAGAAATAAATATATACAGGCCGCGCATGCGTGGTACCCCTCTGTATATGACCTGATGTGGTGAGTGTAAAATGCAATCAATCAGAATTGTTCTGGGTTCAAGGATGCTCATTTTATACACAAAACAATTGCCTTTATATTTGGCCAAGTTCCAGAAAAATTGAATGGATGGATCAAACGTTATGAGAGAAAAATCTAATTTTTTGACAATTTAAGGGCTTTTGACCCCCTGAGGGACCGAACCCGATTTTCTCCAAGGTAAGCTATACTTATTTTCTATTAGGAACAATTGCCTCCACCTTTTGGCTAAGTTTCAGAGAAATTGAATGGATGGATAAAAAGTTATGGGGAAAAAAATGCCATTTATATCCATTTCGACGCCTTTTGACCCCTGGGGGGGGGGCTAACCAGATTTTTTTCCAAAAATCAGAGAATGCAACTTGCTAACTTCACCAAAATTACAACTTCATGCAAAATTTCAGAGAAATTCAATGGATGGTTGCGGAGAAAAATCCGGACGGACGGACGGACGGACGGATGGACATGCCTCAAAATAGAAGTCCCCTGATTTTATAAATCGGGGGACCAATAAAGTAAAATCTAGTTCGAACATGGCTATTTTATGTCGATGTGTAGAAATCATAAAAATATTTACAATATATTATGAAGTCTAGAATTTTAGGAGAATGTTTCATTAGGTAATCGTAACTATATCTTGGCCAGACACCAATCACAGTTACGGTTATCAACGCACCTGAATTGTGTCGAGACACTCCCCGCCGAGGGTAGACGAACCGATTCGCTCAGAGAAGACTGACAGAATGCAGCCCCAATATACGTGAAACGTCAACTAAGATGAAACGTATGCGGCATTTGGGAAAATCTGTAACTCTTTCTGAGACCAATGTTGATTATTTACTGTAATCATCAGAATAGAAATTACCTGGTTTTGCCTTTTTAATAATGCAGGAGTATATTATATTTTAAATGGATTTTTGTTAACATATATAGTAGTCTATTTACTTTTTGTTAAGATCAATGTTACATTTCTTTAGAGAAGACGAGTACAGTTCAAGTGATGTCGGTAACATGGGAAACTCTATTATAAGTAGATATTCCACTTGTAATTATATTCACATATAAATATATATATATATATATATATATGCTTATATATATGTATATATGTATGCTTATATATTTATTTATGTATATATATATATTATTATACAATATATACACTTATATATATATAATTATACTATATATACACTTATATACATATATATAAGTATACTATATATACACTTATACATATATACATATATATATATATATATATATAATTATACAATATATACACATATATGTATATATATACATATATATATATATATATATATATATATATATATATATAAATATTAGTATTTCATGTATCCACATAAAATCTTATAATGAGATATAATTTTGTATATATCAATTTTCAGCATTTATTTCAATACTGCTCTATACGTAGGTAAAGCTAGGTAGTAAGCTATGGACATATATTTATGGCAATTAAGCTACACAGAAGCTCCCGCGTTTCATGCCCAGGGTAATCTTGACAGAAATACATTTACCTTAGGCTAACGATTAATTAATAAATAAATGAGTAAAAACGAGAGAAACATTTACAATTTAAAAATGAAAACCTTAAATATTAATACAAGGAACCACGTGTTAAAATAAATTCACCCATTATATTGACCCGGCAAAGGAAACAAGATATAGGCCAATCTATAGAAAATATAACAATAGACCATGATATAGGAAGTAACACCAACAATACCTTTGTTCGCGGAACGATCAACGATTGGCTGAGAGAACACCAAATAATCTGATTGGTAAACTAGCTTGCCGTGTATATAAAAACTCCCAGCAAAAATTATTCCATTCATTTTAGCCTGAAGATTCGGTCCGGGGATGAAACGCGGGAGCCTCGGTGTAGCTTAATTGTCATAAATATATTTTCATAGCTTACTATATATATATATATATATATATATATATATATATATATATATATATATATATACAGGGTGCCCCACCAGTGCCTACGACTTTTTGTAATCACTAACATGTGAACAAGTACCAATACATTTATTTAAGACAACGAACATTTATTATAAGTAAATATGGTAATAACTGTTGAGTGATCAAATGGATCAACTTGTTGCTGATTCAGGTCAATACATAGTTGCATGCGTCTGAATGTTCGTTTATGAATAGCTGTCAGTCTATACGTGTTGATGTGCATAATTCCCTGTTTGGTTATGTCTTTAGGTATTTCACTTGTGTGGACGATTATAAAAAAAAAAATTAAAAAATGATTTAATAAATATTTCATTTGTGTAACAAAATCTCGCGTCATGTTAACTGATTCTAAATTTTTTTAAGTTATCGTTTCAATCGGCGCTTCTAAAACCGTAGTTGAATTTGAATTTCATTATCGTACACATGCGTTTAAGTACGCGAAAACTACGGATCGGACATATAAAAAAAAAAAACAATATCTTCATAACACCAGAAGAAGAACAAAAAGCATTGTCTACCATGATAAAGGTTTTTGAAAACCAAAAATTTGGGATTCATAAAAAAAAAATGATTTAATAAATATTTCATTTGTGTAACAAAATCTCGCGTCATATTAACTGATTCTAAAAAATTTCAAAGTTATATATATATATATATATATATATATATATATATATATATATATATATATATATATATATATATATAGGTAGTAAATAATTAATATTTATTTATAAATATTATTAAAAGCCCCCTTTACTAAGGTCGGGTGCTCTGAATGAATTTAATAACAAGCAATACTACTAGCTTCATTGCGAGATTCAACACAGTTTGTTGTTGTAGATCACTTTCGCTGCTCGTTGTAAAATACCCTCCGACTTGGTATTTACAAAGTTGAATTGCTCCTTTATGCTAAGCTAATTTGTGGTGGCCAACGGGAAAACGCTCTTGACTGCTATTCAGTTGTGATTTGTGATCGGAGTTCGCGCCCGCCGACCGTCGGGCATTTACTTC
Source organism: Sepiola atlantica (assembly GCA_963556195.1). NCBI lineage: Eukaryota > Metazoa > Mollusca > Cephalopoda > Sepiida > Sepiolidae > Sepiola > Sepiola atlantica. Next base: position 50,299,990 of record OY744535.1, read on the forward strand.
CTGCACTGCAGATTGCGTAAGCATGAAACATAGGTAGCTGTAGGTGATGAATAATTAATATTTATATATATATATATATATATATATATATATATATATATATATATATATATTTATATATGGGAAAATGAAAAAGGAAAACCAAAAAATGGATGTTTTTTATGTGTACATCAACGTTTCGTCTTTATTTATAAGACTTCATCAGGATGATAAAATAGAGAAAAAATGTCATGCAAGTACAGATACATGTGGGGTAGACATATTGGGAGGAAAAATAGAATGAAATAGTGGCCAACTGCTGGGTGGACGTCCGTATTTGTTGGAGCAGCAGTTGGCCACTATTTCATTCTATTTTCCTCCCAATATGTCTACCCTACATGTATCTGTACTTGCATTACATTTTTTCTCTATTTTATCATGCTGATGAAGTCTTATAAATAAAGACGAAACGTTGATGTACACATAAAAAACATCCATTTTTTGGTTTTCCTTTTTCATTTTCCCATCACGTCGGATTACTTTCATCCTTCTCTTCCCATATATATATATATATATATATATATATATATACACCCCAACATCTATTTATTTTTTCTAATTGCTACAAGAAATGGCGTGTTTATATTTCAATTTATATTATCGGTACTCGTGCTATTAATGTTATTCTGATTAGTATTATTACTGTTATTATCATCTGATATGCGCATATTTGCTAGTAGATATATTAATTACAATATATTGTGCAGATATGAGCAATAAATAGAGGTGCAGCAAATGGGATATTTCGCCTAAGGAGCTCTTCATGGGAATGGCTTGCTTATAAGTTTAGGAAAATACACCAAACTATTGTAGATCGCTACACAGCATATTTTACATGTTTCTATCATTATTTGCCTACTTTATGTTATAAGGTAAGTCGTTATTAATTATTTTTCACGGATGAAATCTAGGGGTTATTAATAGACAATAATTTAAACTAATACATCTCAACGCATACGTGTGCGATCTGTAAATATTATATATTTAATATTATTAGCAGCAGAGAGTCCCAGTCGAATATGCATAGCACCAGATTGGCTATATCTCACCAAACACATATATTTCAAATTGAAGGTGTTCGATAACTGCTTATCGACCCTCAGAAACTTCTAACCTCGCACGCATAAACATTATGCAGCTTGCTTTTGAATGCATACGTACTAAGCTGTATATTGTTGTCAACATTTTCAGTATTATTGTTGTTATTTATATTATATGATGTAGTAGTAGTAGTAGTAGTAGTAGTAGTCTCACTGTAGTTATTATACCACCTGCATCACACAACCGACGTCTCAAATACGATTCAGGTAAATTCGCTGCAATTGTGTTGTGTAATATTGTAAGTGCATACATAAACAGATAGTAGCTATCTACTTGCCTCTCCACGAATACAGAGTTTGATACATAGTCAGTCTTTAAGTCGGTGAAAACACAGCTTTCCCAAATAAGCTAATCTGGATTGTGACAAAAATAACATTTGTCTCAGTCTACAATAACCTAAAAGATAAAATACAGTATCAGAACAGATATTACAGTGTTCTACTAGCCAAAAGCCAAATAGGCTGATAGACATTAAACAATATATAATAATGTAGCTATTTACACATTATTATATTAACATTCCAGTTACATGACGTATCCATAGATTAAAGGTTAGCAACTACAATTTATTTTCAGATTAATAATGGTAATGCATTTTCTCTATTTCGAACTTAGGTTGCATCTATTTCGTCACGATTTCTACAACAAAATCAATTTACGCTCCCCTGAGCAAATCAGCACTTTATTTCACACCGGCAAAATAACCATTCGGAAGATTATTCTTAGAACTCATAACTAAATATTAATGCTAAAATGTTATTTATATATATATATATATATATATATATATATATATATATATATATATATATATGTATATATATATATATATACATATACATATTTATATATATATATATATATATGCTTTTTATCTTATACATTTATGCACGGTTTACGCGCATAGTTTTTCTTCTGGCTAAATGGATCTCATTTCTAACTGTGTGCATTTCTTGCATTACTTTAGACGTGATCCTATATGGTATCTAGAAGCAAAATATCACATTCATGAAAAGTTAGATGCATGAGTGCATGCTTTTATTAATTCCACCTGAAAATTACACGCTAAATTGAAACCAAAATATTCTTAAATACATTGCTATATTTTAATCAGAAGTACTATGCTTTAGAAGTATATTTTAGATTTATTTGCCAAACCATTATTTAGTGTAGTATTGTGGAATCTACTCCTGTGAGCGTCCACTTCTGTTTTGTATCACACGTGTCTTGCGTTTCAAGTTATAAATCACACAAATAACAGGTCATTGTTCCATTTTTATTATTGTTTTTCTGGTATTCTCCGAAAATATTGCATGCATCATAGTATAAGTTTTCCATTATGTTAAATATTCACAAAAAGACTAGAGGAAAGTGTGAAGTGACGTGGCAAGTACGTAAATGTTCCATTTTTCTGTGTCAATGCCACGGGAAACCTACTTATGAGGCACCTACTGTAACAATGTCTAACATAATAAATCAACTGAAGAAATAGCGTATACACTAATAATATCATAGCATAGACTGTGTCAGTTGTTAGTTTGCGTAATTTTAATATTCATTGAATCTGTGGCTAACTTAATATCTGTTTGATACCTAAAGCGATGTGTTCATCTTATTATGTAGTAATCAGCCAACAATACTTTTCCGGTTACCCACAACTGAGAGGGGGTAATATTGATGGAAATAAGGTTATAGAAAAAGGAGGTTATAGAGAGAAGAAGAAGAGAAAAGTAAGAACATATAATATAGAGGCTATCGGAAGATAGTGGAGAATGTAGTAGAGAAAAGGGAGAGAAAAGGGGAGATACAGTGGATATAAGGCGAGCCGAAAGATAGAGGAGATAGGTACGATATTAGTGTGAAGGAGAGAGGAGAGGGGGTTAAAAAGAAAAAAAAGGTTCATAATCAGTAAGGGGTGCAAGGATGCGAGAGGGTGAGATATCTAAAGACAGAGGGAAGTTTTAAAAGAAAGATGTAAGACATATGTTTAACTCTTCGATTTTTGACCCCCCCCCCCCCCCCCCAGCTGCGCAACGCCGGATAACCATACAATTATTTTCATACAACAGACAAACCGAAATAATTTAAGAATATTACTTTGCAGGCGCATAGAGACTAATTGTAGCGGGTATTATGTTTATATATATGTGTTGTCTTCTTCTAGTAGACAGAAGGACAGTTGTGTATGCCGAGCTAAAAGTCCCAAACTACAAGACAAGCACTCACAAATTTGAACATTTTTGATCAGCTTTGCCCTGGAGAATAATATATGCATTTAAAAAAAAAACTCATTCTTTGACCATAAACTGGTACATATTTCGTCAAGGGGGAAGACTTTATTTAATTTGTTTACAGTTTTGTACTTCTTTCATGTGAATCAGATGATTCTGGTGTTGGTATTAGTTTCCCCGATGTTTTTCTAGTGATAACCTTTTCTGGAAAGATATCGAGTACTCTCAGGAAGGACCACGAGCAGGTTGCCAACATCCCTAAGTGAAAGTGGTACTATGGAACCGACTGGATTCGAACTTGGAACACCAAGATCTTCAGTCTGCGTCGTTATCCACTTAACCACCGTCACCTCCTACGGTTTTGTACTAACGGGATATAAGTCTGATATATTTGTCAAGGTGTAACTGACTGATTTCTTGAGGGATCTATATAAAGAAGATTTATCCGTGTGTAACTGTGGTGTGTATGTCAAGAGACAGATGGTTTGGCAAAGAACAAAGAAGGATTGAGGAGAGGGATGTGCGAAGAATGATGGGAAAATTGGAAGGGGGAAAGAGATAGATAAAGAGATGGAAGATTTGGTACTTTATCGGATTAGGAACCGATCTAATTTGACATTAACTCGAACCTCCACCCTAACCATAACCTCAAAGCTAACTCTAACCCTAACCCTAACACTAACCCTATCGCTAACTCTAACACTTACCCTAACTACGGTGTCAAATTTAGCTCAGGTCCTTATCTGAATATGGACTGAAATGTTATTAGAAATAAGTTACTATTTTTCCCCGTGGCAGTGCCGGGTTGCCCTGCTATATTAATATAATGACCATTATTATTGAGCAGCATGCCATCTTTAAATAGTATTTCGCCACACACACCCTGCACAAATTAACGATTACAGTAAAGACATTTATTTCGCTAATGCTTAATTATTTACATAAATGTTTGATTCTCTCCTGTTATTGGCTAATGCTTTTATTGTGAATTAGGGTATGCCCGCGTATTGATGTTTGGTGTCATTATTTCTAAGGCGTGAATAGGAAGAAACCGAGCATGCTAAGTATTCACAAAAACAATTTATTTAATTTGGCAAATCGATTTTCTTCGTATGTGCTAGCGGCATCATGCATTGCTAACACCATTCTATTACGATTTTCATTTTAGGTTTTTCAATGAAAAGATCCGCTTTACCCTCCAGGAGTATGGTGACATCACGTGTTCTCAAATACAATTTGCGTGCAAGCTATTTCAATGTATTATCCTAGCCTCTAATCTATGATCGTGTTCAACTAATTAGAGCCTTTCGTGTCTTTTAGGCAACTCTTCTTATATAACATGCATTCAGTGTGCAAGATGTTCTGTAGCATGGTAAAATCGACAAAACGTTGTTATATAACAGTTCTGTTATTATATTTTATACATAGTTTAGTATGGAACTGTTATACATCCAAATTGCTCTAATGAATAAACACAATACACACTGCTATGCATATCAAAGTAAAATCTTTTTTACTCAGCTGATTTATTTTGATGTTATCAAATAAAGTGCTTCCGTGAATCCTTATTTATTTTTTAATCGGGCGTCTTCAATGTAAGGCCGGTTAGCGAGAAAGATAAGTTACTCCGATTCGACTAGATTATCGTTTATATTACACGCTTGAGAGAGATATGTAAGTTAGCAGAGAATGCAATAAACTGATACTTACATCTCCATCCATTTCAAACACATTCCACTGTTCTAATACGTGGTCAACCCAAATAACATGCTATGTTATCATTCAACTCCCCTATTCCATAAACCATTACAATACTATTTCCTCAATCATCACTGGTTGCATCATTTTATCGCTTTCGAATGGATCCGACTCTTGACGAAACCCCTTACCTAAATAAGAGTCGGATCCATCTTTAGGTAGAATATTGTTGCCACATTTGGCAAGGTGCCGCTTGGCGCATGATTTCCTGTCTTGACGGACTACACACTCGACATCGAAATCTAGTAAGTAGTTGTATCTCCACTTCTCTTAACCTCTTTGTCAGAAAAGAGACGTTGCTAGTCTTTCTCTACTCTATACATATTTTCATGGTAGTTTTTTTTTAATCAACCTCAATCTGTTACCCCTTCCCCCTGTAAAACATTCACAGCCAAAACCTGTTTCGTTACAACCAGTGTAAATCATTTACTCTCTCCCTCTGTATACATTAAACTAAACAGAACTTTAATAATCAAAGTGTTTTTCCAAAAGCTACCCATCTTTTTTAATGCAATATCACTTGGCTGCTTCCCAGCTGACTACAACATGCTCGTATTTAAGTCCAATATTATCAACTTTATGTCTGGGTGTTCTCTTAAGTAATCAAACTTTGCTCAGTTTCAACATTGTCTGCAATTCTCATGATGCTATCTCACCGTTCACTTGACAAACTCAATAAAGCTTATCCTTCAGTGGCTTTTGAGACTTGATAAGCGTTGGCTAATTTGTACAAAAAATATTACATATACACAAAGGATTATTCTGACTCAAATATCAGATAATAGCTGTTGTGAAACAATCACGACATTTAATGATCCAAAAATTGGCCTGGTTGTCTGAGCCAACAATTCCTTTAAAATGTCAACCACAGTTGCGTCTTCTTACATCAGCAATTTGCTGCACTTGTGCGTGGATTTTATAGCAACTGTTCAAGATCCCTAAGAATTTGACAGGGGTTTAATCGAGTCATTATATGCTTAGCTGTATATTAATTTCAAAATATTTATTCAGTTGTGTGTTTACATCTGTTACTAAGTGTGTGTTTTTTAATATCGTTTGAAACAGACGAATCTAGTCAATATATTCTAAAATAGGATTAATCCCGGAAATAATCAATAATCTAAATTGGATTCCGTCTTTGTGTCTGTATATCCACCCATGTACGTAAACATATCACTATTCCCAATGCAAAAACAATTTCCATGCCAATCATTTTATAAGAAATGGATACTTAGAAATATTTGTGTATTAAGATTATTTATAACTAGCAAAAATATGCTCCCTCCGGCCGCATATTTGTGGCAAGGCTGAGAGGAAGATATAATTATGGACGAACTACATTAAGAATGAGGTATCATGAAAGAACACTCTCCTCAGCAAAGTAAGAGTTAATGCATGGGAGCATATCATGACTACAGAATAAATAGTACATTATTCCTCCCATCCAAAAAAGGAGAAAGTAATCCTTGAAGGATTGTATATTTAGGAACGAACGTATACTATACTACCTCCACTCGAAAGAAGAGGTAATGTATGAGAGGAATGTATCGTGACGAATGAACATATACTAAACAGAATTAAATAAGCAGTGTTGATGTTAATATAGTAAGAATAGACGAAAAACAGCTTTCGCATTTATTCATACACATGAAATTAAAACAATAGAAAGGTTCATTGCCCACATGAAACGCCTAAATAAAAATTGGCGGGAAATTAAGCTAAGGAATAAAGATTGTTTATTTAATAATGTTCTAGTATAAAGACATGTTTATGAACATAAGTCATTATTTTTCCTTAGCTAGTATTATGTGAACGAACATATACTACAAGGACCACCTGACTTAGACGATGGTATAACGACAAACGAACACATTCCCCTTCCTCCAAAAAGCAGGAGGTCATTTCTGCGAGGACGATCTTATGACGACAGATCCGATACTATACTTCCCATCCGTATTGAAATATCATGATTTAATCGATTTTGTTGGTTCTAAAGGGATTCCCCCACTAATCCCCTTAACACGGATGAAGTAGTTCCTGAGAGGAAAGTCTTATAGCAACAAAACCGATATAACACTACCAACCACCATTAAAAGATATTCCGATTAAATTGAGTGTGTTTGTTTTTCATTTTGGGAGGGTTCGTCCACATCCTCAAAAACGGAGGAGGTAATTCTTGGGAGGACATTATTATGGCAACAGAAACGATCTAACACTACCCACTCCATTTCAGATATTCAGATTGAATAGAGTTTTTTTTTCATTTAAAAACGCTTACTCACAAACAATTATTTGTTTTCATGGTTTCTTGGTCTTTGGCTAATATCAAAGTGTAGTATCTGTTTTCCACACCTAAGTGTTATTTGCAATTTAACTAAGTAAATTATCTCCCTTACAAATGAAATTGTTTTTGAAACACTCACCTATTGTTACTAACTATATTTATTTAAATGTATTACTAATTACATTAATATTACTATCGATGAAACGATTGCATATGTAGTAGAAAATTCAACAATACACATTAGAAATGTCTAGTACAGATTATTAATTTAATAGAAGCTTACAAAATAAACATCTAAATGTGTTATATCGAAGCTTTTCTCAGTGAGTTTGGAGATTATTATATAGAGAGTATGTATAGATAGTTGTTTATCATCATAATTAAATAGGCTAAACCGGTTTTGATGTTAATATAGTTAGGATAAACGAGAACACTTTCACATTGTTTCATTTGTTGTAACTGCGTTTCCGACAGAAATACATAAACATTTAATAATATATATCATATATTACTTCAAAATATAATATTATATTAATTACAGATTTATAAATGATAGATTTGTGTTAACAGCTGGGAGTAGGTGTTCTCAGGGATTTCCATTCATTGTCAACCTATGATATTACACATTAGAACACTTGTACTATATACATTTATTACTATTTGAAGATAAATAATTTTAATCACACAGATTTAGAGAAGGAGTTACTTTATTTTTTTAAATGCATAACAATAAACTCTTATGGTCTGGTGTATACATACAAAAGTCAACAAACTCTGCACATACTTTCATCATTGTTTTAAATAGTTAATCGCAATGCTTTATTAAAGCTATTTTTTTCTTTAAAAATAGAAGTATAAACTTAAACACGCCGTGACATATGTTTTTCATTAGTTCGCCTTGTATACGACTACTAATTATTTTCAATATTCTAGAAATTCAAATATAGTCTCTCTCTGGTAATACAATGACATTTGAATATGTGAAGAATTAAGTAAGTCAAACAAAAGGTTTTTTTTTAGATAAAATAACATTTATTTAAAAAACAATATTTTAAAGTTTCGGCGTAAAATGATTTTTCCAAAAATATACATTTTTTATCTTCCTGATTTATATAGGAGGCGCATCTCTAGTTACAGAAGACCGCTCGATTATGTACGGTTTGAATTCAATGTCGATATGTAAGGTTTCACGCTAGCTGCTTTTGTTGAACATTGAAATCTAGCCCCTCTCTTGAAACATAATGAAAATTGAATATATTTAGAATTCAGAATGCCAAACAAACGATGCTATTTTTCAATCAAATATTACTTATTTTAAATACTAAAATAAACACAACCCCCAGATGATTTTATACAGAGTGTTATTAAAGCGTTAAACTAGTTATCAGTATTAGTCCTTCGTCGAGTAACAAGTGTAGATTTCAAAGTCAAAACCCGATAAAAAACAATTTACAAAATAAAGAAGTTATCATTACAAAATGCGTTGCCTGGTGATACCAGATCAGGCTGCCCTGTGGCTCCCTGAGACGAAATTCACCTACATTGACGTTTTTTGTTTTTTTTGTTTGTAAAACTTAATTATGTTCTACAAAACCCAAAACAAAAACAACAGCCCCTCTCCCTTTCTCCCTCCCCTTTTTTATTTTATTTTTCCTACCCTACTCCCGGTCCAGCATATGACCTTAAACTACATCCGATGGTGAGATCCGGCTTACGGACTTTGGGGAATGTGGAGCCTCCTCTTAATTACCATTGCTCCCAGGTCCACCCTGACCCGGAGTGGTAGTACCTGTTAGGGTCCCAACTATGGGTTAAATAGAAACAGATTTAACAACCAAACCAAACACTATCAATAAATATTTGAACATAAAAAGAACTTGAAGCATAAAAACTTTCACCAAAATGACTGCATTCGGCATTTAATAACCCGAAAAAGGTTGATATGCCGTAAAACAAAACAACCAAACCAAACCAAACAAAATGCGTTGCACCTCAACACGAGACGAAATCATAAAATAATGTTTTAGATAATATGATGCTAGCATACATTCGTGTTTGCATTCAAATAAAATAGGTTTTAGTCGAAGTCAAGATTTAATATATTCGTAATTTTATTATGTAATGCATCGAGTCAAATAAATTTATAGCGTTTTTCATCCAATCTGTTAACGTACTGCGTGTAATGAAGGTTTGATATTACTTCGTATTACTTATAGGTTTGTTTGTGTATACGGCTTTTAGCTTATCCAATGCTGAAGTTCAATAACTATTATAAACGATTTACTGTGCACAATCACAGGTATCAATTTTCTTCTTTTACTGTGGACGAACGTTTTAATACATTTTTCACTGGTATTCGTGCGTAAATCGGCACAATACATCTATGATGATTCCATCTCATCATAGCTGAAGGAATCATTTAGACCAATCACGCACCAACAAGTCGATGACTGATCATGCAGTAAACGATTCAGTTCAGTAGAACTATGGAACATTTGATTTCAACTAATCGATATTTATATGGTTTCTTTTCAACTTTATTTTATTATTTTTTAAATAACTTTCGTTTTAAAACTCGGGCGAGGTCGCCATATTAGAACATTTTCTGTGATTCATGCGCGAATGTTTACAATTGGAGAATCGAAAAGAAAAAGAAAAAATGAAAATGAAAATCGGAAAAGCCGAGTTACAACGTGCCGCTAGTGAACGTTTTAAACTATGATTCATTTCTGTTCGCTGATTTCACTGCTATCCATTATTGTGTTTACCTTCTATATGGAACTTTTACTGAATCACTAGGTTATACCTCATTATTCGATTTTTATCAACATCAGAATAATGCTTGAGCATTTTTTTTAATATTCTACTAGCAAGCATCTCGTCATAGATTGAAGACGGTTGTGCATTCATGTTAAACTGCGACAAAACAGCATATTTTCTGTTTATGCATGTTTGACGCGAATGATAATATTATGAACGTAATTAATAAAAGATTAATACTTCTATTCGAGTCCTCATGAAATTTATTTTCAGAAAAGTTGTTTAATCGTTGTATGACATTGAGTTTCAGTCAATGATCTCCAAAATCACGTTCTAAGATCATTCGTCGACATTCATGCAGATAATACGACCATTAATGACGACACTTAAAAATGCACTGATGATAATCATCTTTCTGATGATCTCTCTTCAGTCATGGAGAACGTACTTGCTGAGTAACTTTTAATATCACTGAAAACTAACTCCTTTTTTTTACCACAACGATCGGATCTCACTTTGTCTTAATAGAAATGAATGGTTCTTCCATCCGTTGCTAAGCTCCTTGAAAAGTATTTGGAACATTAAACCGCTTCCAAAATAATCTCATTCGTGACGATAACATCTACTTGTAAACGAGTCGAATATATCCTAGATTAAGTACTGTTTCCACATCTTAAGAGTGAGGCTGAGAGCACACTTTTCTGTCTTGACAGAGTACGAAGTCGAGTGCGAAGTTTATTGGGGGATATCTCTCTCCTATAATCTCTTTCTGAAAGAGGAGACGTTGCGAGTCTTTCTCTTATATATCGTTTATTTAGATTGAAGCTGATCGACTGAGCTTCACTCTATAATTTCTATCTGTAAACATTCACGGCAAACATTCGTGTCGCAACTATCACTATCAATAATTTTCTGTTCTTCCCTAGTATACCTAAAAATAAACATAACTTCAATGGGCAACATTTCTTTCTTAAAGCAGCTCGTCTGTTGAACACAGTAGCAGTGGGCTGCTTCCAGTTTGACTAAAACATTGCCGTTTCCAAGTCTAATATGAACCAATTCTAGTTTAGCCGTCCTCTTAAATAATCAATTCCTGATCAGTTACAACCGTCGTTACAAATCAACTCGATATTTCACCGACCACCTTACAAACTTAATAACCTTTATCTTTGAGTTGTCTTAGCACTTTGACAAGTTGTTACGTGTTAGTAAAAAAAATATTACAATAGAGGCGTGACCCGTTCAGCAAAACCTATACCAGATATTCAAAAATGCATGAAATTTGACATATCAGTAAAGACATTCTTCTTGCATGACTAAAAATTATATATTTTGAGTATAAACACTTATTATTTTGCGATCTAATTTGTTTTGTGTACGGTACCATTTAAGTGATTTTGAATCAATCTTTCTCGAAATACTCTTGGTCCTTGCTGATTTAAATGGTCAAACATTGATGTTATTGTTTTTTGTATCATTTCTATTTCCAAAACGTAATAATGGTTTGCAAAGTTAAATAAAATCACTATAATGTCTGTACAAAACAACCAAACAAACCAAACACCATGAATACATATTTGAAGATATAAAGAACTTGAAGCATAACTTTTTAACCGAAATGACCGGATTCGGCAGTAATTAAATTTTAAAAGATTGAAAAGAGTTTGAAAACGGGTGTCTGATGATTTAAACACTCTCAAGTATTACTTAATATCTATCAGCATGTAAATGGGTGTTTTGTTATACGGTATAGCATGACAAAAAAACATCTAATGTCTCCTAGAAATTAAGTCATGTTTGAGAGTGTTTAAATGATCAGGCAATTGATAGGTTGAGAAAAATGCATAGTATTACGGGGGCTTAATATATATATATATATATATATATATATGTATGTATGTATATATATATATATATGTATATATATAGTAAGTTATAGAAAATATATCTATTGCAATCAATCTACACAGAGGCTCCCGCGTTTCATCCCCGGAGGAATCTTCAGGCTAAAATAGCATTTAAACCTTAAGATTCCCCCGGGAATGAAACACAGGTCCCTCTGTGTAGGTTAATTCTCATAAATATATTTTCATAATTTACTACCTATCTCTACTTACGTATCGAGCACTGTTGAAATAAATGCAGACAACTGATACAGAAAAATCATATCTCCTTATAAACTTTCATGTGGATGCATGAAATAGTAATATATATATATATATATATATTTATATACTTATATACATGTATACACAGGGTGTTTCAAAAGTCTTGGGAACATTACAAATGCGTTATACAACGTTATGTTCCCAAGACTTTTGAAACACCCTGTATATATATATTTATATACTTATATACATTTATATATATATATTTATATACTTATATACATTTATATATATATGTATATATACTTATATACATATATATATATATATATATATATATATATATATATATATATATAAAGGTCTTATCAAGCAATTCCTAAAAGTACTGTTTTATGAAAGTCACTAATAACTGATAAAAATAAATAGAAAGTTCTTGAAAAAAACGGAAGTTTCGAGAAGATTCCCGAACGTTCAAGAAAGGTTGAGAATGTTCTGTCACTGTTTGGTGGTTTCTATAAAAAAATTACTTTGCGCTAGCAAGGCAGTTAATTCGTGGACACATACTCCGTCGAACGAATCTATTAACAGAACCACAGAATCTACAGGAATCAAAAAGAAAACAATACATATGAACACTCTATGTACAAAAGTGTAACTACTTGTTTATATGTTCTCTGATAAAAGTTACTATATATTGTATATTTGAGCTTTTCTTTTCTGAACTAGGAAATAAAAAACTTAGCACCTTCATTTCTCATAAGCGTACTCTGACTGGGTTCTCTTTCTCTCTCATTACAATTCTCTATGTTGGGGTACGAAATGAGCAGTAAACCTTATTAAGATTTGTGTATTCGTTTGTATTTCGTATTTTTTGTGATAACGTAAATGTTATATTTAAAATAATCCACCTGTTGTACTCTTTGAATTCCTAATTTTTGTTACAATTTTTTTAACGTAAAAACAGATAACTAAGTGAGAGACGGTTACTTGTTCAGTTAGAAAGAATTACGGCTGATTAATATAATTCAAATTTATATCTCAAACATAAGTGAATCGCTGCACTGATGTGTAGCTCAGCCTGTCCTCTGTTTTATTACAGATAATAGGATGTGAAAACGCTTGATCCTACGATTATTTTATGTTAACCCTACGTATTCGACATCAATTAATCAAGTTTCTTTGAAATTCAGTTTCTTTTTGGGTGATTTTCAGGTTCGATATGGGGCCCAATATGGTCATAACCTACTTTTTAAAAAAATTATCAATTATCATGAGACAACAATTAAGCTAAATTTTCTGAAAATCAATTTCTTCTTAAGTGTTTTAAGATTACGCCAAAGATTTTAGACATGTTATTTATGGTTTCTTTATTTTTACTCATCACCACTTATGAAAACCCAGGAAACCACTCGAGGATAAATATTCAATAGAGCGTCAGTTGGACGATTGCTGCATCTGCGATATGGCTGGAAGCAAAAGAATTAAAATTATTTAATGAACTTTGATCAACATTTCCATATACTTAACAGTAGATTTAATATAATTACATCTTTATCTTACACTTTTAAAGGGGAAATAAAAGTGGTACCAATCAGTTCTGTTCGAGAAATTCATATTACTCGACTATGTGCAAGCATTCTTATGCTAAGCATACACATAGATAGTCAGTGCATTTTTCAGTGGTTTGTTTGGCTGTGAGTTATAACCACTTCAAGTGGATATATGTTGTACCTTTTAAAATTGTTATGCATGTATATTTCGAAATCTTTTTTTCGGGTGCGTGGATGCAATTACAATTATGCACGTATATTCATTAAGCGATGTAACACTGTAGCGTGGCAGAAAAACTGACTATATAAACACTATCTAATATCTTGTTTAGTTAAGCGCAAACGCATCTGCAATGAATCCATCAGTTTAAAATGCTTAAATTTGCTGAGAATAGAGCGAATTCTCACCCTTCTAAGGAATTGCAGACGCTATTTGACGAAAAATAACAATTTTCCTAAAGAAATAAAAAAAAGAATTGAATGATATGGCAACCGTGATAGGAATGTACACGCTAACCATCGATTAGGCAACGGCTCTCTAACCAGCCGGGCCAAGCGATGCATCTAAGCACAATATTCGCCTATCGTTCCGTTCGGGTAAAGACACAGCGCCAGGAATTGATGGAAAGCTTTTAACCTATCCGTTGCATATGGAGTCATAAGGGGCCGTTTAATTTGTTTTGCGTCTGCCCACTGTTCTTTACTAAGCTGTATGTGCATATCAACTAAATCGCCACCGCCTCATAGTTGTAATGCATCGTTATCCGTGGTTGCACATTTTTTACAATTCTTATACATATTGTTAGACTCAGACCACTTGTAGTAGATCATTGTGTCGCTGCATGTCGTAGCAGTGAATATTTATGCGCCTAAATACAGTCATTATGTGGATGCAGCAGCTGGTACTTTACACGGGTCAAGCGATGCATCTAAGCACACTATTTGCCTATCGTTCCTTTCGGGTGAAGACGCAGCGCCACGAATTGATGGAAACCTATCCGTTGCATATGCAGTCATAAAGGCCGGTTTAATTTATTCTGCGTCTGCCCGCTGTTCTTTACTAAGCTGTATATGCACACCAAGTGAATCGCCAACGCATCATAGTAGTAATGCATCGTTATCTGTGGTCGAAATTTTTTTACAATTCTTATCAATATTGTTAGACTCAGACAACTTGTAGTAGATCATTGTGTCGCTGCATGTCGTAGCAGTGAGGATTTATGCGCCTAATTGCAATCATTATGTGGATGCAGCAATGGTAGTTTACACATACGTCATAATGTCTCTCAGTCTTTCTAAACTTTCACAATATTACTCATGTACATCCTGAGCGAGGCTCTGTTACGTAGCCTGAGATGTTGTGACAACCCTGACAAGAATGTACGCGCCCAACATCGATTAACCTGTCGGGCCAAGCGAATTGGTTGAATGCGGTTAATCTATCCGTTGCATATGCAGTCATAAGGGACCGTTTAATTAGTTCTGTTTCTGCCCGCCGCTGTGTACAAAGCTCCATGTGCCCAGCAAAATAACCACCTCGTAGTTGTAGACGCAGCACGCCTTAGATCTAATTTAACATTATCTCTCTATACACCAATGGGAATATAAGGTGTGTCGCGCCGTAGAATTCCGAGATTAGCTGGACATTCTAAAAAATAAATATATAAGCCGAAATAACTAGAATGAAATAAAAAGAAAAGAAACCAGACACACAACTAGTCTCTGTTGATGGAAACAACACGCTGTCTACTGAAACTTTGTTACGTGGTATACTTTTCTATTATTAGATGGTTTGCAATGCAACAACGTGTTGGCATATAGACCGTGGCCACGTAGTTATGTCTCAATTAAGTTTTGAGAGACAATGGATACTCATTGTTAGGGTGCTTGCGTGAGTAATTGTGTAAACAGGGTTAGCAATTGGAAACCATAACACTCCTGAGTCAACCTCGCTTAATTCCGATGACAAAGAGACCTCCAGGATGATTGCAAACAATGCAGAGATAAGCATGTTATTCTTGAATTGTCACGCATTTTAGTACTGACGAAGCTAAACGTTGCTTAACTTCGGTGATTTAACGGGAGTCGGCGTGCCAACGTAATTATGTCCTATTCTCCCGTAATATAAATCCTTTAATAACATTGTTGCAATATGGTTCTCGAGAAAAAGGGGGTTCGCTACTGATACTTAGTTACGTGGTATAATTTTATCCGAAAAAAACGTGTTCAATGCTAATTTCTATCGTTCAATGATCTTCACACTTCCACTGCTAAAACGCTACTATTGATTTCTATTAAACCCGTCTTTTATAGATGACAGAGAATCCTACCACTCGTAGACGGTATATAATAATACTTTCGTTCCAGCGTGTACCTGGTATTGTTGACATCAGGGTTCTACATGATAAGCAAAGGCGAGCTATTTAGTAGAGGCGATAAAGTAGGCAAAGTCTATTACCAGCAATGGATTTTGTTGTGCGCATCACGTTAACCAGCTTTCCAAAGTCATACAATAAGCAATTCACATTAAGTTTCCACGCTGTTTTAATACTAGAAATATCAGTTTGTGCAATTTGAATTCTTTTCAAGCACAGCTGCTTACAATTAATAAGAATGAAAATTACAATTATTAATATTTATTCTATTGGTGCGTTGATGACGAGTATTAATGGGCTCATGTGTTATTTTTATAATTTCAAGTTTGAAATAGAAAATGGAAATATAACTATTATTTTATTAGTTACGTTATTTTCGATTAAAGAATATATGTAGGGAAACAATTCGCAGAATTGCGGTCACTGATAGAAGTAGAAAGGTACAACAAATCATAGCTAGACTTTAAATCAAAGTGCGCGAATTTTCCGCTTTTTGTTATTTCCAGCGAGGGCTGGGGAGATGACGTTATATGTAAAGCTGATTGTTCTAGAAAATGTCGTAATTCTAGCACAATCACGTATTAGATACGGAACACCTTTCTGGTTTCGAAAATCCACGTTTGCTGCAGGAAAAAAGCGTCTCCAAAGAGCGTTATTGTTTTCGCATCAGCAACATAACGAAGCTTAATACGATAGTGTTCATTTAAGTATGTTTTGCTATGAAAATATATCCAGGTTAATATTGTCTCAGTTTCGATTAAAATTTGATGTATCAACGGTGTTTATGTCTTTGAATGTCGAAGGTCAATGTAAGCGATTAATTGCATTCACTATTTTACCAAAAGTATTTGTGCGTAAATTACCACATTAGACTCGCCGGAATGTGAAGTCATAGTCTATTCCGTTGATTCCTATGGTATCAATTATATAAACCACTCAACGATTATGATCCTTTTTACCGATTCACGTAAGTAGAGCTATTTGATTACTACTAATCGATATGTGTTTGGTTTCTTTTAAAGTTGTTATTTTCTATTTTATTTTTGTTTGTTTTACAACGAGGACAAGGCAGTAATATTTGAAATGTTTCTCTTATTCCATAATCGATGTTTTTAAATTTTATGATAAGAAATGTGTTATTTTTATTTTCTTTATGCCCCAGTAATATTTACAGTATTGAATGTGAATATCTCAATCATTCAGCATGTGCTCAATATATCTGCAATTATCTGCCGATCATAAACGATCCTGCGATTTTTACGTTCCATTTATAGAATTTCCCGAAGCGTAACATTACATGCCCATCTAATGTGAATGTGGGTCGTGCTCAAATTCATAATAATGCTTAGAGTCAAGTTTTTCAATCGCATTAACGGATCTATTACTCTGTTTAGTTCGATTCATAGCTCTACTGACCTGCTTCTACGCGCATTGATCGATATCTTATTATATATTTACAACTTTTTCTAGTTTTTTTTACATTTTGTTTTCAAATGAGAATGGCAGGTGGCCATTATGGAACAGTTTCTATGATTCATAAACGAATGCGCATCACTCCAACGATGCATCAGCCAAGGTCGATTGATTTTATTTACATTTATACAAAGTAAAATTAGTTTATATAATTTTAACAAGTACTTCTCGTGCTCTTTAAGCTTACAGATGTGTTAAAGAGCGATGATTGAGTTAGTGTATGAAGTAGACTGGAGTACATCTCTTCTCTTACGAGACATGCCGGTTTGTAGGTGTTGCTCTTCTGTCTTTTTCTAGCTACATATACACATTTGTTAAGATATGTCTTCTGACGTATTGATACTTTTTAGAATGAGCTCTTTTTATTTATTAAACACTCTTGTCTTCCTCTAAACGAGCGACATACAAGGCAGTCTAATCTGGAACAAAACAATGTGATATTTCACACAAACCCAGTCCTGTATGAACACTATCAAAGAATTTGCATCACTCCAGGAGACTGACCAGTTAATTCCGTCAATGACGTTTTCAGACCGTAGAGATAAATACAATCGTATTACACTAACGCAGTAGCATACCACTAAACCAGTAGTAACGCATTTGGTATCCATTAAAGATATCAAATATAAGTGAAAATGTCATGTGAACGTAGTAGTAGAAGTGTACCCTCCTCCTCAGCGGATTCGGTGACGTCATCCATTTTGCCGCTCCTGAGTTCGGTTGGTCACCTGGTACTGCTTGGGGAAAGGTGCTGCTCCGATGAAAGCCGCAGAGGTCGGAATGTCTGGTCCAGCGATTACCGCACTTCAACTTTGTGGTTGATAGACAAGTGGGTAATTATCTAGATTTGGGCCAGCAACATGGTACCACTGCGAAGCGAAGAGTCATTTCAAGCAGAAGAATTACAATTAAAATAAACTCCTCAACACATCGATCTGTGTTTTTTTTAAAGAATAATTATTTGGTAAAGAAAACAAACAAACAAACTCGTTTAATTATAAAGCAAGGTAGCTCTATAATTTGTAACTCCTAACTCTGTGTTTTCAGACCGACGCTCTTAATACTTCTGGGCGATTAAACAAAATAAATACATCTTTCCTAAATATTATTCTCTCTGTCATATTTGAGCCTCCCAATCCGCATTTCCAATTCGTTAATAGGTAATCGTATTTTCATCTCGCCACTCGTTTCTTCTTCATCCGCTTCCATGCATCACTGTTCCATGGTTTACAGAAAACAGAAAAATGTAATTTCACTAATATGCGTATGTCCTCTTAACTTACACCCACCGAGACCAACTTGTCTGCGAACACATGGTTTGTTGTTATGGGTTCAGACCACACATGTCTCGTGTACAGGCCATGGATGAGGCGAACAAGTGACATTTTTCTAACCAAGCCATACATAGTTGTGCCCGTCTTCACAACCATTTTGTCCGTTATTAAAAATAACAACTTATTCCTTTTCCTTCTGTCAATTCTTATTTTTCACCAAACACCTGGTTTATGCGTCGTCCGTTATTTTGATGCAAGAGTGACAATCGATGACGACCAACACATAACGCCCAACGCCGTCACCTGCTGAAACACAGAACAAACAAGCAGATTATCTCCTCTTATCTATTCTTCATTTACTGAAAATATCGATGTCTTTCTCTTTTAATTCATACAAGCGCGGGTCCCTGGTCGTCGTACAAAGTAGACTCCTTTTTAATTCATAATAGCTGTGTATTTCTGTTTTCATCTTCCGTATGCTCGTTCAACATAGGAACATAAGTGTATAAAGCAACGGGGCATGCAGTGAGTTACTATATATAACCGACAAAAGAAGTAAAACAGCTATACAGATTTAGAAAATGAATTAGTCGAAAGACTTGAGATAATAACATGGTCACATCACTGTAAAAGTATTAATATTTAAGAAAGATTTGGAGTATTATAACACTTTTATGTTGTGTAAATTCAATCTCCTCGCATATCATATATATATATGTGTTTGGTAGTTATTAACACGAAAGGATAGTGTTTGAGAGTGATTATGTTAACAGCATCACAATATATATTTCGATCAACTCAAGTACAATCGGCGTTGCAGCTTTTAATTTTCTACAATTCATGAAAAATACATGGTGTTCTACGGATATCTCGGTGAGAACATGATAATAATATATCCCCTGGAGTAACAGTGCGTAAAAACAAACAATTAAACCGTAGAATATTCCATGGTACGCAGTAGAATCCATTTAACAGGTTACCGCCAAACGCTCAATGTTAATGCTTCATGATGCGTTCGAGAATTTTAGTATTAATAATTTAATTTATATAGATTAATCTTTTCTTTCTTTTTTTAAATTAAATTCTAATTTTACAATTGTTTTTGGTTTTACAAAGATAGCAACTGACCATATTTGAATAGTTCATGTTTAGCATAAACGAACAAGCGTACAGTGGTGTAAATATTGAAGAAAAATGAAAAGTAAATCGGGCAAAATATCCACTTTTTTGTTATACACTTTACACCGATGATGAAGAGGCAGTCGGTTATATGTAAAGACAGATGAACCCCCAAACCTGCAAACATACACAATTATTAATTGTTCAATAAACTCCTTTACACTGCTTGTCAAAAATTATATGTGGGAGCGTTTATATGCTTTTTATTATAAAATAATTATCTACGTGTGTACCCATGTGTGAGACGCCTATATATATATATATATATATATATATATATATATATTAATATGTATATATATATTAATATATATATATATATATATATATATATATTAACATGTATATATATATAAATATGTATATATATATATTAATATGTATATACATGTATATGTATGTATATATATATATGTATATATATATGTATATATATATATATATATATATATATGTATATATATGTATATATATGTATATATATATGTATATGTATATATACATGTATATATATGTATATATATATGTATATGTATATATACATGTATATATATATGTATATATATATATGTATATGTATATATATATATATATATATATATATATGTATATATATATGGTAAGTCAATGAAAATTGATAAGACCTGCAAATGGAAGCAAATCGATATCTTCAGTTGTTCAAAACAAGGAGCAGTTTAGTTAATAAAAAAAACGTTTATTTTTCTTCTCTTTCATTCCTTTAGTTATAATTATATATATATATATATATATATATATATATATATATATATATATATATATATATATATATATAATGTTCGATAATGGCCCTGAGGAGCCGGACGCATCTTGAAGTGGACGTATGTAAGGAGATCGTTTGGTTTTGCTTGCACGATTTAGTGCTGGTGGGCCCGTACAGTCGAGTGCAAAATAAACTGGTTCTCACAGTCGGAACCACCACGTTGACGAGACCTCAGTTCAACGCTCATGGGAGTTCTTTGATGTCACGGGCTGTTGTGTGGGAAGCAGAGTATTGCCAGTATAGGTTTTGGAAGCGGGCCGGACGAATCATTTCTATATGTAGCCTTCACAATGATTAGGAGAATTAAATTCTCTTTGAGAATACAACCATGATATTTCTTCTCCCCCTCCGTGTATGGTCAAGGACTACAGCTAGGAATTAACTAGTATAGAGTAGTAATTTGGTATCTCTCTCGACCTTAGTGGAGCATCCCCATGCCCGACAACCATTTTACGCCTGAATAAAACAGAATCAAAAGTTTAAAATATTATTTTCCTCGTTAATTGTGGTATGAAGGTTTTGTTGTAGATACAGCAGACGACGTCGATACACACCTCTCCGCGCGAGGAAGAAAAAAAGATAAGAGAAACTAGACGACATCGAGACGGCACCCCACCACTCGACGAGGAAGTACGAGAAATTAAAATGTATGCAACATATACATTTTTGGTGTAAAAATAACCAGTTGTTTAAGCGAGAATTAACGGCCCATTCCGGGACGGGTACACAAATCGAGAACTGCCACGGCACATTTCGGGACCTCTATGCAACATGTTCAATCTGGTTGCTGTGACTTGGAGCTTTCTTACAAGAAAACGTTCAACTTAGGTTATCACAGAACGTATGGGTTTTAATAATAATAATAATAATAATAATAATAATAATAATAATAATAATAATAATAATAAAACAGACACCATGATGCTTCAACGAAGACAATGTAAAAGAAAAATGAAAAAGGAGGGAACTTCATAATAGTAAGTAACTTGATCGGAATTTTTGATAATAAAGCTCAAGAAAAAAAAACTGTTGAACAAACTTAGTAGAAAAGACATAAAGAAAAAAGGAGAAACACACCAAGTGACTTTTAATTAAGACTAACGTAAAAACGGAAAAACATAAAGATATACTTTAAGATTAGACTAAAGAAAAAAAGACGTAGATGTGCCGTAAAAGTAAAAACAGAAAGAAAAGAATGAAACAATTATGAACGTATTGTGAAAAGAAAAGAAATAAAACAAACGAATTTAGTTAGAGACAAAACTCAATTAAAAAAAAAGACAGTGTAATAGACAAACACGCACACATGAATTCAAATAGTTAAAAAAATGTAATTATTTTTGTTAGAACACATACAAAAAAGGAAAAAACATGACACACGCACACATACATTTAGAATTAAGATAACACAAACACAATATACTATTGGACACACGGATATATTAACTTGTGTAGAACAAAAAAGGAAAGCCAAAAGAAAAAGACAGTGACGAATTTTCACACATACACACCTACACACACACTTTCTGTCCCTTTTTAAAATATGAATTCTGTGGGGAGGGAGGAATTTATTGCATTGTTTTATGTTGTCGGCTGGAGATGTTTTACTCAATTTTATTGTTTAAAATATTTTTTTATTTAAATGTATCGACGAGGAGAGAGACTCATTTGATTAATTTACCTTGTTTTTCGGTTTAGCAGAAAACATTAAACGGAGTTCGAATGGTAGAATTTACCTTTTGGGGGGCGGTAATAATTTTGGTAAAATTCCGATGTGTTTGGGCCTGTAGGGGCCGTGTCTCCAACTGCCCGCTTATAATATACACGGGTTGGGATATATATATATTACTTTTAGACTGCCATCAAAGACTCTGACCAAAACATACTCTATACAGATGTTTGCAAACACGTTTCCCTAAAAAATGTGTGTGCTACTACCCTATATAGTATCGTTAGTAATTAAATTACAATGGATTGCTTATACAATGATCACCGTATTTTTTTCATTACATTCTTCTGATAATTGCATAGATAATATACCAAATTCACGAATCAAATAATTAATGCTCCCTCATATTCAAAGATTATAGGAGTACACATAGTTGTTATGGTCTGTCGTCACTAACACTTATTAAGTATACACTTACACTCAATCTGGAATTCAAGGACTAAATAAACGCGCAGAATAACTTCTCTTGTACATATATATAAAATGGCGTCACACACATATCAGTCTCATCGAGTGAATTTTTTCAGTTACGAATCTCCTACTGTTACACGTAAAATATTTTTATTCAACTTTTATACTATAAGTACTTAAGCAATATCATACATACCACTTTAAAGGCTTATAACTCCATTTAAATTAAATTACAGCATAAAACAAAAATAAAAGCATCCAATTGTGAATAGACATTTTAGGAAGGCTCGTACTATTTTTTACACGACGGTGCCAATAATAATTCACACACAACACATGTACATCTTTTTAATTTTGATCATCCATACTTATCGAACACTATTCAAACACTCGCCAAACCTCAGAATATCTAATTATTATTATTTTTCTTGCCTATGCATTATCCTTGAAAATTATCGAAAACATCGATATTTTAAGGGTTTTTTAATTATACTTGATACGTCTACAACTTACTACAATTTTTTTTGAATTTTCATTTACACTGTTTACTATGCTAAACATTTGCGGAAATTTTATTTGAGGCATGCACTCTGTCTTTCTTGCTCTCATTAATTTCTTTATTTAATTAGTACACAACACAAAAAAGGTCGATTCAAGCCAGTTTATTTTTATTTATCCATGTTTACATTTTAAAATGTACTTTACCTTAAAGCGTAGTATATGCTACTTAATTACCTCTCTGCTAGGGCAGTGAACGATACATATGTCTAGAATGTGGTAAATTTTTCTTTTTTATTACTTTTGGTCTATATAACTATTTGTCAATTTAGCAATTGATTTCTACTTTTTACATTTGTTTATATTTATTGTGTACTTAATGTTATGATACTGCACTTATTCTTTTCTCTCCTTTGTCAGTGAACGAAAACCCCTTTTAGACTGCAGCAATTGTTATTTTTTTCTACGATATAGATTTTCAAATTATTAAAAACGAGCATTGTATTTTAATGTTGATAAAATCAATTTCCAACCTAAATGGACGCTCCAGATTAGGATAAATTTTACCTCAATCTGGAATGAGTTTTCATTTAGTGACCTTGCTAAGCTTCATGTGTATTTTTGGATAACATTTACTTATTTTATTTAGAGGAGAATTGTTTTTTTTTATTTTACTTATGATCGTAGCGGGCAGTCACAAAAAACATATATAAATATCTATTTACTTTTATTCAACATATGGATACATCATACTTTAATCACCGAAATTACTCATAATTTCATTAATTTATACTTTAATTCATTTATGTCTCTCCCGCCCAACGCTGGAGCCCGGGTCGTGCTAGTATTCTATAAAATACCTCATCTGTAGTAGGCTTAGGAACAAATTGATATTCTGTGAATCTTAACCAATTAGTGACAAATGACTATGCATGAAATTTAATGCCAATCTTGAATTTTTCAATTTTTCTATTCGAAGTTGTGCCTATATTATCCATGACAAAAAACACTTTGAATTAATTCAAAGATACTGAGATTTTAGAAGGTTTATTGACTTTTTTAATACCCATTCTTATAATTTCATAAAATTGAGAAGTTTTTAAATAGCGATGAAGGGCGGCATTTCCATTTTTATAATCTTTCTATAAAATTAAATGAAATTTAACAAAAAGTCTACCTACCTTAGGCCGGACAGCAGAGTTCTAACATTTATAAAGATTCGTTATTAGTTTAAAATCATGTACATACATAAACATACATAAGTACTTGCATGATATACATAATTTTCATAGAGATAGAGAGATAAAAAACGCTGAATTGATAAACTGGAATGTATATCTAATACTATCGCTACATTCCTTTGATTCTACGACTTTATATTTATCATTACATTTATTTTATCCGCACTATGACAGCCGTTAACCAATGAAAGTTACAATTTTTCATGCGACTCACGAAAATTCATTACACAACTTATATCTAAATAAATATATCTTTTTCTATGTTTAGTAAAATATGCGTCCATACACGATCCCAAATGAAACAAATTGTCCCCGCAGCTGAGCATCGATTTAATTATGTTCTTATTTATTAACGAAAGTGGATTGATTGAGGTTCACTTTATGAGACGTGTCCATATCGATCTATCGTCTGTAATATGACATTTCTGACCCGATGTTGAAACGTTTACAAATGCCCTCAAGCATTGAGATGAATGGACTTCAATATCCATGACGTATACACAGACTGGGAGAGTAACAAGTTAAGAGCGAGTTTTGGGAATATTATATATATATATATATATATATATATATATATATATATATATATATATATATATATAATATATAATGAGACAGTAAGAGAGAGAGAGAGAGAGAGAGAGAGAGAAAGAGAGAGAGAGTGTGTGAGAGAGAAGCATACATGAATTCACATTGACAGCCAGAGATATGATAATAGAGAACATTACGTACATATAGAATTGGTGAGCATAACATATTATAAATTCATCTTGATGATCCTATGCCTGGAACTTTCCACATATTCGTAAGAGAATGCGTATTACTGCAATATAATTGAACGTGAAGAGATTACATTCATGTATACTTATATAAATACACACACATCCACATATATATATATATATATATATATATATTTATATATATATATATATATATATATATATATATATATATATATATATATATATAATTTAATTATTTTACCTATGGACGCCGGCGTTCCAGGATTTTGCTATCATCTGTGTAGAAAATAACACTTTTAGACGGTTGAAGTGACCGAACCCAGTAAAAAATCAGCCTGAACTCCACAAACTAGCGCTGATCCCAACGGGGACGAGAAAACTACAGGAAAAAAAAGTGGGCTTACATTTTATTTGTGCCTTAAGAAACCGGGCACCAAACAGAAAACAGTCAAGAAAGTTAAAAAAACGTTTTGAGAACATTGTGTATAGCAAAATCAAAGTGTATTGTTAACTCTCCGATATCGAATATATATATATATATATATATATATATATATATATATATATATATATATATATATATATATATGTATATATATATATATATATATATATGTGTGTGTGCGTGTGTGTGTATATATACATACTCTCTCTCTCTCTCTATATATATATATCTATATATATACACATCTATATATATATACATATCTAAATCTATCTATCTTGCTATCCATCTATATATATATATATACTGATGACGTTTTATAGCCAGAAACCCGCATCCGTGTCTAAGTTTTGTGCTCGCAAAAATGTATTTATAATTTAAGTACAAAATCTGTGTACAATAAATTGGTCTATAAATAAATTAATTCATTAAAAAAAGTGTCTCTCTATATTATATATATATATATATAACGTATATATATATATATATATATATATATATATATATATATATTTACATATGTATATATATATATATATTCATATACATATATATATATAATTATATATATATATATATATATATATATATATATATATATATATATATGTAGCGGAGGAAGGCTACCAACATTTGTAAAAAAGTGTTTTCAAGATTTATTTATTATTTTGTTATTTAATAATTTCATAATTTATATAACGCGTTTCAAGCGGTGGTCCGCTATTATCAGATATGTAACTCTATTTGAAAATATGTCTTCCGATTTCAAAGAGTGTTGTTTCTGTTGCCTGTATATATATATATATATATATATATATATATATATATATATATATATATATATATATATATATATATAGTAGGCTACTTGTAATCTTTTGAGTTCAAACCACTGCTATACTACTTTGATTTTATTCTAAAATTCATGAACTGTGATATATATAGAGATGCGAGATTATAGATTAACTGTTTGGCTTCAAAAGAACAATTAATAATTCTGATGTGAAAATCATCTCCATCACTTGGTTTGAGCATACTTCAAATACGAATAACACATTGTCACTATCGTATAAAAACATTGCTGTTTGTGTAAACACATAGAGCTTCTGGCATTTGACAATTTTTATCATTATAATTTCAACTATTTTATTCGCAGATAAATGCCCTTGGGATTACAAGCACCGATTCTTGTCAAAACGGTCGTGCTTCAATCCTGGTTCGAGGCAGTTGCTTGTTTAGCCGCACAGAAGAGGTGTGAAACGTGAAAACAATCTCTCCGTTTATGACCATATATATATATATATATATATATATATATATATATATATATATATATATATATATATATATATATATATATATACTCTAAGCAAATTACGCGTCCAAACGAGAGTGGCACGTGACTTCACAGATGACAAGAGATGCTGAACAGAGCCGGATGGCTAAGTCCGTCTATGCTTGAAACCGACGGTCCGAATGTTGTACTAATTTGTATGTACCAAAATAAATATATATATATATATATATATATATATATATATATATATTTCCGTAGGTCTACTTGTTTATCCACAATCGTTCAGTGATTATTAGTGTATTTTGTTAATTAGAAAGAAGCAAAGAAACAGCACGTGACCATTTTAATCAAATGTGACGTTTTACAGACAATAATATCTATCTAATTTTTTTTCCATGGTTCTGGATAGAGAGAAGAGCTTATTTTCTAACTAGACATCTTGATATGATTTTACTTGTCTTTAGGATTGACATCATTTTTTCCTCTTCTTCTCTTGTTTTCTTGCCGTTGCCATCTAAGAATGGTTTGATTTCATTGTTTGCAAATTTAAATAATGAATAACCATGAACTAAAGGTTACGATCTTTAATGTTTTATCTTGATAACATCCACACAGACTTGTAAACTGGTAGAGTGAAAAACTTGCTTAGTTTCATTTCAATAATTATGTAATTTCTCATAAACATAAATGTGTTAATAATATATGCTTTTTTTATAAAGTTGGGATCATAAACTCTATGTAACTATACCTTACAAATTATTCAACAACTACTTCTTGAAATATTTTGTTAATTTCGTATCGTCCATTTGAAAAATCAAAGTTTATTGTTAACTCTCCGATATCGAATATATATATATATATATATATATATATATATATATATATATATATATATATATGTGTGTGTGTGTGTGTGTACACATATCCTCTCCTTTGCGCTCTCTCTTTCTCTCTCTCTCTCTATATATACATATTTGAATAAATGAATAAATGAATAAATGACGATTTGATTGACAATATCATGAACAAATATATATATAGCACAAATCATTCAGAAACAGCTGAAAATACATGTCAACTTCAATTATTACACATTGCACATAGTTTACGAATTCACTCACACATAAGTCATAATGTCGCTTGCATTGATTTACCCGGGGATGGCGCTACAATGAGCGGGAGACATGCAAAATTTGAAGATGACTTGAATCCATTTATAAACTGATCATGATGTGCTCTAACACATATTTTACACTTTTGTTTTGATATAAATTTCAGTAATGGCTTCGAAATCGGTATCCTCTTATTATATCTGAGAAACGGAGATACTGTAAAAGAACATAATTTCAGTATTTGGAAAATTCGTGAAAAAAAATTCTATTAAGATAACTTATCAGTCTTCTTAGGAACCGACTTTTTAGTTTTGGACATGCGTCTTCGTCTTATAATTAAATCTATCTATTCATCAAGTTAAGCGATAATATACTGGCCAGAAAACAGTTATTTCTCTTAATATACAAATTATGTCACTGAAAAATTCATTAACATATCTTATGGGGTAGCAGCGCCGACTATCAGCTCGACGGTTGAGTTTCAACTCCGGCTTGAAGCACTCACTTGTCTAGCCGCACTGAAAAGATGTGAAACAGTCTGTATGTGGATGACTAAACACACACACATATATATATATATATATATATATATATATATATATATATATATATATATATATATATATATATATATATATATTAAATGCTGAATCATTGGACCAACAGAACAACAAACAACACAAGAGTTCTCAAATGGTTTCTGAGATCCATAGTGCCAGCAATTATAGATATCGATGGAGAATAATAAATTGACCGTGGATGCACTTTAGCTTTCTCATCCTTGTTCTCACATTACATGAGCGACACATTTATTTGCAAATAATCTCACATGTATTTTATTGACGGTTTCCTTATGCCATATGATGTGTCGAATTGACATCATAATAATTCATGCTTCAATTCAACACTTTATTTACACACTATCTCATACACGACATAAACATAATATTGACGGTATTATGGCTTAGTATTCTATGCTAGCATTACATATTGTGACTCATATTGCTGGATCAGAAGGTGTAATGAAACAGATACATTAAGGTAAGGTAATAAACATATTTGCACAATGAAAATGAGCAATATCTAATACTGTCACCATTTAAATTACACGGACAATTGGCTTTAATAGATATTTATCAAATAACATTTAGGTTTAATTCTTGGCGAGCTTCATTAGTTTGAAAATGAATTGTTGTTTCTTTCTTCTTTTTCGTAAAAGGGGCTTGTCATAAAACCGTCCTTAGGATTTGGATATGTTGATTTGAACAACCCGTGATTACGATGCTTCATGCTACCTTTTATTAGGCGGACAATTTACAAGAATCATACTTTATATGTAACAGCATGAGAAGCTGGGACTAGAAACGGGATCTGAGTTGACAGAATTAATCCTATTGCTTAATTATACAAGTGCCGATAAGGCCGACAATCGGCAAAACCCAACCCCTTCACTGTAGACGCCATTAGATGTCGGAACGCTTTCTATTTCAACAGCATCTTCTCTCGATCTGCTAGCCTTCGGAATTGTCTCCCTGCTACCTATTTCCCTGGCTGTACCAACATGCGAAAAAATACATCGATTGTGAACAAATATTTCGCTACATATCTCGCCACTTAGGGTGACACCGTGAATCATAACCTTAACAGCCAGTAGCCCGTTATATCTCAGTGTCAACGTTTTATGTTTGGAGTGAATAACATTTAATAAAAAAGTACGTATATTCTATACTATAAACTAAATATAAACACCGGAAAGAAATGATGAGTCTTGAAAGATTATATGCTGTGATTATTAATAACTATTCCAACCGTTCTTATTAAAAAAAAGACGACTACAATGAAATATAAATATAAATAGGTTAACATAACTGTGATGCTAAGAATTGTACCTGTCATCTGCATAATACGACTGCAGATGTCTACTTAATGAGTCGCGGTCCAGATAATCTGCTAGAGTTAAAGAATAGGTCGACGGTAGTGATTAATCTCATACCATTATCATATCGTCATCCTAGCTAATATTTGGTATCATACATCGTTGTTCTTAACATACAACTCACCAAGCAACTAAACTAAAAACAAGAATATTAATATAAGATAGGGCGACAATATTCTTTTGTTCTGGTCATTAGCTGCGTATTTTTCACAAGACGTATTAACACACACTAATTCATATCGTCTTGGCTTTGTCTTTAATCGCTGATAATACGTGTGATATGCCTTTTTAACTGCATGCCATAATTAAAGCATGTAACGTTGTTATCGACAACAGTTGAATATATAGTGATCATTAAATCAGAGGGGTTGTTGAAAAGTAATGGGACTGTTACTCAAACAATATATCTTAATTCAAAAGAAAAAATAATATGAGTGTTACTTCATCCTATAATATAATAGCACATCATTTTCTTCCACGAACCTATCCACTATCTGTTTTTTTCTCGGATGCATCTTAGCTCTGTTGTTGCAGCCCTCTCGATGCCAATAAAGCTTTCAAAATGGTTTGATATTTCAATAAATACTGGGGAATAGAGGCAATCACATGTAGCTAGATCATGTGAATAGGGAGGAGAGTACAGTACGGCTTTGTTATTTTTAGCTGAGGAGTGAGCGATTTTCAGGCGTTATGAACAGATAAATACAAGGGAAATTAAAACCATTGACAGAAGTTAGTATTATTATATACTTAAGAATATAATCTCATATCCGCTTATCACTCATAAAGCAAACAACCCACAACGTTACGTTACTTTTCAGACACAATTACGTTTTTATTTAAATTGTACTTTTTTAAATAAAAACAAGCTTTCATTAAAAGATGATATGGATGTAGCTTAGTGCCAATAATTTATTCGATTACCATAGATAGTGTGTCGTCTTCTTCGTCGATAGAAACTGTTGTCGGACGATCTGATAAATAAGTCGTCAGTCCATTTGATTGGGATTTGTTTATGGTTCTTTCTTTCTTTTCCCACCATGTTGCGCCGTTATCATTGTTAAAGATAACATATGATATTGCGAATTTTGTATATACATTTATATATATATATATATATATATATATGCATATATGCATATATATATATGTATATATATATGTATATGTATATATATGTATGTATATATATATTTATATATGTATATATTTACATGTATATATATATATATATATATATATATATATATATATATATATATATATATGTGTGTGTGCGTGGGTGTGTGTGTGTGTGTATATGTAGTGTTTCGGTGTATTTTGAAAAGAAAGCAATGAAGTACTCGATCTTTGAACTTTATCCTTTTATTTGGTGTTATTTTGTGAGTCGTTGATGATTTTAATTGGGCTCTAACGACCTTTATAACAACTATTAAAGGTCGGTCTATGTCAATGAAACAATAGTATATCTCTGAAGTATGTAACGTATATTTTTTAAATAAATACTTTATATATATATATATATATATATATATATATATATATATATATATATGTGTGTGTGTGTGGTGTATATATATATATATATATATAATTTATTTAGATACTGTATATTACATATACAAGGAAATGTGTAATATACAGTATCTAAATAAATTATATTAGCTCTATTATATGATCGAACACTTTATTTGATTTCTTTTCATATGCAACCTGACACACTCTCTCTCTCTCTCTCTCTCTCTCTCTCTATATATATATATATATATATATATATATATATATATATATATATGTGTGTCTCACAGTACTGGCATACACTTTGGACCCAGTTACATATAATTTATAACTACGAGTACAACATATAGACCGCTATATCTTTTCGATATGTATTAATATATTCATAGGTTATGTTTCTAGGAAAATAACATATCTTCTTATTGTTATTAACTATATAAATATGTTTTATAACAGCACTTTGACTAAATAAAATCACATAAATGTATAATTTAATCTGAAAATAATTAGAGATGCATGTCATCCTGTCAAGTGTGACTTGATGGTATCCACTTCAATGTAAAAAGCACACGTAATAAAATAAACAAGTAGGAAAACATAAAGTGTAATTTCATCATGTCATTTTGCACGTCACAATTGATTTTTTCTGTAATCGTTGAAAAAATGTAAAACTCCGTATTCCCCTCTTTGTATTACATATAATATAATGGAATATTCTCATTGTTTTATGTTTCTGTTTTGAAGCAACTGACTTTTGGGTCGTTCACTCTCAAAACACTTTTTTCGTTGTATACAATGAATGGAAGAACATTTGTCTTTGTACTAATATTAGTTCGTAATGAACAAATATATGCGATACGATTTTACTATTTGATATTGATCTGGGCGGTCTGTCACACACATAGTTATTCGGAAAAAAAGGGTTCATTACACACGCATATGTGTTGCATTATCACATGCTTCACTTGACTGTTTAATGGGTGAATGCCCTTCATTTCGCTTCTAAAGGTTATAGAAAAACAATAACGTTGTTTGATGGTTGATTTTAATTGTTGTTATGGTATTGATTCTTACTGGCGAGTTGGGTGTTTAACGGGTGATCATGATACAGATGAAAAGATGTGAAAAGTAATATTCTCGTCTACTGTGTACCAGAAAATAAACAGAACTTTCATGGGCAGAGTTTATTTCCAAACACTGTTTGTCCTTAATATCATATAACACGGTGCTGTTCCTCAATTGGCTACAACATGGTTGTTTTCAAACAAATCTTGTTGAGTACCTCTTTTTAACTAATCTAAATTCTGCAAATCTTGAATTGTTTGTCTAACAATTCATGTGACGCAAAAATAAACCATTATCCTCGAATCACCTTTGGGTCTTCATAGGTGATTAATCGTTGGTAGATATAAGATTCGCAAAGTATACGCATCCGTCCTAAAATACTTAACATTGTATAGCATTTTATTTTCCTCCTTTCCAAGAGGTTAGACGCAAGGTAAGGTGATTGTATTAATGAAAGTGTTCATGTGGAACGAATTGGATTATAACCCGGCACACTAAGGCTCTAAAAGTATGTAATAACAAGATGGTGTATATGTAAAATCAGGAAAAAAATCAACATTTAAATAATTCGATTTTTTCTCGGATATCAAACAGATTGAACATAGAAGGCAAGTAGTCCACGGTTTCTCTTTAATCGGGTTATAAATTAGGAAGATAAACTTATGAACGCAATATGAACTATATCGTTTCATTTCACTAAAACTGACTCCGAGTGATTCTTTCAGCATAAAAAGAAATTCGCTATTCAATCACATATCAGTTGTCATACGCACACGAATATGCATGGATAGATTCAATAAGAGTCTAAAATCTAATTAAATACAATAGACTGACTCCCCCCTCCCCGAGATAATAGTATTTTGGATATACGCATAAGTTTGCTAGATACTGTGTATCTCGGGATTTAGAATAGAATCCCTAGGTCAACGACTGATAATTAACCCCCACTGACATTTCCAGATTCAGGGGTGAATCGACAAAGCTATTAGATGTAACTATATTTCACTTAAGAACAGTCGAAGTCGAAGTAAATCTAATCATTGAATTATGATATAAACGGGTTTCTCTGGCCTTTATAAAGCTACGTAATGAATCCGATGGGTAATACGAGTTAGAATATTGAGAATAATTGCACACTATTTAAATAATACTAACATTTTGATAATTGTGCCTGCTTGTTTGCATAATTTATATAGTGGGTAGAATGGCGAATGGTAATAAAAGTTCTGAGAAAAGATAATAGAGGGAGATATGTAATAGTAGACCCAACTGAAGAGGACGCACATCATATCGGATAATTAAAGAGAATGCTTGTGTATGTATAAAATAAAATATATTAATTTGCAATGGGACAAGGTTTGCCAATTATGTTTTTAAGTATCGCTTATCCATTACATTGAGAAACAAACAACTCTTTTATTCTGTATTCCTCTGAATAGACTTTTAAAATATGTATTTACTGTCGGAATCTGTTAAATCTGTCTTAAGTGTATGACAACACTCTCTGCTTATCCATTAGATTTTGGTTGGAAATAGTGTTCCATGATAAGCTGAATTGCGAAATCAATTAACATACCATTTAAAAATTATTTTTCGTACGTTGTGTAACATTGTGAGAAAAATAGTTTTAATCATTAAATATTGCCAAACAATCCGGGCAAAAAAATAGAAAGATAATATACACCAATTTTATTGGTCCTTTCTCCCTTGTAATTAATGACCAGTTTGTTAAACAGTCGATTACGATAAAGTAGTGCAATTGTTTGAGAGAGCCCTACAATATGTAGAGAGAATCTTTCCCACGATGTATCGGTAAGATGTCAGTTAGATAACGTTTTCAGTGGTACCTTAATAGCTAGAACACACTAAATACTTTATGTCACCAATTTGCCGATGTCCTTATGCATATTATATAAAAATAATACATATCATTATTTACTAGGGAATAAATGCGTTTAATTTCCAGGTTCCCCACATGAAAACATTTTCTGCAAATAAACTGTTATACCTATTGGCTTTTTATACAACTGTATGACAACTTAATGTCAATTATTAAGTCTTATTTTAATGTTATTTCATTTAATTTCCATCTGACATTTTTTTCATCTATAAATACATCATTTCGTCTTCTATGTGTTATCTACACCAAAGTTATTGGCACCTCCCACAGTGTATTACAAAACCATGTTTAATTTTATATTTGATCCTTTATGCTGCTGTCATCGTATATTATAACGGTTCGCCAAATGTTAGTATTAAGCTTAATAAATCGCCAGCACGTGTAACGTACATTTAAAACATAATGTCTGACAATTGCAGTACGGCATATGTCCAGCGTATGGGCAACGTGGCACACATTTTATGATACAGCAAGTTCTATTAGCAAAAATAATCTGTACCTAATACAACAATCTATTTATATACTTATGAACCCATTCACAACAAAACGTATTGCTAAACATAACTTCTCGGTGATAAACTATTTTGTTTATGTAAGTAGTGGTGATGAAGATGAACAAATCATTGCTTTCATTTACCGTTGATGTATTTGTCTAACATATCTTACTCAAAAAAATAGTTTATGGCATCATTATCGACAACCTTCTGAATGGAGTCAATATGTGTCTCAAATAAACAAGTCGTCAAGATGTCTTTACATATTTCAAATATTTTGGGGACTATACTGTGCACTGTAATTTGACGCTTTTTAATGAATATAGTGGCGTCTGTAAATAATACTTATATTTAGATATACTCCGTAATAGTCAGCAATCATAATACATTGCAGAATATCTAAAAGCGTATTGGAATTCTACCCTTGTTTTATCGACCTATTTTATTTTTTTTCGATAAATAGATCGCATCTCTGTTCACTTAAATTGAATCGAAACTCAAATTGACTGAGCGTAAGACTGAGTTCACAACCGACAGAAATTTTAAAGATTAAAATGATTTCTTCCAAATTCCACCTTCTCTAAGGTACAAAACAGAGAAACCTTTAAAGTCCTCTAACTAAGAGTCAGCACCAGTAAAATACCTAAACGTTTATTATCTTCTAAACAGGTAGACATACCTTTTTCTTTGTATTATTAATACACACAATCGGCGACATATTTTTTCATTTCTTTTGTCTAACCACCCAAGAACGCCGCAGCCTAGCAAAAATAGACGACCGTTAGGGAGTCTATTTTGGCTAGTCACCCAGAATAAAACACTGAGTGACTCGCTATAGTATCACACAATATTCGCAAAAATGTATCTTCTATACACAGCAACTTATCAAGATAATTGTCGATTGAACAAATAAGAACTTTCTTTTTGGTTTTGAAAAGCGAGATGAGTTTTTTCAGTTTGAATTTAGCCATTGTTGGGCATCTACTGACATTAAAAAACTGTCTGGACAACATTTTTCAATTCTTTTAAAAAGTGTTCTAATTAGAAAACAATATGATTTTACGTCAATAAAACCGGTGTATCCAATCAATCACAAACAGATGGCTGATTCTATTTATCTTCCTCCCACAAGATAAGATGTGATACAAGGTCGGGAAAGTGGGATTTGAAAAACCAGCGCCCGAGAATTTTAGCGCTCTGGTCATTTAAACAGTGCCTGGGCAGCCCCGTCGGCATTCCCCGGTAGGGGCGCCTCGGGCGATTACTAATAAACTAACTCCTTCTTTAAGGATGAGAAAGCAAATCCTGGGAGGGTGCACCTCCTACAACTGCACAGGACGGACAACCGATAGACCGGCGTAAATCAAGACCCGAAGGCCCGGACAATACCGGTCTATTGGGTGGGGTATGACTGACACATTGCGTAAAACACACATTATACTCATCGTTTTGCAACACACCTACATTCCTCTTTGCATTTTTATGTGACGTCGTTATTATCCTTTTTGTTAACTCTAACCTTTCTTATCTATTCGGATCTGTAAGGAGTTATTTAATATAAAAAACTCCTAACTTATATTAAGTTAAAATATTTGTGTTTTTATTTGAACTATATGATTTTTAACATGTAATATACCTTATATTGTGATACGCTTGAAATACCGCTTTTCTAATGATTTGATAACATTTGTATATTATTTGACTTTCGTTTTAAAAGTAACCTCAGTTATCGACACGTTTCTTCATTGGAGCCACATTTTTCCCATGACTATTTTTCTGGGGTTTTCTAAACTATTTAACTGGCGTAGGGCTAGATCTAGAAAATAGTGTATGTGCGGAAGCAAATAGAAGTGGATTAATAAAGTTTTTCCATAATTGGGATCGACGTGTGACACGTTGCATAATTTTGCTGATATATTACTTAATTCTTTTTAAATACTTGCTGTGTTTTGCGCATTTCATCCTGTAAACACACTAAAAATATAATATAACAATCGCTACTTATTGTTTTACCTTTCTCAAGAAATAGATAGACCAAAAAATCTTGCGCTCGCAAATACGGAGGCCAAAGCCTTGACTATCTAGGTTTGCGTTTTTGATCTCTTTAAACGGTTTACACCTGCTCTTTTCAACTTAGATGACTGCTGGCAACACTCCAGCGTAAAGTGCTGTATTTATGTGTAACCATGGTTACATATTGACGTAAAAAATATTTTTCTGCTTTGAAACAGTTTCACACAGAGAATTGAATCGTTGAGGCGTTGTTGTTTTTAATTGACTCTAAGCGCCCGTTGCAACTTCTTTGAGCACAACTTTCTCTAAGACAATTGCCAATACAATTTTTTTAATACACTGCATTACGATATATTAGACATCTCTGCTATATCAGACAACTTCGATCTATGATCGGCCAAAACGGGTTGACGAGTCATTCTTCCTGTACGACTCTGTTTATAGTGAGCATAGAACTTGTTTAGGCGGTGTTTTCCCTGGTGGAGAAGAGGCCGAATAACACTTATTAAGACATTGCATAGCTTGGCTACCTCTTTCAATCAGAACACAATGTTTTATTAACACTCGAAATTCAGAAATGTGCAGTTTATGTAAATCATTTGTTGAACACGTCTTTATTTTGATTTGCCCAATTGTGGCCATCTCGCCGAAATACGTTGTCATGAAAACGACGGTTTATGTTTGAGGTAATGGTTTAATACCCGAATAGAATTTGCTAAGTAATCGTGAGTAAATAATCTCTTGCTTAATTTGAATTTTTATGAATGTTTTCAACCATATTTTCATCATGCAAATGGTATCCCTAATTGTTATTGTTATTTTAACGCAAATATTTTATGCGATGGCTCGTTTGTTGTAATAGTTCCGGCATAACCTTAAACATTCATATATATTTACTTGCTTTATTTTGATTGCGGTAGCACCACATTCTGTGTAATTATATAAAACAATATATATATATATACATATATATAAATATATATATATATATGTATATATATATATATACATATATATAAATATATATATATATGTATATATAAATATATATATATATATATAAATATGTGTGTGTGTTTGTGTGAGAGAGCGAGAAAGACAAACGGATAAAAACAAATTCAAATAGAGCAACACTCAGCAACAAACGAGTGATTTTACCGGGTTCGTTAGGCTGAACAAGCGTCTTCAGAAGAAAAAAAAATAATTTAAAGACGTTCGTTGATCCGAACAAAACTGGTAAAATCTCTTGTTTCTTGATGATTTTTTGTTTGTCTTTTTCACACATTTTGTATTTTAGAACATTTCATTTTATGACATATCGTGCATGTTATCCTCATATATATATATATATATATATACATATATATATATATATATATATATATATTCATATATATATATACATATACATATATATATATATACATATATATATATATATATATATATATATACATATACATATATATACATATATATACATATATATATATATATGAAACTATTTATTTTTGTTATGCTTCTCCTTCATATATATATATATATATATATATAAATATATATATATATATATATATATTTATTTATATTTATATTAATTTGTACATACTTTGAGACATTATTCTGTGTTAAATATAGTGAGGGGACGTTAAGTCCTGTGCAATTATAGTTAAGTAAAATAAAAAGAAAAAAACACAATTGTCCTTGCACATTTTGGTAATTAAGAATAACACATCAAAAACATTATTCTCAAGTTTTTAATTTGATATATTGCGTTGTTGAAAATATTTACTGTATATGAACATAGTCACATTTTATTAATTAGCGAAATAACAACACTACGTTTATTTTATAAGTAGTTTTCGATATTCAAATTTGAAGGATGTTATTTTCTATGAGCAGAGAAATGTATCTCTATTCCCAATTAAAAATCTGGTTCACTAATGAAATGATTAAATTAAAAAGCTGAACGTCGACTGATCAAATAAAACAACGATATATTACTGACTAATTTCAGATGGTACTTTTGTGCTTTTCACCTTTAAAGACAGACAATAAATGAATAACTCATGAAGATAAAAAATAGGCTGGCGTGGGTACGTACAGTTACGACATATGGTGTTTAAAAATATAGGTACGTTTGTAAATTAACACCCTCAGATGAATCAGCTCTCCAATCAAAAATGAGAGTCTTTGTTTACGCGATTTCGTGCGAACATCCTAAAAATTACTAGTGTATTTCTTGTTTTTCTGTTGCCTATGAGAAAAATATAGAATCTGCTCTGATACAACACATCACTGTTTTGTATTCAATCGATGAGAAAAAAGATATTTGCAAGCTGAGGAAACTTTTTATTTATGTCATAATCTAGAGTGTCTCTTATTCGGAAACTGCATTTTCCTTACATTAAATATCGACTTTTTTCTTACCCTGCTGTCGCGGGATCACAAGTAAATAGAGACAATGATTATAGCTATATTTCGGCTAGTAGATGCCGTATTAAATAACAATATGGCTGAAAATATTTTAGGAACTTTTTTATTTTTAGTAGTAATGGCAACTCCCACGCACACACGGGGTAGTCCGTAACACCCCAGCGTGTGTAATTGGTCAAGAATAGGCGTGCACACCTTCTTAATTTTTGAAATTTGTGAAGAGTTATGTGGCCTATCAAGTAGGGAAATTCATCTCGATTTTAGTTTGTGTTTACCATTGACCAATCACATCGCTGTTAAATCAATTTCGAATATCCATTGTGGGCGTGTTTTTAAATATTTTACGAGAGCGGATTGATTTTTACAAATTAATTATTTTAATAGTAAAACTAAACTAAACGAGATATACATACCTATATCAGACTTATGCGAAACATACATCTTTAGATGAGGGCTTGGTTTGAAGGTGTCCACGTTTTAAACGCCCCTAATGTTTGCTTTTTTCAAAACCCCGATATTCTATACGATTATTAAATTTGTTTTACATTAAATTGCAGTTCAAGATATAGTAACACATTTTAAGAAAGATATTATTTAATATCGAATATCATTGTGATAGAAAATTGTTTTGTTTTTTTAATGTTAATAGATTGAAAACACTCTGACATCATTTCGGTTATTCAGACTACATTTCTCATACTGATTGTTATTGTGACAAAGTTCTGGACATATCATATCCTCCGATATGTAGGGAGGTCAAATCTCGTTAAATAAAGAAGTTGGAAAATCTAAAATCTAATGACATAATACCCTATGTCTACCATTTACCAATAAAAGCAATTGTCAACACAAGTAAACGTCAGTTGACTTCCTCTGAGGAATCAGGGCTGAACAAAGGTTTCAGCTTCTGCCACAACAATCAATCGGATCCCATACTTAGATATAATAGCTCCAATAGAAAGAGATGCTCTAAGGTGGAAGGCGATACAACTACTCAAGAATTCAAAGCCTCAAAAACCTAACATCTCAAAGGAAGACGTATTTGTTTGCAAGTAACTACGCAGTGATAATGATATCGCAATACTAACAGCAGGCAAAGCAAATGTTAAACTGTAACTAGATAGAGCGTAATATTCCAAAAGATTAACATATCTAATAGGATCTGATGGCTACTGTAAAGTAAAAAAGAATCCGACTTTGAAATCAAAGAGGAGGCTATCACAAATCCTTAGTAAGCACAAGGAGCTAATCCCACTTGCAAAATATAGACATCTTATTCAGCATTACAGCAGGCTACCACACCGATACGGCTTTCCTAAGATTCATAAAGATGGTATTCTATTAAGGTCCATTGTCAGCGCACGAGATTCAGCATGCAATCTTTTGATCTGATTCCTGTGAGGTATACTTAGCCTAGTCACAGGCAAATACCCATCGTATATAAAGAATTCAGCTCACTTCGTAGAATAAAAATCAACAATGCTCCCATTCATTCCAACCACAGGTTCAGTTTAGTGTAGTTAGTATGTACACGAAAGTAGCCACTGAGGAGACTCTGACGGTGGTACGGAATAAGTTGACTTCAGATACCTCACTGAAGGAACGTACTTGTATCCCAGTTGATAATCTGTTGGAGATGTTTACCTTTGTGTAGATACAACATACATCGTGATGGGATATGTCATAGACCGACAGAAGGAAGTCAAGCTATGGGATCACCATAGTCCTCAGTACTGACCGCCAATGTATGCATGAAATACTTCGAGGAAATGGTGTTAATATAAACACCACTACGCCCAACATTCCTACTTTGTCATCATCAGAAAGATGTACAAACGTTACTTGACCATGTGCACTCTATCCGTCCATCTATAGAGTGCACGATGTAAAAAGCAACATAATAAAAGATTATCCTTCCTAGGTGTGCTGCTAACGCGGGCTGATCGGGAGTTAGGCGATCTGTATATCGAAAGCACACTTTTACTGGACAGTATGTACAATTCAACATCCACCATCCATATAATGTAAAGAAATGAATCGTCCGCTGCCTCCAACACTGCGCAAATGCAATATGCAGTAACAGATTTTCATATCAAGAAGAGATGGGCAGCTTGAGAGAAACGTTCAACCGAAACAAGTATCTTGAGAGCATGATATCAGCTCAAAGATATCTAGACCAAAAACTAAAGGACACTACCCGAATACTCATCACAGTGGGTATACCATATATGAAGGGCTTTTCGGAAAATATCCAAAGAATATGCGATTTATATGTCTTCAAGACAATATTCAGGAGCGACTAAGCTTTCCGCAAGCATCTTGTGAAAGTAAAACCCCCTATGAAAAAAGGTATAAGTAAGAACTGCGTGTATGCGATCCATGTAAGTGTGGGATAATATACAAAGGCGAGACATATCGCGCACTAAAAGTAAGGCTACCAGAACACCGGAAAGCTAATACGTGGATATATCGAAAAATTGGGTATTGCTGACCACATATAAAGGGGTAACGGTTACTATCTACCCTTATAAGACGAAGTAAACATTATAGATATAGAAGAACGATGGAGTGTCAGACGACTCTAATAAGCAGCGAATATGTTGGGCAATAATGACTTACTAAGCAGACGTAGTATAGAATTTAATACAATATGGGAATCATTAATTATAAATAATGGATAAGGTTAATATATATATATATATATATATATATATATATGTGTGTGTATATGTATATATATATATATATATATATATATATATATATATATATATATATATACAGTGGTATGTAATGATACAAGTACTATTAAATAGTGATAAGGGGTAAGACTACCCACATATAAACAATACTATGTTTAAGGCTCCTAAAATTCATATTAGAACTGTTCGCAAGAACCTGTGGCGCAGTGGATGTAGTACAAAGTTAAATTTAGTTCCAAGAGATGGGCATCTGAATTTTGCAGGCGCAATCCTCGGTGCGGGCGATGCGAAGAATTGGTAATTACTGAAGACTTTTCTCAATCATTGCGACGGAACAACAACATTCTACTCCCTGTGAATTAAATAAAGAGTTCCGTTCAAAATTCCGTCCTGATTAACGAGTTCGACAGAAATATTCCTAAGTTAGAATAGATACACCGAATCAAAGCCTGATGTTACTGCGACCGAAGCTTTGTAATGATACCACTCAAGATGAGAAACGTAGTTCAAATAACCCAAATTATGCAAATTATAAATCATCATCTAAAACGTTAAGAAATATAAAAAACACTTTTAAATTACATACACGTATGGACTATAAGGTATATCTGCGCAATATATTTAAGAAAAATGTACTCTTTAAAAAAAGATATTTAATGTACTTTTTATGACTATTCTTAATTTGTTACTACATCTTACATTATTGTAAATTTAAAAAAGCAAGCGACGAATTGTATAGATTGTGAAGAAAATGTAAGATGCTGACAACGTACACAAATTTAAAAAAAAAAAAATTTAATTGTAAAATGTGTCGGCAAATTTCAAATTTACAATTAGAACTTAGTTGAGATGTTTTCCATTTTTTGGGTTTATCAGAAAAATATTAGTGTGTGCAATTTTTGTTGTGACACTGTCAACAAATATAATTGCTAAAAATAGTTTTTTTTATTTCAATTAATGAGTGAATTAAATGAATCTTATATTGTCATTTTAATGAATTACTCTTAATGTGGCACACGTGAACCCTTTTCAGGGGAGCTGGTGCTCCCCGTCACATTTTGTAAATCTTTCCACCAGAATAAGGTTACGAGTACAATAATTTATTGCGCTGAAAGTTGTCAGTGATGAGATGTTTAGAAATCCAGAGTTCACAGGTGCAGGTTGGCGTTAAAGATATCATTAAAGGTTGGCTGACATAGCCACAAGTATATATTTAAAATCATAAGAGGTTGTTTAAAAAAAGACTTATGTGCCGAATGTGCCCCGCCTCTCTGTCTTCATTGATCGAATATATAGTGTGCCTTCTCTCTCTCCCTCTTTACCTCTCTCTCGCCTAGGCCACAGCGAAGAGATAAAATAGTCGTCATTTGGAATATACGCGCAAGGCACGCGTTTGTCGCGCTCTGACATATCTTAGTTGTAATTATGTTTCTATTCGAACTATAATAAATTATATTTTTATATTTAAAAGTATAAATGCTACATTTCATCATAAGCAGGCGTTATTTTTAGCACAGCCTGTCCCAGGCAGCAGACAATTCATTATCTGGAGAGAATTACAAACGAAGACTAACACACCATGCAGACCGACTAAATACCCAGACAATAACTCTTTATGTTTAGAATGGAAGAGTCTATCGTTGCCATTCGAGTAGCTAATGTGTGCCGTTTCCTAGGACAAAAGATCCATTAAAAAAAAGCCCAAGGATCGAACACACTAATTCACATTCCAATGCCGTGATTATCGTCAAAACGTGATTGCTCACTGGTTATAACAACGATCACATGTTGTCCCGTTCAACAAGATTTTCCCTGGCAGACGACATTGTTACATTTAGTTACGTGCCCAAGATCGTGCCAAAGATTGGCAATCCGAAGCGATTTTGCTACATTGGTGCAGAGTCACCAAGGATAAGACCCAGGGTTTCCACAGACACACCCCGAAAAATCCACAGAGAGAAAATCGACGATCACAACCCGAAAAATATACAGATACAATCACAAGACCAGCTACTTATTTCCAGAACAGTGACCACAGCACCAACGGAAATAA
The DNA here is from genome assembly GCA_963556195.1 of Sepiola atlantica. Lineage (NCBI taxonomy): Eukaryota > Metazoa > Mollusca > Cephalopoda > Sepiida > Sepiolidae > Sepiola > Sepiola atlantica. The sequence goes on from OY744535.1 coordinate 50,344,523, forward strand.
AAAAAAAAACAGAACACATCCTAAAACCTCACAAGCAAAAATAAGTGCCCATCTTCTTCTGCTCTATTACTCTTTATTTGTTGGTAAACAAATTATAAAGATTATTCCCGTATAGAGCTGGTTTGTTCTACGTCTGCTACTTAAAGAATCAATAGACAAAATGGCTTACACTTACCCAACCACTTTAAATAGAGTTTTCACAGCTGGATTACTGGAAAATCGTCTGATTAAAGGCCAGAGCTTGTGTCCCTTAAAATAAGAGCGGGTCTACACCCTAACAAACCAAGAGCTAGTAAACATGGTGTGTAACTTCTCAGAGGGTCTACCTTCGCAATGGATCGGAGAATATCTCGACAACAGTTCGATACCATCAATAAATAAATTATCGATGAATTATGTTGGCATACACGGACGCATATATGAAGGAAAGTTCAGTTGTGCAAATGCAGCGAGCTGATTTTCATAGACGCTCAAATTAACTTCTTCATTAAAGAAGATGTGGCCTGATCCAATCCGGCAATCTTATATGAGGTTTGTCTGCTGCGAGATAAAGTAAAAACGCACTACAAGCGAATCCGAGGTGGCCACTAAAGTAAAGAAGCTATCCTTAATGATGGCTTATTAAACAGCATACACTGGCAGCAAGTACCTAGGTGGACCTCTAATAGATTTAGGGTACCTACGACTGAATTCTACAGCGGAGAAAAGTTAAAAAAGCCTATAGTTTCTACAGCTGTATCAAAGCCACCAACGCTGTAAAAGGTACGTTTTGTGAGTACGCTTCAGTGTAATCTATGTGCCCATGGCAGGGGCATGTTCGCCATGACACGCTTGAACAGGACTGCCCAAGTTCATTTGAGAGAGAAATAAATAACTTTAACTCAGAAAAAGAAAGATCAGGGTACACTAAAAAATCACACATTACAACCGGCATTATCGAACGCGTCACCATGTAAAGTCCTCGGAAAAAGAAGAACCCCGGGTAAATATTAACCCCAGATGGCATAGGTGTTAGGGAAGTGGTGAAATCGGTGCGTAATAGGCGAACCGAAGAACAAACACAAAACGAAAAGATACTCTAAGATGTAAAGGGACCCAAGGACACAAACTCCTCCGAAAAGGCTCTTCAATTGGGTTTGTTGGGAAAATAAGTGGTCGAACGATAGAGGTACTGATCGACACTAGATCACAGGTCTCGCTTCTCAAAACATTAGTTGTTGTGGAATTAAAATCGGTAAAAGTGATACTGAGGAATTTTAATCTAACAGTTTATCCGGCAAACGGATAAACGATCGTTAGAATGAGGAAACGAAATGCTCGTCGAGGTTATACATCACTCGATATATAATATTAGGCGCAGATTAGTTGAAAAGAAACCAAGCCTAAATAACCTTTCACCCTAACCGATTAAAGGTTAAATGGGTGAAGATATCACTTGGTATTGACATCATGGGTAAAATCGACGTATCCTCACTAGAATATTAAAATTCCCTTCATGCATCGCCGCTGTGAGATCTGTTGAAAAAAAACAGCAAAAAAAGAATTTACCTCGTCGGAAAACACTAGTCCAACATACGGGCAATAAAGGTGTGTTCCTACCTACACACGGCACATATGCTTGTGTCTCGTATAGGCTTCAGAAATGCTGCCACCTTTACAACGTACTTACAGCCCAAAAGGGACTAAAGATTACCAATCCACGTTCGCAGAAGACCAACAACTCTGAACCCTATCAAATATCTTGGAAAACCGAAATTGAAAAGATTCCCTTAATTACTCATCCTATATAAATTATAGTAGCAGACGATAAAATAAAAATAAAAACTTCTTGAAATGACCTACCAAATCTGTTTTAGAGTTCGCCAGGGGCGGCGAGAAGAGGTCATCAACTACGAAAAAAATTAAATTGATCCAAGTAAAACGCCCATTAATAGAAAAGGGAACAATCTATGGTTTATTGTAGAGAGAAGGAAAAAGAATCAGCATTAAATAAGCTCACGTTTAAGGAGAGAATACCAGAGAGTAAGATATTAAAAAAGTGAATATAATAAAGTAAGACTAAAATAAATATTACAGAAAAAAACAGAAATAAAGAAAATAATTTGAAATGCTATACTATTTCAAGAGAGAGACATAGAGTAGAAAAAAGAAGTAATAAAGTCAAAAGTTAAAAACGACACTTAATTATAAACAATATGTAAACTGCACATGGTCTCGTTTTGGCATGAATACACGTGTTGCTCTTTTATAATTGCATAGCCAAACGCCACAGTTAGAGTGGGGGGGCGTATTGACACAACGCGAAAACCCTTGTTGAGGAGCTGGTTCTCCCTGTCAGTTTTTGTAATTCTTGGCGTTAGACTCGGGTTGCGAGTACAATAGTTCATTGCACTGGAAATTGTCAGTGACGAGTGCTTATAAATATGGAGTTCACAAGTGTAGGCTGGAGTTAAAGGTTAAATTAAATTTGGCTGACATAGCCACGAGAATATTAAAAATCATAACACGTAGTTAAACAGAAACCAAATACTTATAAGCTGAAGGTTCCTTACCTCTTGATGTTTATATTTGTGATGTCTATTGTGCCTTTCTTTCTCTCTCCCCCAATCATTCTGGCTTATGCTACAGCTGATAGATATAACGGTCTACATTTGGAATTAACGCGCGACGCACGCGTGTGTCGCGCTCTGACATATTAGAGTTGTAATTGTGTTCTTTTTTTAAATATAATAAATTTCATTTTCATATTAAAAAGTAAAAATTGTTTGTTTAATTTTTAACAAGCATTCAATGGAAGAATAACGGTCCTAGTAAGTAGATAATGTATTCTATATAGAGTATTACTGACGCCTTTTAACACAGCATAGCAGACGGCGAAATACCCAGACTAGTATAGACATTTTTTGTTAAAAGTCGTGTAACGATCATTTGGTACGAAGAGCTGGTGTGTGTGCCGTGCCGAAAACGTAACATCCCTTCTAAAGACGTCTTTAAGGCTCACACGATCGGATCATTTATTATCGATTAAACTATTGCATATATAGAGAAAAAAGACAATCAAATGGCAAATACATGACGCCAACGGTGATTTATTATACAATGCTTAAACAATAATTTTTTAAATGAATTGTTTAAATGTTTACTTCATTGTATACATCCATATTGCAGAGAAATATGTGGTATTGTAGAGTTTGAAAAAATAGATTTAGTGGTAGTAAAAAATGTTGACTTCATATATATATATATATATATATATATATATAGAGTGAGAGAGAGAGAGAGACAGACAGAAACAGAGACAGAGAGAGAGTGATAGTTCTATGTATATATATATATAACATATATATATAGAGAGAGTAATAGATATATAGATACATATATATATATATATATATATATATAAATATACATATATATACATATATATATAGAGAGAGATAGATAGATAGATAGATAGATAGATAGATAGATAGATAGATAGATATACATATATATATATACTTATATATATACATATATATTTATATATATATGTATATATATATGTATATATATATATATATATATATATATATTATTTTTAAATACAAATTTAAATCAGACATGGAACAGTGGTTTCTGACAAGAAAAAGGGTTTAAATCCCCGTTTCCGTCTTCCTCAGCATAGTGTTAAATAGTAAATGATGGAATTTCTTCAAAAAACATTTATAACCGTTATGAAACGCTATGCACAAGGCATTTGAAATGCGGGGCCGGCGAGACGCTAGATCAGAAAATAGCCGTTAAGTAAGAGATTCTATATTTAGAAGTGAAGAACCAGAGAGAAAGAAAGGAAGAAAGAAAGAAGATAAGTGAGAAAGAAAGAAAGAAAGAAGGGAAAATAAAATATAATATGAAATTAGATTTATAATAATAAAAAAATTATTAATTAAGAGTAAATAAAATATTATTTATATTTATATTTATATTTAGAACATAGTTAAAGGTACGTAACTCTAATTAATTAAATTATCTAAAAAGGGGAGGTATGTACAGACACATACATACATATATATATATATATATATATATATATATATATATATATATATATATATATATATATATATACATACATATGTATGCATGTATAAATAAAATATCAATATAAGAAATTAATAATCAAGCAAAAATCAATATATAAATAAAAATCAATATATAAATAAATAAAAAAATAAAAAATAAAAATAAAAATTAATAAAAAAAAAAAAAAATAAAAAAATATATATATATATAAAAATAAAAAAATAAAAGAATAAAAAAATATAAAAATATAAAAATTCGAACAATAAAATTTAAAAATTAAAAATGTTAAGAAGAAAGAGGGGAAACATGGAGAAAAGAAAAAAGAACTGTGATCAGGTTCGTGGAACTAGAAGTCTGCAGTAGAAATATATCAGTGTCTGAAAAATGTATGTAGGGCTCTAGGTAGGCTTAAGTCACTCGATCCATCCAATAAATAAGGAGTGCTTGTTTACGATGTATACAGCCCTTAAAACCTCATCGCGCAAATTTAAACATCTGGTGTTTGGGTCCATTATGGCCTTAAAAATATGGAACTTCTCAGCATTACACAAATGGCAAACATTAGATATAGGTGAATATTTATTTTTCGAATTTTATATTTTTTATAATTTTTATTTTTTTTAATTGTTAATTTTTTTTTTATTTATTTATTTATTTTTTTTTTGTATTTTTTATATATTTTTTTTTCATCTTTTAAATTTTTTATTTATTTATATATTTTTTTAAATTTATATATTGAATTTTGATTGATTATTGATTTCTTATATTGATTTTTTATTTATACATGCATACATATGTATGTATATATATATATATATATATATATATATGTATGTGTGTGTACATATGCGTGCGTATGTATATTTTTATATTTATTTTTTGATTTTTTACTTATATATTGATTTTTTATTTATATATTTATGTATTTATTTATTCATGTATTGATTTTTTGATTTTTTGATTTTTTGATTTTCTATTTATATATTGATTGTATTTATATATCGAATTTTTATTTATATATTGATTTTTTAATTTATTTATATATTGATTTTTTATTTATATATTGATATTTTAATTATATATTGATTTTTTATTTATATATTATTTATATATTGATTTTTTATTTATATATTTTTATTTATATTTATATATTTTTACTTTAATTTGACATTTATTAATTGAAACCATAGTGAATTATATACACATATATATATTTTATAGAATAATAAATAGTTTCCTCCCCCTTTTAGATAATTTAATTAATTAGAGTTACGTACCTTTAACTATGTTCTAAATATAAATATAAATATAAATAATATTTTATTTACTCTTAATTAATAATTTTTTTTTATTATAAATCTAATTTCATATTATATTTTATTTTCCCTTCTTTCTTTCTTTCTTTCTTTCTCTCTTTTCTTTCTTTCTTCCTTTCTTTCTCTCTGGTTCTTCACTTCTAAATATAGAATCTCTTATCTAACGGCTATTTTCTGATCTAGCGTCTCGTCGGCCCCGCATTTCAAATGCCTTGTGCATAGCGTTTCATAACGGTTATAAATGTTTTTTGAAGAAATTCCATCATTTACTATTTCAGACTATGCTGAAGAAGACGGAAACGGGGAGTTAAACCCTTTTTCTTGTCAAAAACCACGGGTCCATGTCTGATTAAAATCTGTATTTAACAATAAAAAATATTCCGCTCTTAATTTAATTTAATTGAGCACTCTGCTGGTATTTCCCTTTTACTCTTTTTTTAGTATACCTTTATACTTTACACACATACACACACATATATATATATATATATATATATATATATATATATATATATATATATGCAGTATGTGTGTGTGTTAGTGTATTATGTTGTGTACCTTTTGCCAGAAGGTTTTCGTCTTGGAGCAAAATGTTGTCTTCTAGTTAGCTGCATAAATGAAAGATTATGGTAATTATATGTTTATTTCCAGTTGTTTGTTTATGTTCGAAACGAACGTCAAGTTACACTTAATTGTTTTAAATTTCGCTGAAGAAAAAGGAATACACACTTAACCAGTAAGAGTTTTACATACGTTTGTTTATACACACACAAACCCACCCACCCCCACATATATATATATATATATATATATATATATATATATATATATAAATATATAAATCATCTTTTCTCGGAAGTAATGTTTAAATAATAAGTACTCAAATATGTATATACATACACACACATATATATATATATATATATATATATATATATATATGTGTGTGTGTGTGTGTCTGTGTGTCTGTGTGTGTGTATATATGAACAATACAGAACAATATAATGCGTACTTCTATTACTATTAAACAATTACTACTGATGAAGTGTAGATTATTCGCAGTATTAGTTATTTTATGTAATTATAATATATATATATATATATATATATATATATATAGTGTGTGTGTCAGGTTGTATATGAAAAGAAATCAAATAAAGTGCTCGATCATATAAGAGAGCTAATATAATTTATTTAGATACTGTATATTACATATTTCAGCAATGTACCGCGGTTTCATCCAAAAGGGAAGATTTAGACATTTAGTAAATCTCTGTGCCCAGTGGATTCATCGGCAAGCTGAAATGAGTGTTGTCACGTATCTTTTGGATTAAACCGCGGTACATTGCTGAAATATGTAATATACAGTATCTAAATGAATTATATTTATATATATATATATATATAAATATATATATGTATATATATATATATATAAATATATATGTAGATATATCAATATATATATATATTTATATATATATGTGTAGTTATATACATAGATAGATCGATCGATGGATTGAAGTGTATATATATATCTATATATATATATATATATATATATATATATATATATATATGTGTGTGTGTGTGTGTGTGTGTATTAATTCATTGAATAAACATATTACTCAGTGGAATATTACAAGTTGCAATTGATACTATCGATTTCTGTTATGCGAATCCCCGTTTGTTGATGATATCATTTTCTTGAACTTAAAAGGGTTATTCATATTCATCTAAAAGCCGCGCTCTCCATAGAATCGACGTAATTAATAATTGTGCACTTTGTAACCTCAGACTAGGCTGTTATAAACGAGAGCTCTGCGCATCACATGAGATATTTGCTATCTTTTTGATTGCAACTAAGCGAGTTACTGTTAATGATCCACTGTTCCTATAAATCGTGATAAATCACGCATACATGTTAATTGTTTCATTTCATGTCTATTCTTATTGTGGAATGAATTACTTTAAGGTTGACGATTAATAAAACAACTGCGCAAATATCAAAAGAATTTTGATTGCAATCTCTTGACTGTACAGCTGAAATATATACGAGCCGATGTCAACATGCTATGCTATTACTTCTGTGAGAGAGGCTCGCTGGAAAACTTTCTTGTGCATTAACAGAGAGAAGAATTGACTTTGGAATTAAATGAACGATGATTTCTAGCTTTCTTAACATCCCCTTTTACACAGAAGAGACGTTGCGTGATTTTCCCTACTACCTCATTCTGTTGCTGCACGACGAAGCAATGACATCCGCCCCAAGTTCAATATTACATTCAAAATCTAATCTAGCGTCAACTACTATGAATAGTTATTTATTCTCCCTTTTGTGTACATTAAACTAAGCGAAACCATTGTCAAAATACTTTATTTAACGAAAAGTTCACATTTGTGTGATACAATACATCTTGGCTGTTTCCTCGCTGAGTATAACATGGCCATTTTCAAGTCCAATATTTATGAATACTTGTCGAACCACCAACTTGAATAATTAAATTCGGAGTATTTAACCCATTGTTTCCAGGACTCCCAATTGTGTTGTTCATCACCAAATACCAATCCATTGAACCTTTATCCTCGAGTGACCTTCGGCCTCGCAACAAATGGTTAGTCATTTGTATTAAAAAATCAATACATGGATTAATTAGAACTGAAACAATTGTAAGTAGTATTTTCATTTAAAGACAATTTTACTCTTTTAAGGCAATTTTCATATTTAATGGTTTACTATGTTTACATGTTTATGCTAAACTTGCGATTCATGTTTTGGAATGAGGAGGTAAATTATTCGCGTGCATCGGGCAATCTGTTTCTTATTCTATATTAACGTTAGACGAACACAAATCGTCTGATACAATGGGTGTAATTTACCCCTCTCCAAAAGCTACATACTTATTGAAAAAGAAATAAAACACAAAAACAAAACTACATAAACATAGTGAATTAACACAAATATATAAATTAATACTTGTTTTTAAAGTGAGTTTTCTTTCTGTATAGTTGTATGTATCAAGCAATAGGCAATCATTTTGTGTCGACCTGCTACATAACACCCGACTGCAAACAAGAATAGGGAACTTGGATTTCGTCTAATTGTTGTAGAAACACAGGTTGAGTGTGAAACCTACGGTTATGAATGAATACACCATCTATTTTATTTCAGTATCATATACTATATATATGTATGTATCCATATATGTTCTTAATATATATATATATATATATATATATATATATATATATATATATATATATATATATATATATAAATCTGAAACTAAAAGTATACTTTTAGTAGATACATCCTATAGTGAAATAGGTTAAGCTCAAAATACGAGATAGAGCCATTATAAAAATCAATGAAAAAAGAGGGATAACCATGTACGAATGACACATCTATGTCAACTTCAATTGTTCAATTCAAGGTGTCCTCGGTAAAACATTTTGATTATTCTTTCCTTCAGACAAGGCTTTTCAAAGTTTAAAATCTTACCATCAGAGGAATTAAATAGATGGATAAGTTGGCAGTGGAAAAGCCAAATTCAAAATTGTAAAAAAATATTAAGTAATGGAGAGTGAGAGTGTGCGTGTATAAAAAATAAGGGATCTGTCCAGTTGTTGAATGTTCGTCGATAAGGTTTCCGCTGAAAAGAGATTTAAAGATAGAAAAAAGGGTTTTAGGTTAAGGCAGCGATGAAAAAGTTAAAAAAATGAAGTAAATCCAGTATTCAGATATTTAGTTCTATCGTAGGTGGAACGCACTTATTTGGAAGTCATTTTGATAATTCGGGCAATTTTAAAATACTTCCGTGGACCGAGAATGAGAACAGTTTGTCAGAAGTTGATATTGTAACTATGTATATTAAAACAGCCAGTCGGGAATTTAAGTAGTGACTTCGATCGAGTCTAAGAACAGCGACAGCTTTGGTTGGAGCAAGGCCAAATAAGGTAGTGGGGAAAGGGATAAAGATAAAAGATTAATAATGTGGGTGATAAGGTTAGTTAAATGAACTATGGCTGATGCTGGGAGAATAGAAGGGGAAGAGATTGTTTGATTACTGCTTATTTCTAGCAAGCAGTAAAACCGGTGCGAGTTGGGGTAGGGTTATCATAAGCTAAACACAAGTGAATTCAGGTCAGTAAGTACTACTTAAATTCCAGACTTAAATCCACTTTAATAACAATACAAATACATATATATTACATCTTGACATAGATTACTAGCTCATTTTAATTGAACAAAAACGAAATTTGCCGACATTATACTATATGAAATACTATTTTCAGGTCAAGTGTTGCAATACAAAACTTTTTGTGATGATAGCTTCGTATTTTTAATGGCTGTTATCGTGTTTTGCATTCGAACTTTTCAATAGATATGTATTTGCCAATATGTTTTCTTACTGGTTACCGCACAAATTAAATATATATATATATATATATATATATATATATATATATATATATATATATATATATATATACATGAATTATTCGGTGAACAAGACAATCAGTATAATTGTAGACTGCCCCTTATTTTAAGTAAGGTAGGAGAATTTGATGTTCACCACACTCTCCACCGCTATGAAAAAATAAATGTAAGAATAATGTAAAGGCAAATAAAATATAAATAAATAGAATTGTAATATATATATATATATATATATATATATATATATATATATATATATATATATATATATATATATACGCATGGACCGCTGTGATACAGCGAAACAATATGTATGTGGATGACAATACCAGGCTCTCTTTCTTAGGTAGAGCTTATTTGTAAAGCTATCGACAACGGCTATTGGCTTTAAAGGATAGCTGATTGGGTGAAAATAATTCGAGGTCTCGGCACTTGACAATGTTTACATTGAAATATCACTTAAATTCAGTTCGTGTCGTATGATAGTGCAGGGTAGAGGCGCATACTGTCTGCTCGAGGGTTGAGTTTCAATCCTGGCTGTAGGCACTAACTGGTCTAACCGCACCGAAGCACTGGAGCTTCAAAACAGTCTGTATGTTGATGACTATATATATATATATATATATATTTACAGAAAGAGAGAAAAGATGGACAGTTGGCTTAAGAACGCCGGTTGGAGGCGCTGTGAGTTTAATAATAAGAAGAGAAAATCGGCAGTTAAGCTTATGAACGCTGTGAGTTGACAAGGAGGATTAATATTTATTTGAAATTGATGTAAAGGAACTGAAAAACAAAGGAGGAGAAGGAGGAGGGGGAAAAGGACAAAAAGTATATATATATATATATATGTATATATATATATATAATTTAAATTTTTTTACGGATTCGTCTACACACTTTAAAATGCAGCAACATTTTTGTAAGTAACGGATACATTTTATTAAACAGACGAACAACACAGGTAAGGGGGACTTTTTTTCTTTTTTTAACAACTAATATAAGTTAGCAACACATTTATACGGAACACAACTTAGGTTTACTATACGGAACGCTTATGTTTTCGTATTTTAAGTGAAGTGGGGTTTGATCAACTCTGCTGGGAAGCCATACTGTCTTGTTTTTAAATTCCCGAAACAGTTTTTCATGGTAAACAACTGATGATCCCTTAAATAATGTTAGAAGCAAACTAATATAATAACTTAAAAAGTTAAATTGACTTACATGAGTGATTTGTTACTGAACGACTTGGGACTTCAGGTTTTTTTTTTTTTTTTAATATAGTTTTAGTGGTTGATAAACTTCCAAGACTATATATATATATATATATATATATATATATATATATATATATATATATATATATATATATATATATATGTATATATATAATTATTAATGTATATACATGCACACCGGCCCGGCAATAGGTACGTATTAAGCATTCGCACCGTGGCGGGGATAGGCACGTATTTAGCATTCGCACCGGGGCGGCGATAGGTACTTATATAGTATCAGCACCCAGGGCGTCGATAGGTACTTATATAGTATCTGCACCGGGGTTGCGATAGGTATGTATATATTATGTGTACTGTGGCGGCGATAGGTACGTATATAGTATGCGCACCGGGGTAACGATAGATACGTGTAATTAAAAGAGACATTTGCACCATTAGTCCACATAACATCGGACGTCACTCCTCAAAGACCATGAAGGAGTATTACGAAAACAAAGGTGTAATAGCTGTTATTTGTCTAAAGCTCTGTCAAGGCTTGTTATATCAAGCGAAATATTAGATAAAAAAGCAAGAGGAAAAAAAAAAGAAAAACATGTTTTGGTTTTTCATTTAGATTTTAATGAAAAATATCTGAATCTAAAAAATGATTCTTTGAAGGCATTTTGCCTTATTCTTCATGATTATATATATATATATATATATATATATATATATATATATATATATGAGAAAAATATTATTTTTTGAAGGCGATAACAATACGTTGTTAAAGTGACACATACGACACGTGGAATCGTAAAAACAAAACAAAGTGACAATATTGAAAAGTCAATAATTTTCAAAAAATTTGTTTTCTTTTTATTTACCAGTGTATCGTGACCGTGGTGTTGGGTTGGAGTGTGTCCTTTTCATTATTATTTTTTTTAATTTTCGAGGGTATCCATCATCCTCAGAATAAAATAAATACTACCACTCGTTGGAGTGTTTTTTTTTTTTGCCAAAAGCCGGGCCGGGAATGTTGGTTTGATTTAGTAGCAGGTCCGCAGAAGTTAGTTTATTTATTTTTTATAAATTATTATTTGCTATTTTAACTGTTGCTGTTTATTTTGTTAGTAAATATACTGAGTAATTTATTTTTTATTTATTTATTTATTTATTTATTTTTTTATATAACGTTGTTTGTTTTGTTAATAATCTACTGAATAATCGTTATCTCGGTGGTAGGGGCTGGTAACTCGTGTGAGTCAAGCTTTGTTTGTGGGAGTTATGTCCCTTAGAGTTTTAATAATTTCGTTCTATAAATTTGTTTACCGTGTGTGTGTGTACTAGCAGATGTGATTAGGTGGGTGAGGAATTTTGTGGTATGGAGGTGGGGCGTCGTTAATAGAACCTTTGGTATATATATATGTGTGTGTGTGCGTGTGTGTGTTGGTGTATGTATATATGTGTATATATGTACGTATATGTAAAATACATACATGCATACATATTTATTTAATTTATTTATTAATTTCTTTATATTATTTCTTTATTTCTTTATTTCTTTTTTTTATTTTTATTATTTTTTTTATATTTATTTTTTATTTATTTATTTATTTATTTATTTATTTTTTTTTATAATTTTTTTATTTATTTTATTTTATTTTTTTTATTTGTTCGATTCTATATTATTATTTATCTATATTATTAGATTTTGTTATGTGCAGTCGTGGTATATAATGGTCGGGATTTCAAGTTAAAAGTAAGGCGGGCAACAAGTGCAACCACGTGTCCGAGTTAGCAGCAGGTGCAAGTGGTTGTGTGTGCACCAGTGTCAGTAATTGGGCTAATAATATGGGCCTAACTAACTTCATTTAGTGTTGTTATCGTTAAAAGTATGTCTGCATAGTATCATAGATGTTTGTTAGTAAAATGTGTATGATGGTGCTTGTCGTGTGTGTTTATATTAAGAAGTTGGAGTTTAGCTCGGCTCTGTTGTTCAATTTAGGGGATAGCTTTCTAATTAATATAGATTCTTTAAGTCTGAGATTACCCTGGTCTCTTTCGCTAGCTAGTATCTTGACTCGTATGTCTTTGGTGGGGTTGTGGCCATGTGTTATATGTTTTTGGAAGGATGGTGCCTTGGTGGTTACGTGTTCTTTAATTCGTATATGCAAAGGTATCACTGTACTGCCGATGTAGAATTCATTGCAGACCGCACATTGTATCTGGTATATAGCATATGTGCGGTTGCATAAACCCGTGTTGTTGATGGGGCAGTTTGCTAGGGTGCAAGGGTTCGTGTTGAGAGGTGTTTTAGGTTTAGATAGGTGTTGTCTTAGTGTAGGTCCGGAGTGTGTGAGTTGAATGTCTAAGTGTTCTTTGTGGATGGCTTTGCGGATGGCCGAGGTTATTCTATCGCTAAAGTGTGGTATTTTAAGGAAGCATGTGTTAGAGGGAGTTTGTTTTGGGTGTTTTCTAGATGTCTTATTGTAGTGTCTGATGTTTTTAGGGTATCCATTCCGCTCGAGTATCTGTTGGAAGTGTCTAACAGAGGATGTCTTGTCGGTTTCCGTAGTACATTTGCTACGGATGCGGTTTACTTCGTTCACAGCATATCCTATTTTGGCTTTGGTAGGGAGGGCCGATTTATAGTTTACGAAGATATCTCTGCAGGCAGCTTTCTTGTAGAATTTGGTGTGAATGAGCCCTTCGTCGGTGATGCAGAGCGTGAAGTCTAGTAGTGAGAGGGATCCGGATGTCTTAGGGTGTTCGATTGTGAATTGTATTTTGTGGTCTGTGTTCTTAAAGCTAATGAAGATTTTGTTGGCTTCTTCGCGGGATGATGTGAGGATGAGAATCTCGTCCACATATCTCGTGAAAAAGATGCTAGAGTGGCAGGTGTCTAATGCGCGTTGTTCTAACCTATTCATGTATGTGATGGCCAGTAGTCCTGATAGGCTGGATCCCAGAGGTAGGCCTGTTATTTGTTTGTAGGTCTGTCCTTTGTATGTGAAGTAAGTGTTGTCGACTATTATGTAAAGTAGCTTGTGTATGTCAGTGGCAGTGAGACCGAAGCAGTAGAGGTCGTTGGATGAGATGTAGTCGGTGATTAGGTCCACAGCTGGGTGAGCTGGTACGGATGTATAGAGGCTGAACGCATATCTGTTGCGTTGTAGTTCCTGGGGTTGCAGTGAGTGCAGTGTGTGTATTATTGAAAATTATTGAAAATTATTGAAAATTACACTACCTCCTCCACCTCCATATTGAGGAACTGAATAGCAACCTAGCAGGACTGACCGTAACCCCAGAAATATCTGCAGCGATCAACCAGTGCTACTACAACAGCGTCCGCACATCAAAAGAAAGGTTAAAAAGTAAGTTCAACTGACTCCTTCATAAAAACACCCCCACCCCTATAATCAGCCCCAACAATAACAACCCAACCGACAACAATAACACGCAACCCACAGCTAGATCCCTCGTCACAGACCTGACTAACTCACTAATGCCAAACGAAACAGAACTCCTCAGCCTAGGCCCCAAGTTTATAACTACACAAAAGTTAGATGACAGGGCCAAACTTAACATCGAGGAACACTTCTGCAGAACGGCATATCACCTAAAATGGCTGTCTGCCTTCAACCAAGACCTACAGAACACGCATAACACCACCAACAGTTCCTCCGCCATTGAAAACGCCGCCACATTCCCTACATACCAGCTAGACCGCCCCCTCTACCCCCCTCCAGACAACCACGATTTAGACCGCAAACTCACAAGACTTTGGCACAACATATCATCCATCATACAAAGAGAACAACCAAACATCACACCCAATCTCACAAGAACGCAACGACTCACCCTCAAAAACTTAAAGGACAAAAACCTAATATTCCTGCCTTCTGACAAAGGCAAAAAATTCTGCGTTATCTCTCAAGAAACGTACGACGACCTAGCACTCAGACACCTCAACAACGACACACTCTACACACCCACCACAGACGCCTCCCCCACTGAGATAGAAAATCAGATAAACACAGCATGGACACTAATATGTAAGAAAAAAAACCTCCCCAACAGATACAAACGAAACCTCACCACAAGAAATAGCAGACTCCCTACATTCTACCACCTAATAAAAACACACAAAAACAGCCCCATAACACAAATAAGGCCCATAGTCTCAAGCATAGAGGGACCCCTCTACAAGATCTCCTGGCTTCTCTCCCAACTACTAAAGCCCCTACTTCCCACCTACCCAGGACACGTCAGCAGCTCTGATGAGGTAATACACAGACTGCACTCACTGCAACCCCAGGAACTACAACGCAACAGGTATGCGTTCAGCCTCGACGTTGTATCCCTCTATACATCCGTACCAGCTCACCCAGCTGTGGACCTAATCACCGACTACATCTCATCCAACGACCTCTACTGCTTCGGTCTCGCTGCCACTGACATACACAAGCTACTTTACATAATAGTCGACAACACTTACTTCACATACAAAGGACAGACCTACAAACAAATAACAGGCCTACCTCTGGGATCCAGCCTATCAGGACTACTGGCCATCACATACATGAATAGGTTAGAACAACGCGCATTAGACACCTGCCACTCTAGCATCTTTTTCACGAGATATGTGGACGAGATTCTCATCCTCATATCATCCCGCGAAGAAGCCAACAAAATCTTCATTAGCTTTAAGAACACAGACCACAAAATACAATTCACAATCGAACACCCTAAGACATCCGGATCCCTCTCACTACTAGACTTCACGCTCTGCATCACCGACGAAGGGCTCATTCACACCAAATTCTACAAGAAAGCTGCCTGCAGAGATATCTTCGTAAACTATAAATCGGCCCTCCCTACCAAAGCCAAAATAGGATATGCTGTGAACGAAGTAAACCGCATCCGTACAATAAGACATCTAGAAAACACCCAAAACAAACTCCCTCTAACACATGCTTCCTTAAAATACCACACTTTAGCGATAGAATAACCTCGGCCATCCGCAAAGCCATCCACAAAGAACACTTAGACATTCAACTCACACACTCCGGACCTACACTAAGACAACACCTATCTAAACCTAGAACACCTCTCAACACGAACCCTTGCACCCTAGCAAACTTCCCCATCAACAACACGGGTTTATGCAACCGCACATATGCTATATACCAGATACAATGTGCGGTCTGCAATGAATTCTACATCGGCAGTACAGTGAGACCTTTGCATATACGAATTAAAGAACACGTAACCACCAAGGCACCATCCTTCCAAAAACATATAACACATGGCCACAACCCCACCAAAGACATACGAGTCAAGATACTAGCTAGCGAAAGAGACCAGGGTAATCTCAGACTTAAAGAATCTATATTAATTAGAAAGCTATCCCCTAAATTGAACAACAGAGCCGAGCTAAACTCCAACTTCTTAATATAAACACACACGACAAGCACCATCATACACATTTTACTAACAAACATCTATGATACTATGCAGACATACTTTTAACGATAACAACACTAAATGAAGTTAGTTAGGCCCATATTATTAGCCCAATTACTGACACTGGTGCACACACAACCACTTGCACCTGCTGCTAACTCGGACACGTGGTTGCACTTGTTGCCCGCCTTACTTTTAACTTGAAATCCCGACCATTATATACCACGACTGCACATAGCAAAATCTAATAATATAGATAAATAATAATATAGAATCGAACAAATAAAAAAAAATAAATAAAAAAAATAAAAAAAATTATTAAAAAAAAAAAATTATAAAAATAAATAAATAAATAAATAAATAAAAAATAAATATAAAAAAAATAATAAAAATAAAAAAATAAATAAAGAAATAAAATAAAGAAATTAATAAATAAATAAAATAAATATGTATGCATGTATGTATTTTACATATACGTATATATATACACATATATACATACACCAACACACACACGCACACATATATATATATATATACCAAAGGTTCTATTAACGACGCCCCACCTCCATACCCAGAATTCCTCACCCACCTAATCACATCTGCTACTACACACACACACGGTAAACAAATTTATAGAACAAAATTATTAAAACTCTAAGGGACATAACTCCCACAAACAAAGCTTGACTCACACGAGTTACCAGCCCCTACCACCGAGATAACGATTATTCAGTATATTATTAACAAAACAAACAACGTTATATAAAAAAATAAATAAATAAATAAATAAAAAATAAATTACTCAGTATATTTACTAACAAAATAAACAGCAACAGTTAAAATAGCAAATAATAATTTATAAAAAATAAATAAACTAACTTCTGCGGACCTGCCACTAAATCAAACCAACATTTCTGGCCCCGGCTTTTGGCAAAAAAAAAACACACACTCCAACGAGTAATAGTATTTATTTTATTCTGAGGATGAGGGATACCCTCGAAAATTAAAAAAAAAATAATGAAAAGGACACACTCCAACCCAACACCACGGTCACGATACACTGGTAAATAAAAAGAAAAAAAATTTTTTGAAAATTATTGAAGTTTCAATATTGTCACTTTGTTTTGTTTTTACGATTCCACGTGTCGTATGTGTCACTTTAACAACGCATTGTTATCGCCTTCAAAAAAATAATATTATTCTTACACTATACACAATGCTCCAAGCGAACTACAACATTCTTCTCATATATATATATATATATATTTATGTCTTTGACTCAAAAACTTACGAACTTAGTATTTTTCATTTGAGAATTTTTGAAAAATATATAGGAACGAATAGATATAAATGAATACATATTTCTTTAGTTTCTGTTTCTGTGAAGTATATTTAGCTTTTTAAAACGACACAAAGAACTTTCCAATTTGAAATTTACATATGTTAGATTTGCATTAAAATATATCAATAGTCATTTGACATAAATGTAGGAAGCATTCTCAATTCCAATCTGTTAACTCAAGTCTTTAATCCAAATAGTTAAATATACTTTTTTAATTGAAATACTAATAGGAAAAAACAAATTAAGCATCATTACTTTTGCATTTTAGTCTTCATAATAAAACATAAATCTTTTGCAAAATTGATTTAATCCAAAAAGTCATTTGACTCTCCTTGAGCAAGTATTTTTCTTGCATATATATATGCATTTTCTTTCTTTTTTTTAATGAGTCAACACCTTTTTAGACTATATATTGGCTATTTAGATATGTATGGCTAGAATTTCTTCCTCTCATATGTTTGCCTATCTGGTGACAAAGGTACTTAAGCTTTGTTTAATGCAACTTTTATTCCTATATAATTTTATTGCAAGCTAACATATCGCAGAATGGATCTTGGGTGTAACGTTTGGATTATTATTATTATTATTATTATTATTATTATTATTATTATTATTATTATTATTATTGTTATAATTAATTTTATTTGACATGCACATTACCATATAATATGGCAATTTGCATGTCAAATAACATTGTAGTGTTAAAGGTAATATATTATTATGCTTATTATAATAGAAATTTGGTCGCGTTCATGTAAGTATTCTTGAGCTGATACAGGTTTTCTCAGGTTGTAGATTTCCTACACGAAGCTGTATTTGACTTGGGAGATTCAACGCTTGGCGCCTTTTGTTGCTTCCTTTGTTCCTCGACTGATGAGATTATTATTTGTTTTTTTGGTTGTCGGGGGTACGTCATTAATTTTTCTTTAAAAAAATATTTTTTTTTTGTATTTGCCTATTGTAGTTGCATTTTCTTTTTAAATGGCGTTTGGCGGGATTTTTTTATTGTTCGGCATATTTGCGCCACGTGGGAAGATTTTTTTTTTTAAATCATTATTTTGTAAAGGGATTCCTGTTTTTTTTGTAGACCCATCTCTCCTTGTCTCGCGAAAAGCTCTTCTTTTTTCTTTTCTTTTTTGTTCAGTGAAATGATGTTTTTTTTGTTTGTTTCTTAAAATTTGTTTTGTGAAAGAAGTTTTTCTTTGTAAAAACATTCTTGTACTTTTCGTTAGAAATGATTTTTGTTTTTCAAGATTTTCTTTTCCTTGCGTTGCCTCGTGAAAAGGATTTGTTTTTGTTGTTGAAATGGATTTTGTTTGTTTTATGAAAAGGATTTTTTTTTGAAAAGGGATTTCTTTTTTGTGAGGGGAAACGCTCATTTTTTTTGTAATTATTTTTTTATTTGTTTGTTCGTAGACTCATATTTTCTTTATATTGTTTTCTTCGTATATGACTTTTTGTACCTACTGCCTTATTCTGTTCTAAGTTTCCTTCGCTAAATAAGATTAATATTTAAATTTATTTGTGTGTCTCTAAGTTTAGAAATGGTTATCTTATTTTTATTTATTTATTTATTTGTTTGTATCTTACAATTGTATCTTATCAGAAAGATTTTTAATTATTGTATCGTTGAAGGATTTTGTTTGCGTGTACGTAGGCGGTCACCAATTATGGACCACGTGGAAGTTATTAATGGCGGGAGATTCGAAAGAAGAACAACGGGTACTGCGACAATGAATCCCCCAACTATAGGTAGTGTGATAGATGCCTTTATAACTGCATGTTATCACACCGTTAGGCTTTCACCATCAGACCACGTGTAGATTAAATAAAACTGTTTAAGATAAACAAAGAGAAAGGAAGAACATATTATTTAAACTTACCTTAAAGAAAGCGAAGGAATGAGGAAGCTATACGCATATACGAATAGGCCTTTTATAATGGTTAATAAAAATGGAAAACATTTATATTAACAAAACAATTTATTTATTTAACATTTTATAAGCGATATATATATACGAGCGCTGTGAATGTCATGTTGTGTGTATATTTGTGAATGTGCGAAGAAATAAAAGTTCGTTTAGATTGAAGATAGATTGTAGAATGTTCGTCAAATTGAAATATAGATTCTTGAATTGAAAAGCGTTACCTTTCTCTTCCTCCCCCACACAGCTCGTTCGAGCTGGATGGGGGGTCGTTTGTCGGCAAGCGTTCTTTGTGTGCGTTCGCCTCAGCACACTGAGGGGAAAAAAGAGTGAGAAAAGGAACGGTGTTCTTTTATTGACCCTCAACTCACGCGTGGTCAAGTTGGTCAGTCAGTATCCTATTGGTCGAAATCCCTTGGCCGACGTGATTCTGCGAGATTTCACGAGTTTCTCCACTCCAGCGAAAAAAAAGGTCAAAGAAAGAAAGAAAGAAAAGAGAGAAAGAGAGAATACCTAATTGTGGTGTTCACCACACAAGCTCCCCACCGAGTCCGGAGTTGATAGATCTGTTGTAATTAGTCTTTCCTTTTGTAGCAGTAAATAAACCGACTTAGGCATTTTATTGGTAATTCGTACATGGGATAGCCTATGACAAAACTTTAAAAAGTTTTTTGCCCTCCCCGCATAGAATAAATCCATTTTTGTTTGTTTGTCCGATTGATGGCGTTTTGCCAATTGTATTAAAACTGGTTCTTTTTTCTTTTTTTATATAATATAATCTTTATCAGCGAGGATTTAGCGTTCATTCTAGATGGATGAAGCTGAAGTTATATGGTTGTTCCAGCAAAATTAGCGTTCGCGGGCTAAATTTTATTTTTTGTGCACATTGGGATTTTCCGCCACGCGAAGCTGGTATTGTTTGTAGTTTTAGCTTTCGGATGTGTATTTTTCTGCTGGAACTTAGCGTTCACCTACAGATTCTTGGGCTGAGGAAATATCAGGAGAAAGAAATGTCTCTAGATGAAGCTGGGTATTTTTAGGAATTAATTTCGAGGTCGCGTAGAAATTTGGTTGCGTTCATGTAAGTATTCTTGAGCTGATACAGGTTTTCTCAGGTTGTAGATTTCCTACACGAAGCTGTATTTGACTTGGGAGATTCAACGCTTGGCGCCTCTTGTAGCTTTCTTTGTTCCTCGACTATTATTATTTTTTTGGTTTTCGAGTTGACGTCATTAATTAAGTGAGAAAAGTAACGGTGTTCTTTTATTTACCTTCAACTCACGCGTTGTCAAGTTGGTCAGTCAGTATCTTATTGGTCGAAATCCCTTGGCCGACGTGATACTGCGAGATTTCACAAGTTTTTCCACTCAGCGACAAAAAGGGTCAAACAAAGAAAGAAAGAAAAGAGAGAAAGAGAGAATACCTAATTGTGGTGTTCACCACACAAGCTTCCTTTCTAATGCAACTTTTATCCGATACAATGTTATTGCATGCTTCCATATTGCAGAATGGTTCTTGGGTGTAGTGTTTGGATAGTATTATTATTATTATTATTATTATTATTATTATTATTATTATTATTATTATTATTATTATTATTATTATTATTAATGTTATTTGATATGCAAATCACCATATCACACTATAGTCTAAAGTGTAATATTTTATTATTATTATTAATATTATTATTATTATTATTATTATTATTATTATTATTATTATTATTATTATTATGTATTTATCTATGTATATATTTGTGAAATTAAAACTTAATTATTTCTACATTTGATTATTCGGAAAGTTGGTGTTTGATCAGTACAATTGGATAGCCATGAATATTATAACTGTCCTGTGTGTACATGCCCGAAACCGTTACTGTTTTTGGTTTACTGTTAGATACTTAAATGTACATTTTTATTTATAATTTTCCAACGGTGGGTAGGCTTATGCAAGGTCAACGTCTGCGATGTCTTTGATTTAGTAGTTTCACTGGGAGTTTTAACTGCATGTTCTATCTTTGTTTAAAATTACTTTTTTTAAATGACTTTTTTAGACTATATATATATATATATATATATATATATATATATATATATATATATATATATATATATATATATATATATATATATATATATTAACTGCTTAAAAATAGTTCTGTTATCAGCCCGGCTCTCAAAATTGTAATCTATTTAATCTAATGCTGTTACTCTTATGAAATTTAACTTCAACTTAATAAATAGAACATCTGGCATCATCACTTTATACCCACGCGATAGAACATTTAAGCATTACAAGTATCAGATCATATTTAATTATACAGGCTGTTTTTAAAATAGTACTAAGCATCTTATCTAGTAAACTGAACACTTATTTTCTAAAATAGATTTTTATGGTATGTAATAATAAGCTATGTGTTATTAACTTTACATATTTCAAATTTGTTGATGACTCTTATATACTTATACTTGAATAGGTTACTCTGCATAAATTGTCATACTTTAAAAATTCGTTAGTGTCAGAGATTCGATTTTCAAAATTGTATGTTATCAGTTATTACCTCCTGTAGCTTCTTTCAGAATGAACATTAACATATACACTTAAATATGTTCCATCATTGTGATCGAAGTACGGTGGTATCTATCTATCTATCTATCTATCTATCTATCTATCTATCTATCTATCTATCTATCTATCTCTATGTATATGTATGTATATATATGTATATATGTGTATATATATATGTATATATGTATATATATGTGTATATATATTTGTATATATATATATATATATATATATATATATATATGTGTGTGTATATATGCTGTTTAAATTATAACATGCATTAAACAGTAACTAGAATGTATTAATACATATCCCATATTGCATGTGAGTAGTTATTCAAAAATAATGACATGCTATTCATGGTTCCTCAACTTATACCTTCTAGCAATGTTGGTCATAACATTAAATTTCAAAACTAAAGTCTAAATTTAATTTCTGGTATTTTTAAGATTAAAATATATTTTGGTAGAAATAAACAACATTAGTTTAATATTTTCTTTAAATATATTTTGTAGAATTCCTCCTAGTTTAATGATGTATATGCAATTGACTTTCTTTAATCGATCGTATAGCGTGACTAGTGGTAAATGTGTCTTTGCCACGCATGCCGACATTTCCTGAAAAGTCAACTGCCAAAACATTGTCGACTCTCCTGTCTACAATCCACCCTGTTCACACATTATTTTGTTAATTTCTCATGACAAATATTTTCCAACATAATAATCACTAACTTTCAATAATCCAATATTTTAGCATTACATGGTGGCTAATTTGTAATGCAGTGAAAACATAAATAAATGGTAAATATATGAAACATGTAGGGTTCCAACAGCAACAACAACTTGCACGCATTGGTATATGTTTTAATGTTTACATTAAAAGTAAAAACAAATCGGCTATTTTTAAGAAATGTTCATTTAATCTACGCAATCTAAATGTTATTTCATACGTCGCAATGTTAATCGGACAGAACGACTAACCAACGTGCAATGACGATTATACAAAGTTGGAGGCGCATCTAAAAATGCGATAAAACTTAAGCTCCACTTGTCACATGAAATTTTATTCTAACTTAAGCGTGTCAAACATTGTCAATGTCTTTAAACTTTAACATTACAGACCAGCAACAATATTATTTCTTTCTTTAGCGTAACAAAAAAAAACGGATAGATCGATAGATATTTAGCATAGCGGTCCAATATTATAAAACATTTGAAAATAAGTTCATTCCTTATGTACATCTAGAACAGGGGCGTCAACCTCCGGCCCGCGAACCACATCAAGCCTGCGAAGGCTTAGCGTTCGGCCTACCACCCTGCTATTATTTATTATTGCAATCCGATCGGTGCACCTTCCAGTAAAACTCATAACATTTTGTGACATAGACGTAAAAGTAGGTCTCGATTAAGATTTACAGTGGAATAAAAATGTATAAATATCAGCGAGCGATGATGCATGTATGTTTAATTTTTGTTTAACTATTACTTTCAAATACTTGGCCTGAGATAAAAATAAAAAAAGAGAAAGAGAGAGGCAAATAGGAAACGAGAGACGAGGAAAGGGCATGAAACATAGAACCTATGTGAGGGGTGTCAAAACAAATGCTGGATCAACTTGCAATATCCCCCGTCATTATTTTTCATGATTCCAACATGGCTCTCAGTTGACGCCTTTTATACCATCACATACAGAAGTCTCTTGAGAAAAAATATCAGATTTGTAGAGTGTTCAATGCAATTTTTCTACAATTTATTCATGTTAACAAAATATAGTAATTCTGAAATTTCGTTTTTCACTCTGGCCCGCGATCTCCTTCCAAAAGTCTCATTTGCCCCTCACTCTGAAAAGGTTGCCCGCCCCTGCTCAAAACTTAAACTTATATTTCAATGTCTAAAATGGTAGATCAAATGATATGTTAGTAAACACTTTTAACATTGCAGACCAACGAGACAGTTATTTCAAAAGTAAGCGTGCCATTCTAACGAAACTACTATGTTAAACATACACGGACAGACCGACGGCTATTCTCTTTCAAAACGGAAGCGCGGCAGACACATTTATATCTTACAAACCTCACTATGACAGACCGAGCGACGGACATATTATGTACAATAGAAATGAATGACAGCATCTAAAGTGATATTTGTCATCTAATCACGAGCACAACTATGAAATGCTATCTTTTATTATACTAATGAGTCACTACATATCAATGATAAAAGCCACTCGTGGATCAGAGTCAATAAGATGGAAAATATCAGTTGAACAATGAAGATTTTTTATGAGATTATTGAAAATGATGAATGAAATATCCAAAATGTAAATACGTAAAAGGAAAGTTTACGATAACTATTTGTGTACATTAGATTCAAAGACGACTTTGTTGTAGCTTGCAGAGAATCAGCCCGGATGAAAGTCTGTCCCGGATAGGTAGTCTTTGAACTTTATTTAAGAAAGTATTGTTTTGTGTCCGGTGATGAACAGAAATTGCGTCTCAACTGTACTATAGAGACAAGGTCTTGCTGTGTATGTCTTCAAAACAGAAACTAGAAATTGAATCTCAGTCGCGTACGTTGAATTTAAAACTGAAGCGCGAGATACTGATCGCTCGACTTTTGGATCGACGGCCAGCGCAATTCCTGAGATTTGAGTACACATTCAAAAGCAAACGACTCTCTGATAATGAATCTAAATTTCATTTTTGTCAATTTAATCAACACGTATTTTTTACCGTTAGCCATAATACAATTATGGCAGTGAGAAAATCGTGTAATAATCTGATCTTCTGTTAGGAAATATTTCCCGAATTCACTTTGCAGAATAGTCAATCTAAATCGATGGCATTGAACACTAAAACACCGAGTTTTAAAGTCAGTGATTCGATAAAAGAAATTCACGCGAAAATACGAATGACCGCCGATCGCTTAAATAGATTTATTTCGAATACACCTGCATTTGTTGCAGATTCTTGCTGTGCTATTTCATAGCATGCCTAACTTAATCTATGAATTAAACATTCAATATGTCAACGAAAGAAAATAAGCCCTAAAGGTTTGCAATTTAGTTCTAAGTGTGTAACAGTAAAAGAGAAAAGTGTCGCCACGAGGTTAGTTTAAATAATAAACCTTCCTGTCATATTTAATGAGTAAAAATTAAATAATATTATTAATCTAAACGCTGATATAACTGACAATTATTGAGACTGTGTTTAATACATTCAGCGTCCGATTCTTGAAACGAATAACACAACTTATTGTTATTTAAAGAAAAGTGTATGCTACGATTCTACAAGCATTTACTTATAAAATAGATCTTACTTTTCAATGTTTGAATAACCTCTCTCTCTCTCTCTCTCTCTATATATATATATATATATATATATATATATATATATATATATGTATATATACATATATATATATATGTATATATACATATATATATATATGTATATATACATATATATATGTATATATGTATATATACATATATATATATGTATATATACATATATATATACAGGGTGGGCCAAAATAAGGGTCCTATCTTTAAATTTGAATAACTTGAATTTGAATAACTTCCACAAAATAAAAGTTAAACTCACCAAACTTTATGTGTGTGTAGACTGACCCTTCCGAGATTTTTTGAAATAAACAAAACAAATTTTAGCCGAAAAACACTTCTTAAAACTTACAAAAACTAAAGTATTGTTTTTTACACTGTTTTGAGTTTTTTAAGCAAAAAAAAGTTTTCTAAATGAGGGTACGTTCCTTAGGGCTAATACGGCTCATGCTTGCTTCGGAAGGGGTCCTTTACTTATTCTAAAAAAAAAAAAAAAAAAATCAATAAATAAAAAAGTTATGATTTTTTTAAAATAGGACCCTTATTTTTGCCCACCCTGTATATATATATATATATATATATATATATATATATATATATATATATACATTTCTATCTTCATTGTGCGTATACGTTCCTCGTTGAGTTTTAGTGAGCACAATTGAAATAATATAGTGTGTTTGTAAATGGAGGTGTATGAAGAGAAATAGGTTAAAAAGGTGACAAGTACAATTTACACTAAAAGCACAATTAAGTAATAGAGAGAGACAGAAATACTAAACTAAATTAAATACTGGGGAATCAGATACATAAATAGATAGAAAGACAGACTTTAACCAACAGGCAGATAATTCAGCACCAATCGCCAGTTGTATTCTCAACAGTTATTCCGTTATTACTTTTGCGATAATCCACGTCAACAGACAAATACGGTGCATTTAATAATTTAACACTCGTTTTTGTCCCACGTTACGTCACATCCTTGTGTTCCTCTCTTCATATCGTTCGGTGTCTTTCCGCCTTCTGTCCTCTCCTTTTAAATCTGCCGTCTATTTCAGATAACTCTTACATACACTCTTAACTTTCTCCGTTTCAAACCAGGCAAGGTCGTTTGTCATGGAACTCGATCAGCTGTGACAACATTTATACTAGCACGCATACACACCCGTTATACAACAGCATGCCTGTCAGATTCTTCTAAAATATGTTTTCTTTCTTTCTGTTTTCCAATGTGTTTACATGTAATCGCCTATGAACGTAGAATATCATTTCTGAAATGAGAGGATATGAATAGCGAGTGCAAAACTGCAAATTTACCCATATTTAATTATTTTAAATATTATGATTATTTTTAACTATACGTCCCTTTTTTATTTCAATTTCAAGCTATAGAAAACACAATCTAGTTGTATGTACTTTACCAGTGAAAATTAAATAAATAACTTAAAAATAATTTAACTAATTAAATATCTTATTTTGATGTTATAAATAACGATATTAAAGGTTTAGATATCATAGTAGATTAACACCTGATAAAAAGAGGTTTTGCTTTTTTCAGGCGATTACGTGTGAATACCCTGAATAACCTAGCTGAAAGAGAAACAAGAAAATATTTTAGAATTTAGTGTAGGGGATATAGTATCGTATATATATATATTCAAAATAAAATAATTCTCTATTTTGGAGCGATTTATAAAACTTTAAACATCGGCGACTTCGCCGTCTCAGCAGTCTACAGATTTATGATCAAAAAGACGGAACACCGAAGTAAATACAACGGAATATGGAGCATGAAAAAAGTCAGTAAGATACCAATAAGCGAAAGAGCACTAAAAAACTTGGAGAACAGACTATGAGAAATTGGAATGAAAAAGATCACTGAGACATTAAAAAGGACGCTTATTATCAACACACTCTTAAGGTACACCCTCGAATGCGGAAACTTACCCACATAAGCTATAAATGGTAACCAGATACATTGACGTACAAGAAGAAAAGAAAATAACAGGCACGAACATAAACAGCAAGAAATACGCCCCCCCCCCCCAAACCAGAAAAAAATGGTGCCGGCCTAGGCTGACAGCAAGCAAAATATTTTTAGAGGGTCAAGGAGGATAAGAAGACCGAGGGAAACAGCACACACCAGACCTCCACTAGAAAGAGTGCGAAAGTGCTCGGGCCTTGGGGAGGCTCATTATCACCCCAATTCCAAGGAAACTCAATGGCTCTTACTAGCGAGAAATACACGGTAAGCGACTGTTGTGATACCGCAATTTCATTTGTGCTGGCTATCAAAAAAGAGGTGGAGTGTGCTGGAAACCTGGGAGGGCTTGCTGTCACTTGCACTCCAGGGAACACCACCGATTGTAGTCGGTGAGCAATCACTGACGATGACCTGTGTGATAACTTTTAATGAGTACAAATAATAATAATAATAATAATAATAATAATAATGACGACGACGACGACGAGTACGATGACGACAACGACAACAACAACGACGACGACGAAGACGACGACAACAACAACAACAATAACAACAACAATAATAATAATAATAATAATAATAATAATAATAATAATAATAATAATAATAATAATAATAATAATTATAATAATAATAATATTATTAATATCGTGTTAAACATATTTTTATTATTAGTTATTTTTAAAAAATGGGTAATCGGCCCGTAAAGTAATAATATAATTAAGAAATAAAAAAAAATAGCCGGAAATAAGTGGGTGTGAAAACGAAGTGTAAATTAGTTTGGGAGTTGACCCTAGCCAAAATGTTAAAGAACACAAATTATGAATTTATGGCACAAACAAGGAGCAATTAAATAAACAATTTAATTAAGAATAATGAAAAATGATTAAAGAAATGAAAAGATAAATAATTAAAAACTCATTAAAAAATGAAGTTTGTAAATGTTATAAAACTGCAAAACAATTTGGGAATCGATATATAAACTATGCTATGATATCAATGTCACTTGTTATCAAATGTATTAGTTTTTCAGAAACAAAATTATTTCATAAGTTTTCAGAATGTAACTATTATTTATAATTGCTGTGTTTATCTAACACCAAACCTTGTGGAACTATTTAGAATTTTATTATATACTTACTGATATGTCTGGCACAAACATGAACTTTTTTATATAAAAATAAAAATTGTTAATGTAACTTCTAATGGCTTTTATCTTATGTCGACAAATAAACATAAATGGCTTAATTTTCTATAGCTTCCAAAATAAACCAGACTTTTGCATCAGAAAACAACAAAACATTTTATTTCATGCAGATTGTGATTGTTTAAATACATAATTTAAAATTTAAAAAAAGAAGCATTTTTTTAAAGAGTTTTCTATGACGATAACATTGTCAACCATCTTGCATGTTTGTTTATGAGATTTTCTTATAGGTTAATTGTCAAATAACGATTAGACCATGACAACGATATGAACAAAACATTTAGTACTTTTTTCTTACAAAACTTTTACTATCGTGTTTCTCTTTTGGACCACCAATGCAGGACACCAATTTATTGTTATTAACCTAAACAGAAATTGCGTTTATTTTTTAAAAGCAAACCACAATTAACAATAGTGTATTCGAATTCCATCAACGTGTTCTGCACTATATTAAATGAATATCACACTAGCTACGCCAACCCTACCAGAGTTAATCGCGTTACAAAAAGTGAAAGAAGCTAAGCGATTTTTAAGAGTGATAATATCATTTATTCTCTGGTGAGAAGTAGAAGGATCAGTAAAAAGTGTAAGAATCGGAAGACGGAATTAGAAATTGTTTATATGAAAAAATAGTGTAAGAGATAGACGCGAGTTAGATTTAAATTATTAGTATATGAAATAAGAGCGATGTATAATGTGGAGATTAGTCATATAATGGACAATACAGAATGTATATTTCTTTTTTTTCTTTTTTTTCCGCCCACTTATTCATGTAAATAATTTCAAGTTTTCCATTCTACGTATACCGTATGACATTTTAACATATTTTATGCAAAGTTAATGGAACACGAATGAAAGTTCAACTAATCCTCCTACACACCGGTTAGGTACAGTTCTTATATATATATATATATATATATATATATATTGTGTGTATTTAGGCAGCATTTTTTCATTAAGGCATGTTTTATTAAAGACGACAGAAATCTTCTGTTTAGTGATTCCTTTTTTTATTTTTTCCATTCGTCGAATGATCTTTTTGACGTGTAGATGGAATGAATTGATGAAGGATCCATGTGTTTGACTAACATTTTCGATTCTCTCTTAAAAATAATAAGAATAATAAATAAAATTAATAAATAAACGAAGAACTGTTTCAATTGTCACATTTTAAAATGTAGACGTCCGTATTTTACGCTAACGGTTTGCCGGCGTATTTTTTAAGAAATTCCATTCCTTCACTCGCTTTTTATTCATTTTTGCCATAAAAGACCTGAAGATGATTCCGGAGAGAATCGAAAACGTTAGTCAAACACATGGATCCTTCATCAATTCATTCCATCTACACGTCAAAAAGATCATTCGACGAATGGAAAAAATAAAAAAAGGAATCACTAAACAGAAGATTTATGTCGTCTTTAATAAAACATGCCTTAATATATATATATATATATATATATATATCCAAGGAGAAAATCAACAAACAAACGGAACAAATTCCAAAAATATTACGTTCCATGTTACAGCATAAAACTAAGTATTACTTGATAAGTGCTGCACAAAAACACATCAATTACAGATGTCAGTTATTGCACCAATTAGATCGAATAAAGAATAACATCATTTACTGACTATATTGCCCTACACTTTCTTTTTTAGTAGTTTCGTCCTGTCGTCGGGCCCACGAATTCGCAGATTGTAACCCCATGTAGAGGGGAGAACACACCATCTATATGCTATAGGTGGGGTCCCGTAATGCTTTAGGATGGGATCCTGGTACATGCGTACTTCGTGGCCTGGTGACTTGCAACAATAAACTTCGGTCCTAACTTCGGCTAGACGGGGGCGGAGGCATAGAAGCCAGATCCGTCAATAGCTTAATCACGTCATGCTCTACTATATTTACGTTCATCCCCAACCGTATTACTCAATATTGTTCTTCTAACAAACCTTAGTTGTATTTTTTTTTTTTAATTTTTGTCTTAAATAGATACTGGAAGGCAGTTTCTGAGGGGCACTTGTGATTAGAACAAAACCGAACCTTATCACTACCGAAGAATATATATGCAACATATAGGATAATATTTGACAACTTTATTCAGCATTAAAGTTAGCATAGATGGATGATATTCCGTGAAACCAACCAAACATAACAAATCCTTCAATATATATATATATATATATATATATATATATATATATATATATATATATATATATATATATTGAAGGATTTGTTATGTTAGGTTGGTTTCATACCTTCAATATATATATATATATATATTGAAGGATTTGTTATGTTTGGTTGGTTTCATATATATATATATATATATATATATATATATATATATATATATATATATATTCGTCTCTGCCCTTTGGCCAAGATCAAAGTGTAGTATCTGTTCCTATGGATACTACACCTCATAGACTGGTATTCTCTTGGCCTTAGGGGCTTGATTGAAGCCGGTCTATGGGCTGCCCTGTGCAGTTCTAGGAGGTCCACCCTCCCAGGCTTTGCCTTCTCACTCTTTCAGAAGGGGTTAGTTTATTGCTAATCGTCTGAGGCGCCCCCACCGAGGAATGCTGACGGGGCTTCCCAGGCAATTTTTAATGGTCAGAGTGCTCAGTTTCCCGGGCGCTGGCTTTTCAAATCCCACTTTCCCCACCTTGTGTCACATCTTACCTTGTGGGAGGAAGATAAAAAGGATCTTTCTATAGTTTACAAACTATTTCTGCTGTGGATTTGTGTTAGCAAACATTATGCATTCATTGTGAAGTCAACACCCTTGCATGTACGCCAATTTATACATTTTCTCTTTTATTTTGAGAAAGCGATCTAAATTATAGGTTTCGTATTTCGGCAGGTTGTGTTTAAAATGGTCCATTACTCTTTATTCCACTACTTTTCGTTTCGTGATTACAACGTAAACGTTGACGCGAGGCCTAGTTTTGAATAAACACGTTTTCTTTAGTAGTTTTCTTTATTTTTAGTAACGTTTCCTTCCGGTAGTTATCACAATTATAAAGTGGAATTTGTTTTATTGGACTCGATTTATCACATCAGCATCCTCTATCTTTTACCGCCACATCATCAACACGTATTGTATGCCAGTTATAATTTGTGCGAACAGAAAATAGATTTAAGCCATGAATACATGGTTTCTCACGATTAATTAAATAAAAGGCAACAACATTTTAATTAATTAATTTGGATTGTAATGCTCATTAAAATCATTAATTGGCTATAAATTGTTTTAAACGATCGCACAATGAGAGAAGAATGCTTTTGCAAATGTTGGTTCTTTCTGATAAATTTTCAACATGGCGGAAATGTGCGCGATTTTTATTTTAAAGAGCGACGTCGAACCTAAATCGGTAAAGTGTGTGAAAAAAAATGAATGAAGTTGGCCGTTTGATCTTGTTGATTTTCTGATTTTACAGAAACAAAATTTACGAAAATAAAATAAAATAGACTTTCGTTGAATGTTCGTAATTTTGGGAAACTCAATTTGTTTCTTGCTTTCTTTTTCTCTGAACTTTCTAATGGCTTCCTTTCTGATTCCGTTCATTCTGTCTTGCTGTTATATTCTATTTTCTTCATTTATTATACTTTATATTATTTAATTTATTCTGTTTATCTACTTTTTACTTTATATTCTTCTGTGTTTAATTGTTTTACTCTCTATCACTCTCAGTCTGTTATATATATATATATATATATATATATATATATATATATATATATATATATATTGAAATTTGTGTAATTAGGCAGCATTCCTTCTCTTATGCATGTGTGTTTAAACAGTAGCGACATATACGGTGATTTTTTATACAACATGGACGACAATACCAATCGATCGTGCGATGAATCGAGAAAACGAATCAAAAAATAAATAAACAGAAGCTGTCGCTATGTTACAGTACTGTAGGGCCCCATTATGCAAGGCACAGTAGGTTAACTAGTATAAAATATCTAATTTTGTTATTGAAAAATAGGTTTTGTTTCTGGACTCAGAAGTGAGTTCAGAGAAGTGTTTGATCCAAGAATAGTCATAATAAATTTAGACACCTGACGTGACCTTTGAGTCAGAGATCAGAGTGAGTCGTTTTTGTCCCCATCTCGTGCGTGGGAATGATGATCACCACGGAGAACAAGAACTTAGCTTTTTGGAATCAGTTCGCCATGGGCGCTCGAAACGACAACGTCGTTTCGGAAAAGCGAGCGAAGTTTTTCCCAAGAATGTAATCGCTCGCGATAAGGGCTGTATCCAAAGGAGTTCACCATGGAAGCTTGTGGCGAGCGCATGAGGTAGTTCTCGAATGCAAGAGTTCGGGTGTGAATCGAAGAGATATGGGCCAAAGCTACTAAGAAAAACTAACAGCGTCTAACGTCCCACACAGTACGAACCTAGGAAGATGTGAATGAAGAACCAATAATGGAAACCCCTCCACTCGAATGAAAGCATGAAATAAAAAGAACAAAAGAAATCTCTGAGAAAATCCGACTTCGAGTGTCTTTATCCTCTGCTAAAGATAGAATTTGCCCACAAAAACAGGTACCACACGGCGATCACAGCAAGCAACAAGACGAGGGCCAGCGCCGAACGAGATCTACAAAGGTAACTTTCTTATAATGTAAAATATCTGGAAACTGTGTTTCAAAGTGACTTTTGGACTCTTGAAAAATGTGTTTAGAAATCTGTTTAAATGACTCTTAAGAAAAGTGTGTTTTAGGTCCCTGTTGAAAAATGACTCTCCAAAATGTGTTAAAATTACTGAGAAACATGTTTGCTTAAAGAATGACTATGAAAGTGTCTATGAAAATTGTATCATCAGAAGTATTAAGAAAAAAGATTGAAATCACTATTAATCCTCTCGTGAACATTTCGCGTTGTTTTTGGCCGGAGAGGATGTAATAGCGAACTGTGAGGTGGTTTTGGAGAACTGCCTCAGTCGGAAGGATTTCTGCCTGTAGTAATAAATAAGCTCTCTCCCCCTCCTTCGCTCCTCGTGACGTTTAATTCCAGTCTTTAATTTCAGTAGGTATGCAACAGCTACTGTTTAACCAACCATGCATTTATATATATATATATATATATATATATATATATATATATACATATATTATATATACACATCAATATATATATATATATATATATATATGGGAAATGAAAAGGAAAATCCTATATATATATATATATATATATATATATATATATATAAACATATATTTATTTTTCACGATGTAAGGTTTTGCCTTTATAAGTCTTTAAACTATCCTTACACTGATCTATCTTAAACATTTTTATATATTTATAGACAACTGCTCATATATTTACATAAATCGATATAGTTATCTACTGACAAATGTATATATATATATATATATATATATATATATATATATATATATATATATATATATATATATATATATATATATACATGTGTTTTCTTTCCACGGAGTTGTCTTTCTTTGTTGTACAACATTAGGCGCCATAATCCACCAATTGACACCGGAAACCCGACGAATCGCTCGCCGAGTCGAGAAGTTAACCAGAAAGATCGCAAAGAAAGAAAACCTCGGTGGTCTTCAATGACACATGTATAATAAATGACTTACTGCTGAACTATATATATATATATATATATATATATATATATATATATATATATATCTTAAACTGTATATGCTCTTATTAGAATGGTTAATATTAGAATAGGTCTGTCAAATAAGTGCATTGATTAATGTGAGTGACCAATGGTTTTTGTTACACGTAATAGATTAATGGGTCAGAATATTTATTTTTATATAAAATAATATAAATATTAGAAGTCGTCTTGTAATGTAAATTATGATACCAACAATCGGAGCATTCAATAAATGTACAATTAGGACTTTAGAAATAGAAATATGTATATACATTCAACCTCGCAACTCTTTTCTAGAAGGAGCTAAAGGGGATTCAAGTTTCGCTCTTCCGTGGTCCTTTATTCTCTATTGATGAGTGACGTTATTCTTAAAACTGTTTTATACGATATTCTTGTAGAATAACTGCATTCTCTTAGCACACTGTACTTTATGTATACACTAAACCGGATACTTTGTCACATTATTATTATCATGATTATTGCCACTATTATTATTATTATTATTATTATTATTATTATTATTATTATTATTATTATTATTATTATTATTATTATTATTATTATTATTATTATTATTATTATTATTATTATTATTATTATTAATAATAATAATAATATTTATATCATTGCAACTGTAAAATAATGATGCAGATATGTTGAGTAATAATGCATAAGACGTCACGGGGAGGCTAAGGGTATGAGCCGCAATAATAAACCAAAACCAAAAACTAGATAGATTGTCAATAAGGCTAAAAGAACAACGGAAATGAATCGGTGACATTTGAACGAACCCATATGTGTGAGTTCGACGAATTCATTTCGGAGTATTACGTCGTAAAAAAACGACTCAGTAACCCTTAAAATAGTCAGGTGCACGAGGCCGGAAGAAAAGGCTCCGGAGTGAAAAGTCAGAAATCAAAACGCTGGTTTTAAACGAAGGAAGAATCAGCGCTTACGTAGCAGAGATCGAGTTTGGAGGATATAGAGAACAACTTGTCGAGGGTCAGCTCTGAAGAGAAGTCCCCCCTCCCACTACGGCCGAACTGCCGTAAACAACTGGTGTGGGGTTCACAAGCCGTCTCTAGATTCCGGGAGCAGACTGCTACAGAAAATCTTGTCGTGTTTCCCTCTAGGTTGCCAGGTAAATCACTCTGCTTTGTTTTCGTGAAAATAACCTACATTGGGTAGAGTTGAAAATCAACCGCCGACAAGGTAAAGAAAGAGCTTTTTCGTAAGAGAAAGGAAAAGAACAATAATAGCAAAGGACTTTTGCTAACAAAGAAATATTTAATTATATATATGTGTACATCCAACTTACATCAGCTGGTGGTGAAGAATAAAGGAACAGAGTTTTTCGAGCACGTCTTTGTCTTATCGTTGTGTTTTGTTTGATGCTACCGCCCCCCCCCCCCGAATGGAACGGGTATTGCAACACAACCACTAATATTTTTTTTATTATTATCAATAAAATTATTCTTATTATCATATTCTGATTAACATTATTGCTTTTAATATTTTCTTGTTATTTTATTTTATTTTCCTTTTTATGACCCCACTATAGTTTATTATTCGTAGTATTATTATTATTGTTATTATTATTATTATTATTATTATTATTATTATTATTATTATTATTATTATTATTATTATTATTATTATTATTTGTTCTACTATTATTATATTTATTATTGTTCATGTTAGCAGTGGTGGCAATATAACCATTATTATTATTATTATTATTATTATTATTATTATTATTATTATTATTTTTATTATCATTGTTATTGTTATTATTAGAAAGTTTGTACTACTATTGTTATTATTATTGCTGGGAGTGTTGAATAACAGGTTTATAACACTTTGTAATGTCGGAATCTCTGGCGTTGTAGAACAGCTCCTTTGTTGATCCAGCGAACTGCATCGCTTGCCAACGGGACGATATGTCGTTTCTCGATCCGGGCGATGTCGAGTCGTCTTGCTAATCGGTCCCGGCTTTCAATCTCCCCCCCCCCACTTCGGTTGACAAATCAGTCAACCCAATGCGAGAGTTACATTTCACTTTCTTCTTTCTGTCTCTTTTTTGTCTGCAACCTAGCTGCTATTGTTAGCCTGTTGAGCCGTCGCCGCCATCACTTTTGCAGACGCTTGTTGTTGTCGCAATCTCGTACCGGCGGGTTCTTCGTAAGCTGAAATCAAATATTTTACACACAAAATATAACAAGCTTTCTAATTAGTTTGAGCCATTTATTTACTATTAGCTTGTCGATACTGAAGAAAGTTACGTCGTAGTAGAGAGAGAAGCTAACGCTAGTTACTTAACTAATTAATCACTTAATCACTTGTAAGGGAAGGATCAGGGGGACATCGCCTGGCTCTCACTTTTGGGGATATGAAATCCCCTAGCTTATGTAACCGCTACATGGCTAAGGTGTGTTGACTCGTTGGCTCCCAGTCAAGAACTGAGATCTCAAATCCAGTTTTCCCGCAGGTAAAACTGTGACGTCACTAAATCTCGTGATCGACGCACAGGTGTAACCTAACCCTCGACCCCGAGGTCTCGTCAACTGTCCTCGCGAATCGTGAGAACACATCGCACCAACTTTTCAGGAAATGACTCCGTTACAAATCGCGCAAGTTAAGCGATATTACTGTACGTCCATCACACATGCGTCCCATTATATAACAGGAGCAGTGGCAGTATTACCATTAGTACTGTTGGCATTATTATTATTATTATTATTATTATTATTATTATTATTATTATTATTATTATTATTATTAGTTTATTTCTACTATTATTAGTATTATTGTTTATAGTAGCAGTAATGCTAATATATCCCTTATTATTAATATTATTAACATTATTACTGTTATCATTGGTATCGTTATTAAGTCTTAACTACTATTGTTGTTATTATTGTTAGTATTCCCATTAGTACTGTTTACATTATTAGTATTATTAGTATTATTATTAGTAGTAGTAGTAGTAGTTGTAGTATTATTACCACTTATTGTGTAAACTAAATACATTTATTAATGCATTTATTAATTAATGCCAATTAGATACACTCTAAGAATTAAAATAAACAAAATCAGAGCCCAATGTGTTGACGACCCCCACCCCACACATACACACGCTAACAATCATTGCCAACCCAAACTGAGGATTAGACCGTAATTCCTGTATCGTGTTTAACAATGACCCTAGATTGTTATTGACCAATCTCTTGCTAGCAGTAGATGAATGTGTCTTTTTAAACCCTGTTCCCTTGTCCAATGTCTTTACCCTTTCCCACTCTCTATCCCTAACTTCCTTCTTCCCTCTTTTTTCTCTATCATATATGATTGTGTTTCTTTTTTTAATCGCGTACCATATTATTTCATTTTATTTCATTTTATTTTATTTGAAATGAAAATATAAATAGTAAAGAGACAAATAATTTAGATAACACAATAATAAATATATCTATAGATTGAATTAGGTAAAATTATCATGGAAAAGAAATTGGTTATTTCTTAGAATAGGATCCTACGCTCAAATCGACTTTGCGTTGGAACTTTCCTGATGTAAACTTAAACCGCTGGAACGTACCGAAGCGGTTAGCCAATTATATGGCGTGAAAATAAGCAGATATGTCAACATTAAAACTAGTTGAAACGAATAAGCAGACGACATGTCAACTGATTAACACGTGCTTCCAACTGATTCAAATGCGACAGTACTGCAAATAATTTCCATGTGCTCTCATTAGTTATTGTTTTCCGAACAATTGATTTACTTCTGCAAATAATTTTTAATGTGCTCTCATTTGTTATTGTTTTCCGAAGAATTGATTTACTTCTGGAAATAATTTCCATGTGCTCTCATTTGTTATTGTTTTCCGAAGAATTGATTTACTTTTGTCACTAAGAAAAACTGATCACAAAAGAAAAATATGTTCAGCCAAAAAAAACACAAAAACCTAAACACCTAATCCTACGAAACTAACAATAATTATCAGTAAAAAACCATAAGGCGAACGACGCCATCTTTACATGATTACAAACCAAACATGATTTTCAGTAACAAAAACACACTTAAAATATCATTCTTAATCTGTGTGTTTTAAATTTCTCAGTTAAAAAAATAAATATTTCTTTAACATAATTTGACTGAATTAAATTATTTGATTTTTTTATTTTTTACTTTAAATGTTGGTTAATGTTTGTTATTTCCCTATTTGTAAGTTCAGACTAGGTTTTATTTTTTGGACTGAAGTAGCGTCGGCACTTTCCGGCATCTTACGTAAATCTACGGAATGTACCGGCGCCAGGTATATTTTTAGCATTGATCCTAATCTAAGAAAGCACCGAACAATCATTAAAATATATCCATTTTTCTTTACCAGTAAAATATAATGACTTTCATGACGTCGATGTTTCGGTGTTTAAAGAATAAGTAAATAATAGATTACTATGTTAGACATGATGAATTAATTAATAAATACATCATCGCTAACGGGGAGTAAATTGGTCCTAAGAATATGAACAACTATAATGTAACATGAATTCATATACATTATTAAAATTTAAAAAATAAAATAATTAAAATATGAAAAGAGATGTTAACATGATCTTAATTAATATGATTAAAACACTCATAAACGAACTTCACATTAAGTTAATGATTATGATAATTATTAATTATTAAAGTTAATGATTATAATAATTATCAAGTAAACGTAAAATAGATAAAATGTAAATTAATAAAAAATAATAAAAATAAATAAATTAAACAATTATTCAAGTAAAATCGATTCAAATAAAATAAATTACAATAATAAAATAAAACTTACGATGAAACCCTTGTCATAGCTAATAACACTTTCCGTTATAATTCATCATTCAAACTCCTCGGCCTAACGTCAACATGCAACATACATTGGAACAAATACATAGACAATATTGCAAACTCTGCTCCTAAGAAGTTGTGATCTCCCTACCCCGCTTGAAAATTACCAACACCTGCCAGTATCCTATATCTCTACAAAGCCAGCATTTACGTTTGCATGGAGTATTGCTGCCACATCTGGGCTTATGCATCTACCATTAGTCCATCCTTATTATACAGGGTAAAAAAAATGTTCTAACATAATCTAATAGGTCCCGCACTGTTTACTAAGCTCCAACCACTGTAACGTCGCAGCAATATTGCATTCATGTCATTGTTTTATATGTGTGTTAATGGAATGTGCTCTGGCCAACTCGTAGCACTTGTGCCCCCTCGCCGTAAACATCCCCGGCTAGTCCGACAAGCCCCGAAATCCAACAATTCACTGTAGAAGTTTTCAGATGCCGGACATATTTCTACTCTACTTGGCCTTTTGGCATAAAACAAAGTGTAGTATCTGTTCCGATGGATACTGCACCCCATAGACTGGTATTGTCTTGGCCTTCGGGGCTTGATCTACGCCTGTCTATGGGTTTGTCCTGTGCAGTTCTAGGAGGTCCACCCTCCCAGGCTTCGCCTCTCTTCTTTGGGGAGGAGTAAGTTTATTGCTTACTGTCTGAGGCGCCCCTACCGTTGAATGCCGACGGGGCTGCCCAGGCAATTTTTAAACCCCACTTTCCCGACCCAACCTTGGGTCACATCTTACTTATGGGAGAAAGATAAAAACTGGCCTTGTGCCTTACTCCTGGAGAGGAGTAAATCAATACTCTAACAGTTTCTTTCTTCGAACCGCGAGACTTTGGAATCCCCTTCCTGTTCCCTGCTTCCGTGCCTCTAATAAATGAATAATTTAAATGCCATGCGAACAGACATCTCACTGGCAAACTACCTACTTCGAGTATCCCTGTATGCATGGTCCCCAAGACGTTCCAGACCAATGTGCGTGGTTTGAACTTAATGATAGTTCAAATAAATAAATGAACATCGATAATTATTAGTTGAATAATTATTTTGATTGAAATAAAATCGCTATTAAATATCATGATTATAGTGTAATCTATCGGCTAATTTATGGCTGAAATATATCATATAAGTGTATAAAATTAAAATGATATGAAGAGTGATTGAAGTACATAATATAGGTGTTAGGATAATCAAACAAAAATGCATGTGTATGTATTACCTAGCAGATTTAGCAGATTTAGCAAAAGCGTTACAAGTATTTTCATCTTCGAAATGTTCTAGATGTATGTAATGAATCAGTTTTATTTACTTTTTCTTATACACTGTTATATACAGGGTAGGCAAAAATAAGGGTCCTATTTTTTAAAATTCATAACTTTTTTATTTATTGATTTTTTTTTTTTTAGAATAAGTAAAGAACCCCTTCCGAAGCAAGCATGAGCCGTATTAGCCCTAAGGAACGTACCCTCATTTAGAAAACATTATTTTTGCTTAAAAAACTCAAAACAGTGTAAAAAACAATACTTTAGTTTTTGTAAGTTTTAAGAAATGTTTTTCGGCTTAAATTTGTTTTGTTTATTTCAAAAAATCTCGGAATGGTCAGTCTACACACACATAAAGTTTGGTGAGTTTAACTTTTATTTTGTGGAAGTTATTCAAATTCAAGTTATTCAAATTTAAAGATAGGACCCTTTTTGTATATATATATATATATTTATATATATTAGTAGTAAGTTTTTGAAAGGCTGTGGGCAATGCAAATTCCGGGTAAGATGCAAGTTGTAAGGAACAAAAACAATAACAATAAATCGAATACGAAATATGACTTACTATTTATTTTTCCTCTTTTTCCTAAAATCTTACATAACAGCAAGAGTGTTTATAACTGTTCCTGTGATGTCCGGGTGATTAAAAATCACTATTCAATATTTCAGGAAAAGAGACTTCCCTTTGTCAAAAATAATTAAACCAGAAGAAAAATTTCTCCGACTGTGTAGAGAATCCTACAAAACAAACTGGATGCCAGTTTGTGTTGTACTACTTATAAACTCATCGTACATTTAAATTTTGTCAACAAATTTAGAAAAATGACTAAATATATATATATATATATATATATATATATATATATATATATATATATATATATATATATATATATATATATATATATATACAATAACTTTAATCTCGACAATACTTATGAGCGGGAATGTTATCATTAATTGGTCATAGTAATATCACGAAAAACACTTTGTGGTTTTGTATTTACTTGTTTAGCTATGTATGTTATTATTCTTTTAATATTTCCTATTCTTTCTTTTAAATATTTTATTTTATTTCATATTGATTTATTTAGTTTAATTTAATTTGATTTTTATTTATTTGTTTATTTATTTGTTTACTTTATCATTTTTTATTATTGTTATTATAATTAATGAGAGTAGAACGTGGACAATGCTCGTAACTCTCGATCCCCTTATTTTTGCAATTTGATTGCATATTCCATGAGCGATGTTACTGACAAAAGGAGGTAAATTGCTGTATTCAGGGAGAGATTATAGATTAAGCGATGCCTGAAATTGTTTCCAACTCTTTCCGGAGCGATTTGCATTAAAAAACATACGTTTTAAAATAATTTAGTTACTTTAATATTTTATTATTATTATTTGTTTTGTTTAACTGATATAATTTATTTTTTTACATTTATTAATGCATTTATTTACTTTATTTTTTATCATTATTGGTATCATTTTTGTATATTATTTTTTTTAATTCATTATTATTATTATTACACGGGCACTGTGTTGTTTCTTTTAAGTGTTCTTGCATGTCAGCAAGAGAAGAGTAAGAAGACATACACATGCTTCCGTATACTGTTACATTATGCTATCAGTTAAATTATTAACAACCATATCTGTTATGATTAATTGTGTTTGCTAATCAATATTTTTCGATTTAATTAAGTTTATATTAATGTAATTCATAGATTGTTTGATATAGTTTTCTAATTCTCTTCCTGCTGACCGGTTTATTCGTACCTATTGCTTTGGTCTTCTCACGACTAAAGCCAATAGGCATTTTCTGTCCTTGCGATAATAATATTTCGTTCTTGTTAGCTCTTTACATCAAGTGGCTTCTTGTTTTGTCTGGAGTCCATAATATATACGAGTCCTGTCTATAAAGTGTCCGACCTTAGGCTAGAAAAAATATTACAACTACGCGACGAGGTTGAGACACTAATCCCCTTCAAAGTAGGCCCATTTGTGCTTACACACACTTAGCCTATCGATTCATCAACTGCCGGACACACTCTGGAGATCTTCTTTTGGAAGGGTGTTCATCACCGCCGTCGCGTTAGATTCAGCATATGTTTGAATAAGATGGGATGTGTGACACAAATTAAGGAGTGGTCAAACCGATTCAGAAATGGGCGCACATCAGCGGAAAGTTATCAGCGTTTTGGCAGGACCCAAACCGCTCGAAGGTTAGCTATTGTTGAGAGCGTGCCAAGAAAGAGACAATGCGGAACGCGACGGCAGAGATTAACACCATGCCAGTAGACGACTTCCAGGGGGGTTTCCGGCATTAGATAGATCGGTGGACTAAGGTTGTGCAATCAGAAGGAGCCTATGTTTACGGGATTAGGGTCCCTACTCCGTCACGTATTTGAAATATTTTATTCTGGCCTAAGGTCAGATACGTTTTAGACAGGCCTCGTATATATATATATATATATATATATATATAGAGAGAGAGAGAGAGAGATAGAAGAAAAAAGAGTGATAAATATGGGATGATTGTCCAAATTTATTTCAAATTTCAATTGAAATTTGAAATAAATTTGGACAATCATCCCATATTTATCACTCTTTTTTCTTCTATCTCTACTATTGCTCTATCTCGTATATTGAGCTAATCCTTTTCACAATAGGTTCTATCTACTAAAAGTTTTCACTTTGGTTTATTTTGATCCTATATATATATATATATATATATATATA
>OY744535.1:50390460-50455460 GCA_963556195.1 Sepiola atlantica
GTGTTGTTATTAATTATTGGTTGTTGTGTTTTTGTGTAGATATCTTCCAGTATTTTTTTTAAAAATTGTTTTGGA
Source organism: Sepiola atlantica (assembly GCA_963556195.1). Lineage (NCBI taxonomy): Eukaryota > Metazoa > Mollusca > Cephalopoda > Sepiida > Sepiolidae > Sepiola > Sepiola atlantica. The sequence continues at coordinate 50,390,536 of OY744535.1, forward strand.
ATATATTATTTCAGTCTTATTAACTAGAATTTGTCTTAAATCAGAGGGAGGCAGTGATGTAAATTGAGCTAGAGTTTACAAGATGCATGGTGAGTGTCAGGATAGAGTTGTGGTTATAAAACTAATGTTATATTAGCTTTATTATTATTATGGGAGTTACGTTCTCCTGAAGGGTATTTAAACTTATAAATAACATTAGTTCTTTTTAATGGTTTTTGTGTTAGCAGGTAGCATAAATTCAACCATTCCTCTATCCTAAGAGTAAAAGATAGACTGAAGCGCGAGTTCATGTGGCTACTCCACAGCAATAACCTTAAATATATACCCTTTGATATATATACCTGTTATGGATTTGAAACACACTTCTTTATAGCAGTTTACCGCTTTAACTGTATATCCGTAATACGGACTACCACACTCAACCTTACCACTGATTCCTTTCCCGTGTATCAACTTGACCAGCTATTACATACACCAGCTTATCACCACGACTTAGACATTAATCTCTCAAGATTGAAACGCAAAATATGGTCTATCATTAAACGTAAACGAGCAGACATTGTGCTTAACATAACGTACCCACTAACTTAAGTAATGATACGTAACACCTGCTACTCAGCTATATTCCTGTCGAGATACGTCGACGACGTGTTGGTCCTTACATCGTCACGTGAAGAATCTACGAATATCTGCACCGTATTTTCTAATACAAACCCATCTATACAATGCACATTTGTGCACGCTGATGTATCTAGATATTTATGTTTTTTTAGATTTTAACCATAAGATTTCTGATGAAGGAGATCTTATGAGCAAATTCCACAGGAAGACAGCTAGTATATGCATTTTCGTGCATTAGAAGTCGGTCTTCCCTCTAAAAGCCACATACAATATACAGTGAATTACATAGTCCGCATCCAGGACAAGTGTAGTGTATTAACAGAACAAAACACTACCTGCATTAGACAGTTCAATCAGGTCCTGGATGTGAATTGATACCCCAACTAATTCTCAGAACCCTAATAAGAGAATGACACGCTTTACATCTAACATGTGTCTCCTGAAACTGCCTAATCTTAGTGATTACATCGCAATAGACGTCCGGAAGGTCGTTACAAGAAGGGGTGTGTATATGCAGCTTGCTCATTAAGGTCCATCAATAAAGCAGCAGCTTACTACACGCAAACACCAAGATAGTCCAACACCGTGCATCCTGGCTAATTTTTCAATGAACACCTCGGACATGTGTCACCGCATATATACGCTTTACAGATTTGAATACGCTACTTACAACACATTTTACGTAGGTAAGTACTATGAAACATTTTAAAGCAAATGTTAATCACTCGAAAGGATATATATATATATATATATATATATATATATATATATATATATATATATATATATATATATATACATGAGAGAGATATACAAGTAAATAAATGACTTAAACAATAATCATTAATAAAACAACAGACTTAGTAGATCTGTTTATGATTGTCTCACCCCACAAAATATTAAATAAAATTAACATATGTTTTGAACGAGAGTCAAAATAATAACAATAATATCAAATTGACATTTACAGGTGAATGAAATAATACAGCATTACCTCTAAAAAATAACAAATTATATCAAAATAAGTCAAAAATAAAATAATAATAACAATGAAAATTGTTTTTTTTAATATTAATAGAATTATGCACTATGTCTATCGATATCGATTTAACATTCTGCCCATATAAAAAAATAGTAAACGTAAAATCCCTTCCCCTAAATAAACTCAACATAATTTTCAAAACATCTTAAATAAACAAATATATACATTCATTAAAGAAGTTAATAAAATATAGTAACAAAAACTATTATCAAATAACAGACTATTATCTTCAAACAATTGAATAGATATTGGTATATACATGTATATGTTGGTGTGTATATATATATATATATATATATATATATATATTGTGTATGTTCATACATATATATATATATATTGTGTATGTTTATACATATATATATATATTAATATACATATACACATATATATATACATATATATATATATGTAGAAGGATGAAAAGGAATTAAAAAAGCAAAAGTCAAATCGTATTTCTATTCAGTTGCTCAGAGCAAGGTATATTCCGCAAAAAGGCAATTTATTCAAGTTAAATTTTCCCTTAAGCCAGGCTTTTCAAAGATCAAAATCTTATAATCAGAGGAAGTCGCTGGGATAGATAAGTTGGCAAAGGCCAAGATTTAAAATTCGAAAAAGTAAAATAAAAATTGTAGGGAAAAAACACAAGGCAAAACTCTGCCCGAATGCAAGCAAATGTCTGATTGCAAAAAAAGTCCGGTGTCAAAACGTCCAGCGCGAGAAAGTGAATTGTGGATAGGTAGGTCGTTAAAAGGCACGAGAAGTGACAAGAGAGGATTCAAAGTTAAATTCCACAAACCACATCTTCAGGTGCGGCGAAGATAGATAGAATCCAGAGGGTAAAAGGTCCAAAAAAAGGTACGTTCGTGGATGCAACAAGGCTCAGTAAAACGTTAGGTGGAAAGTATTCGCCATTTAAAAAGACTTCCTGGGCTAAAATTCATGGAATTAGGGTGCAACTAGAAATAGGATAGAAGGGTGTGGGGGAAAGTCAATGAGTGCGGGGAGAGAGAATTAAAATACCAGAATTACTGGGGGGATATGAACAGGGGTATGGGGTTAGGTGTTTAATCAGATGACCTTACTCATAAACAATGAGGCAAAATATATTTGAAAGGGTAGAAATAAAAAAAAATAGTAAAAATGAAAATAAAAAATAAAAATAGAAATAAAAATAATTAAATAAAAAAATAAATAAATAAATAAAATTAGTCATAGGCTTGCAAGGAAAATTATGGATTGACCGATAAAGAAATATATAAATGAGGGAATAGTCGATAAAATTCGAATCCGGGAGTGAGTATTAGAATAAGGAAAAGGTAATTTGACCTCGAGTAAATACTCGGAAAGGAAATCCCCAAAGTGGTTAAAGATTTGGGTAGAAATAAAATATGTTGTTACGGGGCGCTAGTGCTTTTTGGATGAAGGACAATTAAACTTTGAATCAAAAATATTCAGAATAAGATATATGGAAGTTAATTAAGAAAATTATTAAATAGGTTAATGATGGCAGAGAGAATTTGAGACATACTTTGGTTAAAATAGTGACAATAATTTAAACCAGAGTGAGAATGGAGATGGCAGTTAAGAGTAAATATGATGGGGATTAAAAGATGTAGAATGAGGACGGGGGTCAGGATTGAGCAAGGTCCGAGAGAGGTGAGCGAGGGGCGAAATGAACGAGAGGGGAATAATCGAGGCTTTTAAAAGAGTGAGAAGAATTATTTAGAAGTTTAACAGGGGGAAATCAGTAATTAGAATGCACAGAGAAAACGGTGAGCAGTTCGATATCAAAGTGTGCAAAGGGGATTAAAAGTAGATAAAGCGAATCATCAAGAAAATAAAAGGGCTAGGGTCTAATGCAAATATGGTGGGTTAGTTATCAGGTTGAAAGGGAAGATTAGAGGGTTGGATGTGTTGATGGGAAGCGGACGAGTGTGTTAAAGGAAGTTAAAGGAAAAAGTAATAGACATCATATAAAGGTTATACGATTAAGGAGGTTAAATACAATGATTTAGGGCTAGTGGGAGAAAGGCACTAAAGCTAAGGGGATTGTAAAGCAAACGGAATTTATGGGTAATTTTTTTAAGTTAAGAGCAAAGCAAAGGGAATGAGGGAGATATATGCAGAGTTATAGAACAAAAGGAATTAGAACTATCGGAGAACAAATCCGAAATGTAGGGAGGGTAAATCTGAGATGTAGGGAGGTTAGTTAATCAAATGGGGGAGGGGTGTCTGGGGAGTTACTATGGTTGCTATACTTAAATTTACGTTTATGTCTGCAACTGGAGATAAGTTCATTCTTAGAATTAATAATATTTTTAGATTTAGTAGCAGTAGCTATCATAAAGGTGTCCAATGTACAAAGTTGGCAGTGGGGTGCACCCGGGGTATATGATTTGGACTTTTTAAGTATTGACCAGTGAAGTGAATAGGGGGTCTTTTTAAGATTGAGGTTTCTAATTAAATTGGAGAGTGAAGTGCCAGTGCTATTATCGTTGCTATTCTTATAGGAGTATATATGGTTAGAGATCCGGGTCTTAGTTAGGAAAGCGGACTCCCCAATGTATGTGTGTATCTTGAAGGGTGGGGCTATAGTTGCATTAAAATTGCTAGTGGTATTAGATGAGATTTGGGTTTGGAGATTCAGGTTATGCGAGGGAGATTGGTTGAAGTTGTAGGGCGGAGCGGATATGGGGGAAATGTCAGTTAGCCCAAGGACACTATCTATTATTGGGGGTGGTTGGTTAGAAGTATGGCTGTATATGTGGGGGCCTTGAGGAAAAACGGATTGGGGTTGTGGGGAAATGTGGAATCCGGGTGGAGTGTGGGAACTGTGATTGCTCACAATATTGGTGGAACGGGGGAATTGTTTCACAGTACAAGCGTATATTACGTCCTTCTGTACACAATCATTGTTTAAGGGACATACCAATGTAATACATGAACTGACTATATTAATAAATGCAACTGTATCATTTATTGAGCATAACCATTATACCTACACTATATTTCGAAGGTATATTTCTATGAGGTGTTATTACAGAATCTAATTGAAATAAGGTGTGATTAGAGAGAAAATGAAACTGTGCTACTTATAGTCTTATTTTTGTCAACTCGAAGACAAAGCAGTATTATCAGCGAATCTTCGGAGAGACGAGAAACACAAAAATGTATCGATTCTAATCATTCCCAAAAGTATTCAAGCAAAGTGACAGACGATGAAATTGAAATCGAAATTGGTTTTAGCGATTCTTTATCTCGAGATAATGGAAAGTCTGCTACGTTTATGCAGAACCAGAGCTGAACACACATAAAACAACTTTCACCAACTATAAATGCAGAAAGTATGTTGCACATCGAAGTTTATGACAAGAAACTAATACGAATAAACTTCTATTATACTTTTATTACATCATATCTCAGTATCTCTGTCTCTTTCGCTCTTTTTCTCACTCTCTTCCTTTTCCTCTCTTTCTGTATGTCTCTCTTATATATATATATATATATATATATATATATATATATATATATATATATATATATATGTATAGATATATAGATATATATATAGAGAGAGATATAATCCAGCTAACTCATCCACAGGATAGTAATCGAAAGAATTTCAACCGGGTTTATAAAATGTGCTCAATATCAAATAGAGGTTTTATATATTGTTTGTTTTTATTTACACAGACATGTACAACATCTGCGACACTGGCATGTCGATGCTATCGACCAACATCTATTATAAATATATTATTATTTTATATTAATATTTTGCTATTTTGTAGACATTTTTATTTTTTTATTTTGATTCTTAACGGTCACGACCACGTGACTTTCCAAATTTAATTTTTAAATTTCTTTTCTTTTTCTCAATTTCATTTTTTACAAATATGATCTAATGTTAAGATGGGATTTTAACTCTGCCTGATGAGATCTCAGTTTAAAATAGCTGTTTATCGATAAAATCGACATGCTAGTGTCGCAGATTTTGTACATGTTTGTGTAAATAAAAATATACACACACATATATATATATATATATATAGATATATTCATATATATATATTAATATATATAGATATATTTATATATAAATATAAATATATTAATGTGTATATATATATATATATAAATATATATATATATATATATATATATATATATATATATATATATATATATATATATATATACTATTGCTCGCGTGTGTGTTCGACGGACGTCTGGGTGTCGAATATCACCGTAGGATAACTAATAAATATTAAAAAAATATTAAACAAATACTAATAATAACATATAGGTTTGCAATTTTCTTTCGTCTTGTAGCTAAGAGCGAAGTGTAGTATCTATTCTGATTCCACACTTCATCTTTTTAGTTCTGGATCAGTGAATAAACATGTTTCTAGACTTAGGTCATTTTTTTGTTTTAATCAGTTTTCCCCTACATTAGCTAAAACACGTTGTGTCTAACTCTTCCCTCGTGAGGAGGCAAGTCAATGGGTCCATATAGGTTTGCATGTGTGTTGCAATATTTTCGGATAAGTATTTGTTGTGTATTTGAGCACGTACTTGCATCTAATATGTGTGCATTATATTACAGAATATTACAGTGGCCTATGTAGATAAGTAAATCATAAAATTGTAATGCCAATTATATGAAATTTAACAACCAATTGAAGAACTAATAATATAATATATCACATAGGTGATGTATCTGATTGTCTTAGCCAAAATATGTATCCCCTCTACAGCACAGTTTACACGAATTAAATAAAACGCACATTGTTAAAATAAGAAAAAAAACTATACATCTATAAATTTTAAATCAAATGTAAATCGAAACACTTAATAATAATTACATCAGTACAGCTAAAATATGATAGCAATAATTTAATAATGTCAAAACAAAATATCAGCTCACACCTAAAAGATAAGTAAATGTTTAAAAACAATTTCTGCGTGTCTGTCGAAACGGCACTCCATAATTTCCCGACTACAAGGCGAAACTATAATCTGGTTGAATGGTTATTTTGCATTTTTTCTGAAAAGGAGTGTTACATCGAAAATGAACAAGATTATAATAGCACCTAGTCCATCCTGGTTCGACACATTTCATTAGCAGAAAATATATAATAACACATCTATTGATTTTTTCAATATTGTCATTGGTTCTCTTTACCTCGTCTCGTATTTTACCGTGTTGTCCACCAGACTGCATTGCAACCACATTCAGAATTCAACTTCTTACACACAACGCACAATGCTTAAAGCAAACTAAAACAGCTATATCATATATATATATATATATATATATATATATATATATATATATATATATATATATATATAAGTAAGAAATAAATAACTCAAGCAAACAACGGAGTCATTTCACGAGATAATTTATTTCTTCTCGTAATAATTTTCCTACACAAAATCCCCCCTTCTCTCTCACGCTATCTCTCTCTCTCTCTCTCTCTCTATATATATATATATATATATATATATATATATATATATATATATATATGTGTGTGTGAGTGTGTGTATATTAATGTATATATATATATATATATATATATATATATATATATATATATATATAAAGAGGTACGGATAGAGATAGATTTGTAATCAGCCGCTAGAAAATCATAAGTACACAATTGTTATTTCTACATAGTAAGATAGACCTTGCAAAACCATCTGTTAAACGCACGAATAATCAATGCCCGAAGGAATATTTCCAATCAATTGGCACTATTCATACCACAACAATTAGACAACCGCCGATGTAAGATACAACATATCAAACCCCGCTGTAATACTGCAAATATATACTCACTAACTCGTCATCAATTTACGAAATTTACATATCAGACTCGAAGCCTGCGGCTTCACGTGTCACAGTACCAACGTCATATACAGTCATATACTGTACATCTTTAAGTGAAAGCTGTTACGTTGGTGAGTGAGATAATCAATTTAACACGAGTTTCAACACCACAAAAAGCGCCGAGAATCTATAACACACATTCACCAGAGACTGGAATTACAATCTACCAAATAACACACTAGATAGTATGATAGGCATATTATCACTCACATGATTTTATTAAGCATAGCACGATAGAACAACACTATTAAATTGTTTCACAAATTAGATGCACAAATGAATGGCTTCATCTATATATCGAAGTTTTGAGCTCCTGTAAATTCGTTTTACCACGCGCCACACATAAACACCTGTTTAAAACTATAGACGTATATTCAACACAACACCAAATAAATTAAGAATTACAAAATACATCCACCTTCCTAACACACGTAAACACATACACAATGGGGGCATAAAAAATAGATAAATACAATGTAAATAGTCTGTGCACCCACTTCTAAAAAGGCTGAACACAGAATTAAATAAGCTCACACAGGCACAAGATACATATTTCTATTATAAATATAGGTCGTAACAAAATCTTGTCAAACACACTAAACGATCTGATTTAACTAGAAACACTTCCATTTTTCCTGTCTTATTTCTTCGATTCTGTACATTTCAACGTGACACCGACAATATATTGTGGGTTCACGGCTACACACAATTCCAAAATAAGAGCACATCACTGACGTCCACTAGAGTAAAACCTTCTCATTCCCTGCTGATAACTACGCGAATGAGTAAATTAAATGTCTCAAATCTGGCATTGAAGCGTAAGCCCCCATGCAAAAATTATTCGGCAAACACACTTCTCTTAATGGTTCCCATCTTAATGTGCAGCTGCTATTGCAGTGAGGCAGCAATCATTCTGACAATTCGGTCGCCATAAGTCAACTGCGAATGGACACAAATATATAGAGTCTAACTATACTTGAAAAGCAGTGATTGGTGAAGCAAAGAGAAAGTATACAGGGATAACAAGAAGACGCATTGTCACATAAACTAGATAGTCGTAATTACTGGAACGTCTACAAGTATGTGGTGAACAATGGCCAATCAATAATTCCCCCGCTATCAAACCACAATGATGTTGTTTGCATGGCAACTGAGTAAACTGAACCACTTGCTCAGAGTGTCGCCTTAAACTCCACTATTGACTCAGAAAACCACCCCTCCCTACATTGCGCACTTAAGCCACACTTGAACACCTGGTCAACATCATATCACGGGTAAGGGACATCATGAACAAACTTTAACACCTCCAAAGCGTGTGAGCCTTATCTTATACCATTAATAGTAATAAAGAAATTATCTGCTTAACTGTCCACTGTCTTCTCCAAACTCTACAACTAATGCCTTACTGAATCTTGCTTCCCCGATAGCTGGAACATTGCATCTGTGGTACCAATCTTCGTGAAGTCTGGAGATAGAACTGATCCACAGATTGATCGTCCCATCATTTAACTCCCGATATTTGCCAAACTATTTGAATCCTTAATCAATCTAACAATAGTCCGGCACCTCGTTATTACTGAACTTATTTCCAACCGTCAGTATGGATTCACACAAACACAATCTACTGTGGATATTCTAACGGTCATCTCTGGACGCCAATATAAAACATGATGAAGCTAGGGTTGTAGTGCTTGTTATATCCAAAGCCTTTGCCAAGGTGTGGCATGAAGGGCTTCTCAGGAAAATTGACTCAAATAGTGTTACTGAATCAATATTTAATATAATAAAATCATTCCTAACCAAAAGTAAGATTCAGGTTGCCCCCGATTGCCGTTCACCCAAACAGCATTACATATATGCTGGTGTCCTCCCGGGATCCATCTTGGACCTCTACTATTCCTGATTTTTATAAACACCCTTCCTGATGCCATTCCGTCTGAGACGCTTATATTTGCTATTCCTTACTATCGTCATATTGACAAACTGGACGTGCATATATCTTAGGCAATGGCTGGATCCTTAGAAAGTAACCTGCAGTCTGTAGTGGAATAGTCATACATTGATGGTAACATTTAATGTCGCAAAGACAAAGCTCCTATCATTTAATAGCTACAAGAAAACTCTTACACGGCTGAATGTCATGGCAAATAACGCCATACATGGCAGTCCAACGTTCAACCTCCTCGGCCTAACATATACAGGTACATGAATTGGAACAAATACATTGAAGACATACCCAAAGCTGCTGCAAAGAAGGTGCACTTTCTCTGTCGTGCTAGATTACTTCTCACACCTGACATGATCGTATATCGCTACAAAGCTCCCATCTGCTCATGCATGAAATATTGTTGCTACATCTGGGCTGGCTCATCATCCACTAGTCTACCCATCTTAAACAAGGTCCAAAAAAGAGTCGCCAACTTAATAGGTCCCTCACTATGAACCAAGCTCCAGAGCCTATCCCATCGCCGTAATGTTACATCCTTGTACCTGTTTGAAAAATACCTCAATGGATTGTGTTCCATTGAACTTGCTTGTATGGGTCCCCTCGACGTTTATACACTAGACGAACCCGACAATCAGCTAAGTCTCATCCATTCACTGTGGAAGTCCCCCGATACCAGAGAGTTTTATACTCCAGTAGCTTATTTATACGTGCTGCCTGCCTCTGGAAATCCCTCCCTGCTCCGTGTTTCACACATTTACTGACATGCAAACATTTATAACTAATGTAATTAGAAATCGGGCTCTACAGCTCAAAACTTGGGATGACCTCTAAGACTTTCCCCCAAATTATCAGTACCCTCTTACGTCTACAGTGGCGCCCTGTCTTGTTTTGGTAAAACTATGATAAACATCCAATTTCAGTTATTGTTTTTTGTGGGATAGTCGTTTTTTTTTTGGTAAGTCTGTTGGAAATGTTCGAGAACCATTCTCTATATTTAGCCTTCTTTGAGGGTTGGACAGAGTTCTTGAAAAGTGCGAACTACGAGGGGTGTTCAATAAGTAATGCCCCTGGCCCATTTCACATAGCATTAGGTTAATGAAACTTGGCACAGTTATTCGTATTTCTCTACATATGAACCACCCAGAGTTATGCATTTCTCCTATCGTTTGATGCAGCTCTGGACACCATTTTTGTAGAAAACCCCAGGTCCAACCATACCGTACCTTCAGAAATCAAGGCTGCATCATCTGTGAAACGCTTTCCTTTTAGAAATAACTTCATGGTAGGGAAGAGATGAAAGTCAGAGGGTGCAAGGTCAGGAGTGTAAGAGGGATGCAGGATGGGGGATACCTTTGCTGATCTTGCCCCGCCTCTTGATTTTGATAGCTTCTCTTAATTTCATCAAAAGTAAAGCGTAATACGCTCCTTTAATTGTAGTACTCTTTGCGGCAATCTGTCATAACCATTCCGTCCTTGTCCCAGAAGACTGTGAGCATGACCTTACCAGCAGAGGGCTGCACCCTTGCCTTCTTTGGAGGTAGTGAGTCCAAGTGCTTCCATTTTATTGACTGGGCTTTGGTCTCTGGATCATAGTGGTGGACCCAAGTTTCATTCTGTATAATCAGTCTTTTAAAAACTTTGACTCATCTTCTTGGGACATCTCCAAATTCATCCCCGAGTACTCGACGCGTTCTTGCTCTGGAAAGGTGTGAGACACCTGGGAATCGATTTGGCAGACACCTTATGCATATACAAATGGTTATGGATTATAGTTACCACACACCCTGAACTAATCTTCACCTCTTGGGCTATTTGGCGAATAGTAATGTGTCAATCTTCCAAAATGGCAGCCTCAACTTGACGAACAAATGCCTCATCAATGGCAGACGAGGGACGACCAGGTCTGGAAGCTGTTTCTACATACTTCCTGCCATGTTTGAATTCACGATGCCAGCGTTTTACAGAGTCATATGATGGTGCATCATCTCTATGAGGTTGTTTCATTTCATCAAAAGTCTACTTTGGTGTGCGTCTTCTACAATACAAGCACTGGATCACTGCGCGACACTAAACTGACTACATCTCACAACTGACTCAGTTCAAACACCTGTAAATCAGAAACCACAATTAGTTCAGAGCTGGTTTTTGTAACATAACCCATACAGATATAACTCATTACACATGCAAAATTTCATCTAGATAGAAGCGGGTCAGGGGCATTACTTATTGAACGTCCCTCGTATAATTAAATATATATATTCTATATATTTTTATAATAAAATATTAAAGTGTGTAATACCTACAGACGATGTCGTTTCGGGTGTACATCCCCCGCATTGCTGGAACTAGTGCTTTTAGACGGTTGCAGTACGTAGATTCAGCCAAGAATTACGAGCCCAGAATGACACGGCCGCGAGAAATTATCACAGACGGTAATTAAAATTAGGATACATTTACCCGGTAGGCTTGGATAAGCGTCATGATGTGAATAGTGTTCTACGCGCGAGAGGAACTTTGCTTTATCGCAGGGTGACAACAATATTGCAATTTTAAACAAGGCTTTACTTTTATTACTATAAATCTAAAATGGCAATTTACTATAAATATTTTAATAGAAATATTAAAGTGTATTATACCTACCGACGACGTCGTATCGGGCTTACTGACTCTTCAGTACAGGAAGCGCCGCTTTCAAGCGGTCAAGGGCTCAAACGCTGGAGTAGATTAGACGTGGATTCACGAGTTTATATATATGTATATATACATATATATATATATATGTGTGTATATATATATATATATATATATATATATATATATATATATATCCCATTAACTACAAGTTGATCTCTCTGGTAGAGAATATACCATTTTCTCTTGCAGTTAAGCAGTAGGTGTCTGTAATGAAAAAATATATATATATAGTGTAATGATATCTATATATTAATATATATTTTCAAATACAATACATGTCACATATCATGCTAGAATTTATTCTATTTTCAGTTGCATAGATTCTTGAAAGAAAACGTTAATGACTTCGACAGCTGACCCAATGTGTATGTGACAGGCGAGTCTGTTTTTGAATATCGGAGTTAAAGACACGCAGGTGAAGCTTACACGATTAAAAATATACCTGTTGCTGACTATGTATAGTGGAATAATAGCCGTCCTTGAACGGGTAAAGTAAATACTGTCACACATAACAGTTTTAGTAGCACGATTATGTCAACTTCTATAGATTAATATCAAGATACGACGATACGAAGTATTATTTCTAGTATTTGTATTAAAAGTTTTATCAAAATTCATTACATGAGTTTTTATCCTAGCAAACTTATAAACTTTCAGTTTAAAGTTCTAAGGGCTCTTCAGAAGAAATCAAAGTTAAGATAATCTTGATTTATTGATGTATAATTATCATGTATGAAATTCAATAAAAAATCTGAAACATTGTAATTTGTAAATGTGGGGTCGTGCCTAAATTCTTCTACCCAACTCTCTTTTTAATTACATCAGAAAAAAAACGAAAGTTTGCTTATTGTTATTAAAGAACAAATAGCATACTCTCCGCGAAAATATTTTCTCTGTGATTGATTACAGGGGTTCCGCCCAGGTAGGCTGGTTGTAGACTGTGTTTAAACACTTGTGTGGGTGAGATAGCTGTAATCCGGTAATGGATTTAAACAACTTCTCAATATGAATATAAATATTACTGTTTACTGTGTACACTCTGCTGTCACTAATCCAACTACTGTTTTCCCAATACGTTCCCTTTTAAAAGCAGTTGCTCACCTCACATGCAAATGAACGCCACATATGAAAATCTAGCATGAGCGGAATTTATTTTGTCTTTTAAAATTCTAGTGCTTTCAATGCAAAACTGTCCACACACTTCAAAGCTGGGAATTCCTCATTTTTCATTTTTCATGTATCATGTAATTTGAACAGAACCCGTCGTTAATAATCCGCTTATGATTTTATAAAGTAAACGTTTTACTTTATAAAGTCGTAAGCGGATTATAAACGACGTGTTCTGTTCAAATTACATGATACATGTTTTTGTTAAAATATATTAAGACATACAACAACAATTGTGTAATTCTATGAACGTCCGGGGTGGCGAATACTCACACGGTGATGTTAAAAGATTCCCGGGAGAGAGTATCCGTTGGAGTTAGGATAAGTGGAAAGGCAATGATAGGAAAAGACTCATCACCGCATTGAAAACCGGACCCGGTAGTGTCTAGTTTGTAGTTTTTAGAGGGTGAAACCAAAGACCGGATAGAGTTGGGTTAGTTGAATATGGATTTGTGTACGGCATTTTACGGCAGTACGTTATTTTACGGTAATTTTAAATTTGTTTTACAGCAAGTGACGAGTGATGAGTCTCGGACAGTTGACGAGTTAGCAACTCGGATAGAAGAGCAGAGGTGAACATATCGCAGGCATAGTTCGGCAAAGATGTAGCAACTGATGAGATGAGTTACCGAGTTACGACACTGAAAGCCTCGACAGAAAATGTAATCTAGTTAACTAAAATGTAGATGTTAACGTTTGGGGGTCCCTTGTTATATAACACACAACGTTGGGGATGGCAGCGATTATCAAGAGGGACGAACGTTGTCTCCCCACTGCTCAAAAACTTAAGACAAAACGAAATAAATTGATACAGCATAGCTTAATGTACGGAACGGAAGGAATACTCACTTATCTACAAGGCCCACCATCTGTAAATACATATCATTCGCAATATATTATTCTTCCTGACTTTTGTCTAGTGGTGTTCACAAAGACAAAGTTTTCTCAACAAACAAACGTAGCATCGTCGCATTGAATGGACTGATCGTAGCTGCTATTTCGTAAGTACGGTTAGAGTTGTGTTCCAAAGTATGCCTGCACTTCCTTTGAATCATTAGCGAATTTCATCGAGCTCCATGAAAAGTACAAACAGTTTTAATAAGCAACATGTTTCATGTTACAAACATCTAAGTGTTCCATTTATCAGTTTCTAAGTGGCAGATGCATATGTCGTCCATGTTACATTTAGTATGTAGAAATATAACAATATCGTTACTGATGGCATACCCTTATAAGATTCACAATATTTACTTACGGTCGGTCATAATAATATGCAGTAGTGTATTACCTTTCTGAACACTTATTCAGTTACAATATTTAACTGACAATTACACTCACATATATTGGTTTACGCTAAATTTTCTGTTCATAGTATTTGTCATGCTAAATTTTCACAAATAATTCTGAATCTAACTTATTTAAATGTATGTTTTATTCGACGCCAATACCTCTATTCTTACCATTGGTTTAATATTTAAATAATACGACTGCGCTGGATTTCAACACAGATCCGGATAAATTTTACCAATTAACATAACGTAAAGATTGATGATTGAACAGTATACTAAATAAATAATTCTCCTCGAAATTTTGTAGAAAGTTACTACTTATGACTAAAGGTAAGAAAGAGACGTCAGAGAGGTCAATGGCGATGAGTTTAATTTTTGTCTACTCTAAATTACTTAAATGTTTCTTACAATGTAAATATAAATGTATTCTATATATTGACACAAATCATAGTTAATTAATTAAATACACTTTTTCAAACAACAATATGGAAATGTTAGCAAGTTTAATTGGATGGCCTGCTTTTCTGGTAGGCAGATGGGGGGTCAATGTATTTTTCGAAATATTGGCGATAGGGAGGCGCCCGAAAGCCAAGTCAAGTGATGTATTCAATGATGCCCGATGTGGTGCGTCATAAACAGCCAAAGGCTATTGAGGAAGCTGCGTGTAGCGGGGCCTATCGTTTCACTTTTTTCTATGGCGATCGGTGTAAACACAACTCTGTTGAGAAGGCTGTCATATTTTGATTACTATTCAGTCTGATGGATGTCTAGAGTTTATTGTCGATTCTGTCACTGACCAAGGTGCATTTAAACAAAATACATTTGAGCTGGACATCATCAATACATACTCACAGTCTGCATATTGTTTTACTAACAACAGTAAGAGATGGGCGTGTAAATAGGGCACAGTAACAGAATTCCAACGGAAGTAGTCAGAGTAACTTTTGAACAAATCCGGGGTCAGATTAATAAGAGAGACACATATAAGATTGATTTCAAAGCAAATATTAAAAAGGTAATAAGTGGGAATTGAAGGAACATCCCGTTTTTTTATTATTTAACGTCTATTTATTCAAAAGTTTCAATTGGCATGACTGTTTTAAATTGATATATGAAAGATGCACACCGTACATATAAACATCGAAGATGGAAACATAGATGAATTATTACATATGTGCGGATTAGGCATATCTTTTCTAATTCTATAGTATATCTAGTAATTTTTCTTCAAATACAAATATAAGTATTATTTTATTTTATTTATATTAATGATCCATGTTCTCTTGTTTATGTATATGTATATTGTATATGTTAGGGTCTATACTGACTCAGACAAAAGTGTATCTCCTACGTTACTTAGCTCAATATCCATGAGTTAATATTGTCCACTGACGTTTTTATCTTTGAGTTTTTTCAATGTGTGTCGCTAATTCCCATAGTCAGGGGTAAATACAATACTTTCGCAATTGTAGACAACATTACCGCTGGACTTCTTCCCGGATGAGTACAATTTGGTCGTCTTCGAATCCAATGTCAACATTTTTTTGTCGTAACCTCACCGTACGAAATAAAACGTGGTTTATACATTTGACCGATTATAGTACTCAAAGAGCGTTTTTTGTCTTTTTGATGACAATTACTTCCGTCTTATCGAGAAGCCCTTGATGTTTATAATTTGTGACTAGTAGTAAACAAAATGTAATGAAGTTATTCGATTTCAACTTAAATACGAAAACTATTTCAAACGTGCGCATGCCAGAATAACGGAAATGCTATTTACACAAGTGGAAAAAGTTATGATACTCTCTAAAACGTTAGCGCGATAAGCGTACGATCGGACATAGATTGAGCATTACCAAACGTATAAATCTGTCTGTAGGATGGACATTATATTTCACACTGGAGGTAGATAGATGAATCGAACATCTGACCGACGACAACGCATCTAGAAAGCACCATTACTATGATTGTATCTAATTTTTCTAACAATGATTATCCAATACAATGTTCTATTATGTTTCAAAATTTAAATATAAATACAAGACATCGGTAAAGTCTACTCGCATAAGTAAGAAAATAATTAATTCGCATTTACATGCTTGCCACTTCAGGAATTCGTGACACAATGTCGCACGGCCAGGAAAACCTGCTCCGCTAAGAATAAGCAATAACCTGTATTAGTTGTGAAAGATGGGTGGATGTCTAGGAGCTGACACTCCTTACAATCAAGTCGAACAATACCTTATTCCGAAAGCGTAGTTGTTCAAGTTTCAAGTTCGAGGCTACGTTTTCAGAGAAGGAAAATTGCTATGGTATCAGGTAACTACCAAATAGTCCTATATATCTAGTCGTTAAGAGCTACCTGTATTATAAAACAAAAATATCCAATCATGCAAAACGGAAAACTGTTTCGTCTGCAATAATAGTAGGTATATTAATCGCTTCATTTCGCTAAAATATTTGCGTACTGTATTGTCCTAGAATAATAAGATATATTAAAAATGTATTTAAGAAAAGTAATATGCAGTACTCTGCAA
The DNA here is from genome assembly GCA_963556195.1 of Sepiola atlantica. Classification (NCBI taxonomy): domain Eukaryota; kingdom Metazoa; phylum Mollusca; class Cephalopoda; order Sepiida; family Sepiolidae; genus Sepiola; species Sepiola atlantica. Next base: position 50,407,733 of record OY744535.1, read on the forward strand.
CTGTTAATCAAAATGAGAATATCTACGGCAACAATAATATATAGGAAATCTCACTGGCATTTTTAATCAATACATTTCAAACTCATAATATAGAGAGCATATATCAGCAACGAAAACTACTTTGTATAGAAATAATTATATTCTAATTAACGTCGGGTGAGTATCATTATATTAAACATCTATTATGTTTTAGAAAAGCACTACAATAAATGAGACTAGAGTTAATAGACTTTCAAGACTATGCTATAATGATGACACACTTTGGACGCATTAGTAAGTGTAAAATTAGAAGTCAAAAAACATACAGACATGTTAAAAATATCGGAAGAATAGAATATAACACTGACGTTAGTCGCTCAGAAAAGTTTTAACTTTTGTGAAGTTAATCATTGATTATACAGCCTTTAATGAGCGACGTTGTGTCAAGTTTTTTACGAATCGATATAACTTGTAGTCTGACATTTCATTTTAATCTGATTAGGATCTCAGGTGAACACACTTCAGTTAGAACGTTATACGCTCGTACGCATACATTCAATAAATGACAAAAACCATGCCTAAATAATACATTATAATGTACAACTCATTGATCGAATAAAAGCGCAGGTATGTGATGCGACTTAAATTACAGCTACACCATTTACTTTTGTAAAATAAACCTTTATTAAATAGTATCAACATGATCTAATAATGCTTTGAATTTAGAAGAATGTGTTTAATTTTATTTATGCTAACTATAGTTTTAATCAAATCATAATCGATATAAAATAATTATACGGGATGATTACGTTGACCAACCGCTCCTAGTTAGACCGCCGACTTTAGACGATCTTAAACCTAGTCGGTACAATAGTGGTTATCATTTGGGAACACCAGCGGCTGTACGTAGAAGAACGATGACACCTCTCCGCTAAAAAGGTGTTATTGAAATCATATCGACTGAGTTAGATATAAATTCAAGATTTAATTCGGAATTTATCCTAATGAGGAAGCACTTTCTAAGCGCCTAATTTCCGTGTCGCACAAGGCCAAACACAGGAAAGTTAAAAGTATTTGAAAGTGGAAGGTTTTATCACTCCACTAATCAGTATGCATATGTAGCGGATTATAGCCGCCATATTCAAAGTTGATACTTCCCCTGATCAAAGAGTAGTCAGCTGACAGACGGGGAGACATAGAAACAGCCTATTGTGATCAGATAACTCGATCGATAATCTTGTGCTATTTATAACTATAAATACCACAAAGAATAACATTATTTACGAAGCGGGTTAATTAATGAAATGGATCCAGAGATGTATTGCCAAAGAAGCACAATTTTATAAGAGTATATATATATATATATATATATATATATATATATATATATATATATATATATATATATATATACATTTCGTAGAGGTTCAAAACCTGCAATTAAGTACCAACAAATGGTTAAAAGGAACTCCAACAGTACAATATGAAATATAGCAGGAAATAATAAGAAACGAAACAACAAATTCGAGTTACTTACACGAATAAATTATAAAAGAGATTCCGAAGAAGCATTCACTTTTCTGCTAAGATAATAAGTATGACTTTCTGTAGTAAGATATGCATACGTACAGAACAAATCCGAATAAAATGCCATATTCTTTAATCCAATGCGTATTGAGCCTTTAATGGATAACTAAGCGTGCATGATACGCTTCATATATTAATATATTCAACACTTATATATTAAAACTAATGCATTATTCAACTGCATCAATATGAAGGATTTGTCTTTTGTATAATGATGATAATGGTTATGTATATCTTAAAACGTCAATGGACGTCGTTGGTGAATCTGACAGATATTCATACTACTTTCCACCACATCACACGGTCATTAGCAATTCGCAACACTTCTTCTAGTGATAACACTGCTCATTCTAGAATGTTGTTCATCCACTATTCCACGCGGTCTGGTCTGTGATAACCATGTACCCAACCTTGTAGTATGGTGTTCGCTAGTGTTTGATGACATAATACATGGAGAAAACATCGTGGTTTGCGGCGTTTGATGGAAATAATTGCTGGATCGCTGTGTCCCTGCTAGACATTCAGCTAATTTATTGACGGAGACATTGGTTTTATAAGCGGACCACGGTATGTTCAGATTATTTCTCAATGCCTTCATGTCAAATACGTGAATTCGTCTTTCTTTCTCTTTCAGGATAATCCAGCTCCCCCAGCGATGTGATAGTATAGATATTAACAGCGATTTATATAACTGTAATTTCGTTTTCACCATTATCTGACGACTTTTCCATATAGTTTTCGGACGGTTCATATAAGACGTAGCAATGTCAATTATTGTCTGGATCTATTTTATTTATGTACTATAAGCTGTTATAATTACGTTTTCTAGTTGTTTACCGTGCATATTTATATGACTGACACTAGTTTCTCTGATGTTTACCAATACCTTTTTCTTTTCTGCACATCTCAATTCCGTATATGCTTGCTGATTCGTCTAATCTGTTAATCAGTTCTTGCAGATCATGTTTATTGCTGCTTGCCAAATCAATGTCGTCGGCATATCTAATATTACATATCGTCCTACCATTGATGGTCAAGCCCAGCTCATAATCAGCCAATGCCTCAAACATGATGGTTTCCAAGAACAGGTTGAAGTGTATGTGCGATGGCAGGCATCCTCGTCTTACGACAACTGTTGTTTAAATTGTTCAATTGTTGTGCCATTTAATAATACTGCGCTTGTAGTCCACTTATATGAAGAACCTATTCTCTCGTATATATATATATATATCAACATTAGACCTTTTCAGATTGAGATGATTTCTCTGATGCCACGTAATCAAGTAAAAACAAATTCTGATATTCTATTTCCAATTTCGAGTAACTGTGTTTGAGAATAATCTTATTTACAACGTGTGTTAATTTAGAGAATTGCTTCAGGAAAGTATAGATAAGCAATCATAAGATTATCAGAGGTTCTGCACTTTTTAATTAAATGAATTAGTGTTTCTATGTAGCTGAAATCCTATTAATATCCTTAGATGCCAATTCTGTAAGTACATAGCGATTACATATTTCATCTAACTAGTAGTAATTGAATTTCTAGTTCCCGTACAACCTGACTAATTATACGTACTAATTTCCCCGATGGTAAATAAAATATTATTATTTCGGTAACATGACTTCTTGACCGAATAACTACAAATTAAACACATAAACAGGTTAATCAATTTAAAATGAAAAGAACACTTTTGGTGAAGGTCCATAGAAATGGAAAACTTTAGAGCATAATTTCTGGGATCATTTCTCTATAAATTTACTCTAGAAGCATGACGGTTTGAATGAAAGGTATGAAAGAAACATTATTAAGCAAATTATTATGTGCAATTCTGGTAATTACAAAACGTGCCATTCTCTCATCTTATTTCTAAATCACTCTCTATATATCTAAATTAATGAATGCGAAATTTAATCTCATTTCTCACACTAAATGTTGAGTCAAAAAACTCAATTTAGAGTTAATTCAATTATTTAATTGACATCCCATTTATGTATATGTGACAGCAGACTCGCAAGTTAACTCGTTTGCATATTTTGTTTGCAAAAGTTTATTCTATTAATTAAGTATTATTTGTATCTTTTAAGTCAATGATTGATTTACATATAACACATCATTGTGTTATTTCCTAGAAAAAATATTTAGCATGTGTGTTCAAATGTTCCCAGACGGACCGACTAGATTAAAAAAAAAATGTTCGTCTCATTTCTTGTGGTCATATTTAAAAGATAAATGCATCTATTTCTAAATTATTATAATGTTAATGCAATTCGATGTTTACAACAAAGTTATCAATGAAAGGTTTATTATTTTATATTAACAGAGCTACGCGTTGTTGTCTGAGACTATAGTAGTCAGTTTTTAACTCTAACAATTGTTTTCCTACTATTGTTACACATGAATAAACATTTCCGGCAAAAACCGAAACAACAAATTTGAGGTAACGGTTAACATGAACGCTTACCTAAAACAAATACACGAGTTCAATTTTCCAAGAAAAATAAACTAATCCAATATATTTTTTCTCTCTTGAAACTGTAAATGAAATATCCGATTAATTCCTGTTTAAGTCACTAAAATATTAAGAAAAATGGAAATACTTTTTTCGTGTCTATTAAAAAAGAAATACATTATTTCCTTTCTTTTCGAATTATCAGTTTGCTCATTTGACATACATTTTATGGTACTGATATCGATCCTGAACCAGTTTTCGTGAGATTCGACTGGGAAGCGTTGGGCTGTCCTACGCAAACGCCCGAGAGTTGACGAGCCGATTTGTACCAGACGACAATTTTGATACGGTGCTGCGTCCTATGATAATAATGTTTTGCTTGTTTTGTTTTTTGTTGTTAGGGTTAGGGTTTAGGGTTTAGGGTGAGGGTTAGTTTTAGGGTGAGGGTTAGTGGTTAGTGTTGAAAATATTTATTTGATAACAGTAATTTGCTTGTTTTATTTGTTTTGTTGTTTAAAAAATTTCTTGCAAAAATAACTAAAAATTATAGGACGCATCAACGTATCAAAATAAAAGAAAATATTTATTTATTAACAGTAACTTCGCTATGTTTTGTTTGTTTTGTTTTTTTTGTTGTTTCTTTTAGAAAATTTCTTGAAAATATAATTTACAATCACAAGACGCAGCACCGTATCAAAATTGTCGTCTGGTACCATTCGGCTCGTCAACACTCGTGCGTTTGCGTAGGACAGCCGAACGCTTCCGAGTCGAACCTCACGAAAACTGGCTTAGGATCGATATCAGTACCCATTTTATATATGAACCTTAATCTTGCTCTAAATTATATTTCCAAAGTGTTTACACGTAATAAAGCTGAATATCACTTTCTGGGGAGTGGAACAAGTAGCGAGGGGTGCTAATCTGTAAATGTATCCATATCTTGTTTTGAATAACCCTGTAGATAGAAGAAAATAACAACAACAATTAGTTGAGAAATAAGAATGGCGAATCAGTTTCGCATACAACTTTAGTATAAATAATCCTTCATTCTATGCTAGCGTCGTAAGGGCAGTTAACCTTTTTATTTCTTTTTGTTATGCAAAGTAAGCTGTGTGCATTTATTTTTTATGAAGGTATGATATACTTATTTATGTGAGCCGTATTGTTTCACGACCTTACTAGTCGGACTTAGGGGTCGTTAACCGTAAAATTAGTTTACTGACATAATAATTCTAAACGGAAGATTATTTAACATTAAATCTATTAACGAAACTGACCCCCTGTCTAAATTTTAAAATGATTGGTTTTGTTTCTAACTGCCAGGTTTTCAAAAGTGTTTTTATGTAATCTCTTTAAAAAGATATAATCTCATTTTTTTACGCGGAGGGTAAGCGGAGAGTGTTGATCTAAAAATTAACCAAAGTGTGTTTTTAAAATAAAAGAATTTTCTGAGTAAATACCTTTTTTTAACTATACGCACTCCCTTCCACATTTATTACCGTCCGGGGTTTTCTAGTATATATATATATATATATATATATATATATATATATATATATATATATATATATATATATATATATGTGTGTGTGTTGTGTGTGTGTTTGTATTTTTACAATTTAAATAGTTTACAATTAATGTTCCACACATAGAGTATACACTAAAGTTTTAGCGTGTTTTCAATAGTAATACAATCGAACATAATTTATGTCAATACTCTACTCATATTATTTTGCAATGGTAATTTTCTGAAGAATTTCCGACTAACAATAGGTGTCCTTGTGTTCATGTTTTCGAAATCTATTATCATCTACAACATTGACAATAATATGAATCTATTCATCATAACAATGTATCTTTAACAATAGGATACAGACAATATATTATTTAATTGTTCAATAATAATAACCCAAAATAAAAACAAAATAAAATGCATCAACTATATTGTTCTACTATGACAGCCCAAATCAGTAAGGAAAATAATGTAAAAAATGTTCACAGTATATATATTTTTTTAAGTAAGTGTATTTAATTCTTTTAAATATGTGGCAAGTCAATTTTCCAAATATTGGAGTAAATTCTGGTGTAGAACATTTGACAAATACATATATTTTTGAACGTTGGCTATGAATGTTCATTCTCTGCCCGACAACATACGAAATAGAATTTTAGGGTTAACAAGTTAAGTCATGAGATATGCACCGTCAATTTAAAAACGTCATTAGTTGAAAGTATAATAGTATTTCTAAGTATATCAGGTTCTTAGATTTAAAAATGCTTACTATACAGGGTTTTTTTTCTGAGCGGAACATAGTGCTTTATTGATTTTAAAAATATATGGTGGCAGCTTTTTGAATATGCAACGACTATCTGAGAATCTGAAACAAGAATACTACAGGGGAACTGTTTGACAGAAAAGAGGTCAGTTGGAAGAACGAGAATGATACATTAAATGTTTGCACGGTGTCAGCGTTGTCGGATAAACAAAGACAATTTCAGTCGAAATTCAATCCATAAACAAATTGATTGCTTTATGACATGTGTGTTTGGTAAATTGTATGTATTGTTTTTCTGAAATAATTTGAGAGTAATAGAAGCGTTTTTGTTACAATAGAACAATTACAAATGAAAGATTTTCAGGAAAAAACTAGGGAAGAATAAGTTAAATGGTCGGAAGGTGTATAGCAAATGTTATTCTCTCACTTGTACGGACAAGTCCGTACACAAATATTACATATATCCTCTTATTTTTTTATGTGAAAAGTTGTAAATTTTCAAGATTTTCCTTACAAGATTGCATAAAAATGATCAAATGCGACTATTGATTACTATAACACCAGTGAATTAAAATCATCATGATCATCGCCATGATCAGCAGTAGTAACTGGAGATAATAATATACATGAAAAAGCACCACCGATTTTTCAACCGGAACATAACAAGCCGTGTCTCTTAAACATATTGGAAACTCTGTTGGCGTCTCAGAATATTTTAAGACGTGTATTGTTGCTTCCATTTTAATAGATTGCTGGATGTAAAAGTGAATTTTGCAATTACGTAATACGCCTACACGACAAGCTATTCCATTACGGAGACGAAATTCTATATGAGCGAAGATTACATAATTGAGTTATATATAAACACAGTTGAACGACTAATTATGAAATAACAAAAAAAGAACTCTAAATAATAACGCGGCATATGATTAGAACTATTACAACTATAAATAGAAACAGTGACATACATGTAATAGACACATCAATCATGAGACAAGATAACAAGAGAATGATATCAATCGTACACATTTAATAAGCAAAAACAATTAGATCGTTAACAAGTATCTTATTTTTTTAAATCACGAGACAAAACATGTCTAGTAGGAATTGAAATAACACATTTTGAAGTGTTGTTGATCAGACGTAATATAAGAAGCTTCAAACGGTTTTGCCGCGGTGTCTGAGTGACAGAAACGTTTTTGATATTTCCAATGATGTTCCGTCTATTTTCATCACCATTATGTCACTGTTTGTGGTAAGGCGCAACCTATATCCTACTGATTTCTTGCTAGAATCAGACAAGTATTTGATTTGTAATTTGATTCAAAAGAATATTATATAATGAGCGAAACAGACCATTATTCTGTGAGTGACCTCAACGCAAGTTGTAGACTGTCGACATCTTTACAGCCGAGCGTTAAATAATACGGACGTTTGTTTAGGGTGTTTAGGGTAAATAGAGCTTCTTTTGGCGGATAAGTAACATTGAATACAGATAAGAAAAAACAGTGTTTGCACTTCAACTTTCGTCAAGAAGTCACTGGTCAACAAAAAACCTTTTACAGTAGCATTATTGTGTTACAGTGTTTATATATGTATATATATATACTTCTTATTTTGTTTGCTGGTTCTACTAGATCATGCTGTCTGGAGATACTGTCTTCCTGGCCAGATATGCATTGCCTTTATTGTTTTCCTTTCCCTTTCAAAACCCGAATCATGTTAGGCAATGCCAAAACAAAAACAATAGTTTTCTCTTGCAAAACAACCAAAGACACACCATGAATAAATAGTTGGAGATAAAAGGAACTTGAATCATAAGTATTTTTACGAAGATGACCGTATTCGGAATTAAATACCCCGAAAAGGGTTGGCATGCCGTACAACTAAACAACATGACATGTTTTGTAGTAATGTTCTGATGATCTCCCACAATGTTCTTCACTGATATCTCCGAAGTTTTCAGGGAAGAAATCTAGATGAGAATGCAAAAGATGAACTTAAAGGTTCATTTTTTGCATTCACATCTCATTCTCATCTCAAATTCATACGACAATCCAGTTTCCTGAAGTTCTCAATAAGATTTGATACCAGTTGTTTGTAATTAGGATCCCTGTGATTTCCTACGAATCCATGAACTACATCACGAAATGCGCACCAAGCTTATTTTTCAACTTTTGTCATCGCTCTTTCAAGTTTCTCCGACATCAACATTGCATTTACTTAGGATCCAACAAATATACCACGTTTGATCTTTGCATCTGATAGCTTTGGAAACATAAGACCAATTTCTTGAAAACCTTCTCCTCTAAAATCTAAGACCTTCACAAACTAGTTTACTAATCCTAGTGGAGTACCACTCAATGGAGTGCCACTCAGTCGAGTGACACTGAGTCGAGTGACAATCAATCGAGTGACAGTTATCATAGAAATTGTAGCATGCCATCTCAGTCGCCTGTTAGCAAGTTATTTCCTGGCCACCGGAAATAGAGTATGTATGCTATCCACAATTTTGACCTGCTTTTTTTTCAATATAATAACCACACACATAGCAAAATGTATCTGGAGAATTTTTACAACTTCTAGTCGCCATCTTAATAAGAACAGAACTTAGTAATTGATCTAAAAGAGAAAATTAGATGTACATTTAGTAGCAGAACATATAGCATTTTCCAATATATGATGACATTGAAAAGCGATGTATTTCTATAACGGTCGACGATACAGAACAAAATAATAACACTTTTGGAATTAGCACAGACAATTGATTAAAAAGTAGTAAACAAACACAATAAACAGAACTCTTGTAAAAGAATTGTTACGTTGTGTTATAAATATTGAAAGATAAGTAGTTTTACACGTGCGATAGGAACGTATTTAGCACTCGCACCGGGGTGGCGATATGTACACATTTATTATTCGCACTGGGGCAGCGATAGGTACATATGTAGTATGCACACCGGGGCGGCAATAGGTACGTATTTAGCATTCAGGTGTGGCGATAGGTACGTATATAGCATGTGCACATGGGCGGCAATAAGTACATGTATAGCATGCGCACCAGGGCGATGATAGGAATCTATCAGCATGCGTTCAGGGGCGGCGATCGGTACATATATAGCACGCGCACCTGGCTGCGATAGGTACGTATATAGGACGCCCACAGAGGCGGTGAAAGGTACGTATTTAGCATTCACACCGGGGCGGCGATATGTACGTATTTAGCATTCACACAGGGGCGGCAATATGTACGTATTTAGCATTCAAGGGTGGCGATAGCTACGTATATAGCATGTGCACATCGGCGGTAATAAGTAAGTATATAGCATGCGCACCAGGGCGATGATAGGTATGTATTTAGCATGCGTTCAGGGGCGGCGATCGGTACATATATAGCACGCGCACCGGGGCAGCGATAGGTACGTATATAGCACGCGCACAGGGGCGGTGAAAGGTACGTATTTAGCATTCGCACCGGGGCGGCGATATGTACGTATGTAGCCTTCGAACAGGGGCGGCAATATGTACGTATTTAGCATTCAGGGGTGGCGATAGCTACGTATATAGCATGTGCACATCGGCGGTAATAAGTACGTATATAGCATGCGCACCGGGGCGGTGATAGGTATGTATTTAGCATGCGCTCGGGGGCAGCGATCGGTACATATATAGCACGCGCACCGGGGCAGCGATAGGTACGTATATAGCACGCGCACAGGGGCGGTGAAAGGTACGTATTTAGCATTCGCACCGGGGCGGCGATATGTACGTATGTAGCCTTCGAACAGGGGCGGCAATGTGTACGTATTTAGCATTCAGGGGTGGCGATAGCTACGTATATAGCATGTGCACATCGGCGGTAATAAGTACGTATATAGCATGCGCACCGGGGCGGTGATAGGTATGTATTTAGCATGCGTTCAGGGGCGGCGATCGGTACATATATAGCACGCGCACCGGGGCAGCGATAGGTACGTATATAGCACGCGCACAGGGGCGGTGAAAGGTACGTATTTAGCATTCGCACCGGGGCGGCGATATGTACGTATGTAGCCTTCGAACAGGGGCGGCAATATGTACGTATTTAGCATTCAGGGGTGGCGATAGCTACGTATATAGCATGTGCACATCGGCGGTAATAAGTACGTATAAAGCATGCGCACCAGGGCGATGATAGGTATGTATTTAGCATGCGTTCAGGGGCGGCGATCGGTACATATATAGCACGCGCACCGGGGCAGCGATAGGTACGTATATAGCACGCGCACAGGGGCGGTGAAAGGTACGTATTTAGCATTCGCACCGGGGCGGCGATATGTACGTATGTAGCCTTCGAACAGGGGCGGCAATATGTACGTATTTAGCATTCAGGGGTGGCGATAGCTACGTATATAGCATGTGCACATCGGCGGTAATAAGTACGTATATAGCATGCGAACCGGGGCGGTGATAGGTATGTATTTAGCATGCGCTCGGGGGCAGCGATCGGTACATATATAGCACGCGCACCGGGGCAGCGATAGGTACGTATATAGCACGCGCACAGGGGCGGTGAAAGGTACGTATTTAGCATTCGCACCGGGGCGGCGATATGTACGTATGTAGCCTTCGAACAGGGGCGGCAATATGTACGTATTTAGCATTCAGGGGTGGCGATAGCTACGTATATAGCATGTGCACATCGGCGGTAATAAGTACGTATATAGCATGCGCACCGGGGCGGTGATAGGTATGTATTTAGCATGCGCTCGGGGGCAGCGATCGGTACATATATAGCACGCGCACCGGGGCAGCGATAGGTACGTATATAGCACGCGCACAGGGGCGGTGAAAGGTACGTATTTAGCATTCGCACCGGGGCGGCGATATGTACGTATGTAGCCTTCGAACAGGGGCGGCAATATGTACGTATTTAGCATTCAGGGGTGGCGATAGCTACGTATATAGCATGTGCACATCGGCGGTAATAAGTACGTATATAGCATGCGCACCGGGGCGGTGATAGGTATGTATTTAGCATGCGCTCGGGGGCAGCGATCGGTACATATATAGCACGCGCACCGGGGCAGCGATAGGTACCTATATAACACGTGTACCGGGGCGACGAAAGGTACGTGTAACATTCGCACCATGGCGGCGATATGTATGTATTAAGCATTCGCACCGGGCCGGCGATAGGTACGTATTTAGCATTCGCACCGGGGCGGCGATAGGTACGTATTTAGCATGTGCACCGTGACGGAAATAGGTAATTATATAGTATCTGTACTGGGGCGGCGATAGGTACATATATAGTATGTGCACTGGGGCGGCGATAGGTACGTATATAGTATGCGCACACGGGTGGCAGTAGATACGTATATAGTATGAACATCGGGGTGGAGATAAGTACCTATATAGAAGACGCAGACAGAGGTGTTATTTTTATAGAAATATGTCATACTATTTCCCTGGGAAACGTAGGAAAAATGGTGGGGAAGAAAAAGCTTTCGCAAAAGGCAAAATCAGAAAGTAGCGGTGAAATGGGGTGACCGGGTAAGAGAAAGGTACAAATATAAAGAGACGGCTATAGAGAGAGAGGGAGAAATAGAAGTTTGAATATAAGGATGTTTCACACGCGATTTTTCTTCAATTATATGCTTTTATGACCCCGAGCAACGCCGGGTAGCCCCGCTAGTTAGTATATAGAAATTAACCGACGATTGTGATACTGCTTGCCAATAAAGATTTAAAGTGTCTCACTTAAAGAACCATTAGTTTAATACCGCTCACTCAGGAAAGCCGCCTGAGCATAAACCATAACCTCAGAGGGGAACAAGAAACCGGAGTAATCGGCCGTCATGGTGTCTATCGAGGTGTTACACAGAATAAACTCCTGCTGGCACTCGTATGATTTTCTTGTATTATTTCTTCAACCAATCGTAGCTTTATTGGCATGAATCATATTTGATTATCGTTGAATAAATACTGAAATCATATAGATAAATAACTGTATTTGAAAAATCCAATCTCACCGTCGTACACGACAAAAGATGGCCTGTGCCGTACATGACATCGTAGAAGGGAAATGTGTATAGCGTCTCGGCGAACCAATACACAGAAAGGAAGGGAGAATGAACACAGAAAAAACTGGGCAAGCAGAAGGGACGGCGGTTTATTGTTAGAAGATTGCCCCGGATGTTTTCTTTTGTGCGTGTTTTTATACATGCTCTGTCGGTGTAATGCTGGCAGATAAGATCGATCTGAATTGGTTCAGACGACAGCCAAATCAATTATTAGATTGATTTAGAAGGCTGAGCTTGTGTGTCGGGGATGCTCTTTAAAGAAGATGTAATGCATCATCCTTTTGTGTTAAACAGTAGGCGCCTTTGCGTTGTAAACACAAGTTATTGAAGAATAAAAGAGGATTATGCTATAATAAATAAAGCCTTATTTACAACGTTAATTCTGAATACCTATGCGGTGTATGCACAGTAGCTGGCACGCCGCATGAACCCGGGTTGAACTTTAGATGTTACTTCTCGCAGACCTGCAGACCTGCAGACGCTTAATGTACTATTCGATTGTATGATGCAGCCTTTGCCCACAGGTTGCCCGACCATGTTCGACACCTCTTACGGGGTTCTTCTCTAATGGAGGAAATAAGCATTTTCTAGCTCCTGCTCAATCGAAAGATGTATTGAGATATGACCAACCTGGATCCGCATTACTTATAGAAGTCATGGGGTCAATGAAACCCCAGGAAAGACAGACGAAGTCGACAAGGATAAGATTTTTGAGATGCGATTGGATTAACCACTTGGCAAGTGGGTTTCTCGCTCGGTGTGAAAGACGGATGATTCGCGACCCCAAACTATAGAGGAATTGTGCATGCTGTTACCGATGTGAAAGACTAGGCCACACTTAACTGGATTGTTCGTTAAAATGTTTAGACGAGCAACAGATATGTGTCGGCTTCTTCACAAGACAAGATGTTAACACGACTCTTCCAACTGTAAGAATAGCTGTACACAGGAAGGTGGACTAGCACAAGTTGATTCTAGGTACTCCTGCAGGATGGTGAGAATAGATATGTGCCGGACCTGGCGAAAGCAGACTATCGAGGTGATTATTATCGGCAGGAGGACTCAGACATTTTGAGGTTGGTCCCTTCTACTTCGACTACAGCGTGGGCGTGCGTTTGAAATTGAAGCCTCAGTAATGGTGAAGTCTCGCGTGGGTTCAGCCTCCTCATTGGGATAAAGACGATAACAGCTTTAGTCGGAGTACCGATCTTGATGTCAGGAGAGTTCTAATCTCTTGACAAGCCAGTTTATGTTTGCGCGACTGCGGCAGCTCTTATCATCGTAGAATCTTATTTTAGAGCGGAGTTTGACACATAACGACATCAATGGACTGCGACATGAAAATGAGAGGAGGGCAAGACTTCCAACAAGGTGACAAACTGTGTCACGAAGTATTCAATGCCGGCAACACTAATTAAATTATTCGTGGAAAAAAGTACAACGCTAGATCAATAGAGGCTGGCTTGCTCCTCATGACAAACACAAGCTTAGACCACGAGAGGGGTTATCTGCTTATGGCTGTCGTTCAGAATAATATATCAAACGTCCACCCTGTAATAGACTACAGGGAACTCAACCTTCATGTTGATGAATATACTGAAGACGCTGATTTCTGAGCTAGAAAACTGAGGGAATAGAAACAGCGATGATCATATATAGCGTTGCTGGATCTCCGATTATCTTATCTTCAGGTATGCATTGGTGAGTCACTTTGGCTTTAGTCGACCGTTGTTTTCCACGGCAGAAGGATCCGTTTAATGAGGTTGGGATGTTGTCTAACTGTGGCTCTTCAGAAAGTTAGGTACATTGTGTACACAATCTTATCACAATATAACCATCTCAAGAAGCGACCAAATCAACTATGCTACGTCTCCGAATAGACCACATACGAAAAAGGCCGTCTCGAAGATGTTGCCTGTGTAATGATCAGAACAGAGAGTTGTGTACAGAGCTAACCTCTTAAGCGTCAACGATAAAAATAGCTGGTGCGGTGCACGAAACCTGAATGTGAAATTTGCATGGTGTTCTGGCGAACAGATAGAAGAAAAAAAAAGTTCAAAATGAAAACAGAACGTACTGGTTTATTGTAAGAAGATTGTCCCGAATGTGTTTGTTGTGTGCGTTGGTTTCTTAAAATATACTATCATATTAGGTTATATTGATTGATGTGCATTTATATGAAATACTTAAGTTATTATTGTTGTGGGGTACAAATCACCCCTATTGAAGAACTAATGGAAGCAACAATCTATAATAAATACCATGGTTGCAAAGACTGAAACAGGGGACATTCCTATTAATGTTTTACCGCATGGTAGGAATCCGGTCATCTCCTACCACATTTAGTGGCGTTACTGTATTGCTATGAATAAATACATTGTATATTTTAACCTGTCACAATTTGTGGTTGTTATCTTTGTGACCCCTAGCACGGGTCTACAACAATTATGTTTACCACTTCTAATTACTGGCTTTGCCTCATCATTGAATAAGTTATACATCAATATTTATAAGCGAGTACCAACCATGCATACTATAAGTATGGAGGGAGAAGGGAACATCATTTAAAAGGTGTTTAAAATGTTTATACTCGATTTTTCGAAACACATTGCCAATACTAGCTCGTTATTCTATAACTGTATCCGAAGATAAAAGTAACCAGATTAAAAAGTACTCGCAAGTCTTGCAAGTCTTCACTCACTTTAGATCGTGTGTTCGCTAGTGGCAAACCTGAAAACGTTAATAAATAATTCTACATTTGACAAAACATTGCTTTTCTGCGTTCGTGTTTAATAAACTTAGCTCTCTTCGACAAGAGAATACACGTGATGAATGGATGGAGATTATATTTCAAACAGTAAATCTCGGTTGGCACTTCAATATCAAGTAATATAATGTTACATCCTGGAGTCAATGAAACTTAATATTTATGCATCTGAATATCAAAATATATCTTTAATAAAATATATCTCAAAATATAGGAAAAAACCCTACCATATAATCATCAAAATAAAACCGATATTTATACAGTTTCAAATTAATAGAAATGTTTATCATGGGACATAATATCTCTTAAAATGTTATCAGGTGTCAGTAATAATCTGTTAAATATATGCACTGTTATACATGTGTTGCCCTGAAGTCACTTATATCTTCTAGACAAAAACAGGAAAAGGTCAAATATACCATAATATTGATATGGTGTCAATTTCCCAAATCTATGTTTGATGTTCATAGTATGAGATACATTTTTAGCATCAAGTATAACATAAAAAGGGCATTGTTGAGATGCCGTTTGAAAATTATAATATTTCTATCATTTGTATTATTCAGACTTTCTTTTCGTTTTTGATGTTATTTTCACAATTCTTCGGTCGACGTACCCACCGAACTTCTTTATATGTTTCTTGTCGAACTAGGGAATGCATATGTTAAACTCGGGTATCTGTCTGGAATTTGGATAGACACCCTTTTAAAACAACGGTAGAAGCCTAGCGGATAAAAGTGCTACGCAATAACCAAGTGATACTTTATGCATGTTAACAGTTCAATTCTCAGTACGGCTGAATTAAAGTTCGAATTACTAAAGACTTCTAACCGATCATGGCTAACAGAACGGGGGCAAGCTACCCTGTAAATTAATGATATTAATTTCGTCGAAATTCCGTAGAAATCCCCGATATCGACATAAAGGATTGGTCAATTCGATAAAACGCACCTAAAAGAAATCAGTTGTTACATCGGTTGAAACTTTGCGAGATTTTTATTCAGTAATAATCCCGATAATCCAAATATTGAAGAAAGATACAAGAAGTGGAATACGCATAGTACGATCTTGTTTCTCAGGTGTGTGAGATAAAAAAATCCAGACATATTTATAGTGTTTTTTAAAAATTTAAATGCGTGTTCTTGCATTTGTTGATAATGTGGAATCATTATGAAACACTTGAAAAGTAATTATATCTTATTAACCTATTACATTAAATTTAAGTTATTTTCTTATATCTTCTTGCATGAATATATTAATAAACTAAAAATACAATTCACCAAAATATACCAGCGAAACATAAATTGTATAGACAAATAACGTAGTTTATGTACATGTTAACTCGTACGAAAATGCACTGTCACGTAATAGATTATTTACCACCTGATTTAATATATTTATTTAGATTAATTAAAGTAATTAGTGAATACTTTTATGTTACAAGCGGTGTATCGAGAATTGATAATCATTGCATATAATGCGGTTTGTTGTTGAACATCTCCAGATGCTGTGGTTATTTCATTCAAAACTTAATCTATAACAAATATGCCCATTAGAATGCATTTAAATACTTTGAAGATGTCTGCATTAAATCACATGTATACTATGGGAGTTTTCCTGAATCTCTTAAATTTCTCCTAAACTAAGAGATCTATAGGGACAGACCATCCTTTAAAACTTCAAATATATCTGAGTAAATTTATATCATATGTTTAGAATTCTATGGAAATTATCCTTCAGCTCTACGTTTTACTCCAGGTACCGTCTCTCAGTGATCTATAGGTGCAGAACTACTTTATAACTTAAAATATGCATATTTGATTTTTCATATGAGCATTATTTTAAAAATTCAACTGAACAAATGTCTGAATTATTTTTCTGGGTAAGTATCAGACTAAAACATCGAGTATGCGTTGTTGACTATACCCCACAATATTTGTAATGTAAACTATATTACATCAAATAATATGTGTCCTTTTTTTTAATATAATTAAATGTTAGTATAGATGTTTTTATATTTAGTACTTCATGCTTCCTCGTCTTTCTGTCTTTCTGCCCTTTTTAATTTCTGTCATTATTTTCCTTTTGATCGCTCTGTGTATATATGTATATAGTCTATATCTTCAACATAATAAATGTGTCATCTGTGTGTCAGTAAGTTAATAGAAGTACAAGTTAAAAAGGTGTATTTAAAATATCAAGGTTAACACATGTGTAGAAATGTACTAGGAACATAATAGAACAAGTCGTGATTTTCAAGGTGCATTACTAAAAAAGCTACAGTCATTGTTTACCATGCTGCAAATAAAATAGGAATTTAGGAATCTACATATGAATGTAATTTGAAAATAAGTCGTAATAAATGTCTCAATTGCTGAGTGGAGAAAGTATTAGACTGAAAGTATTAAATGTGTGGTTACAATTCTAGACCCCGATGTTTTAGATGAAATCCATTTGTTTTTCCTTTTTCTAGTATAAAAAAATGTAAGTGCAAAATATTTGTATTTTTAATACGTAACGCCTAAACGTCTGTCTGCTTCTTTCTTTGTGTTTCTCTTTCTCCGTTTCTGTCGACCTATTTATTGCTCTCAATATACGAAGATCTATTTATATATTCTGTATTTTCTTATACAATAAACATGAGTATATGTGTGTGTTTAACTTTCGTGTATAGAAATACCGACTACAGAATGAACGTAAAATATAAATTCTTGTACATATGTAATGTTTCCAGAAAACCAATACACTTTTTTACTCTCTATCTACCTTAAGAAATCTACAGTCATTTTCATGAATTCAGCACATAAAATTGGAATTTACTTATGCGATTTTAGTTCAAATAACACCTTAGAAAATGGCTGAATTGCTCAGTTTGAAAAGTATCAGAATGATTAATTCGAGTTTCAATGTATTCTCCCCTTTGTTTGGTAATAGAAATTACATGAAATTAAAGAATGTATTTTTTCTTTTTTTTAACTATAACACAATGTACGAATTTAATTATACTATGTACGTAAAAGTATTCTGTCTATCTGTCTGTATGTCTGTTTTTTAGCCTTTCACTTTTTTCGCGCTCTTTCTTTTTCTCTCTCTATGCATCGAGATATGAGTATCGTCTATATCTTTGATATAATTAAATTAAGAACGTCCGTGTGTAGTGCCTACCTGTTTACACGAAGACCGACTAGAGAGAGTATATAATCTAACATTTTATCCAAGCTTTATATATTTCTAGGAACATAATAGAACTCATCCTGACTCTCTAGATTCATTTGTCGGAAAAACACGGCGATTTTCCAATATCTTTACTAATAAACAAGAAAGTTTCTAAGGGGTAATTTTAAAGGACATTTAAATAAATGTCTAAATTTCTTTGTTGGGAGAGTATCAAAGTACAAACATTGGGTGTACGGTTTCGATTCTGCGCTTCGATGTTGTGTTTTTTTTTAATATAATAATTAAAAAAACATATTTTTTCTTTTTTTAATATTATGAACGTGTAACGTGTTTAAATATTTAGTATATAACGTTTGTTTGTCTGTATGTATGTATGCTTCTACATTTATCTATCACTCTATATCTCTCTCTCTCTATATATATATATATTCATATCCATATATCTATATGATAAAATAGAAATGTGTGTGAGTCTGCCCGTTTACAGAAAGGCATACTAGAGAGTGTACCAACACTCTAAAGGTTTATAACATTTTGTATTCTAGGAACATCTCTGATTTTAGTGCCTTTTTAAGGAAGCTACATACCTTTTTCTAAAACGTTGCACATAAAATTAAGATTTACTAATGAGTGTTTTTTAGACTATTATTTAACGAAATGTCTGATTTGCTCAATGTAGTAAATCATAAGACAGGAAACATGGAGTATTCTGTTTCGATTCTGCACTTTTTTATTTTTAAATAAAGTTATATAAATTCAAAAAAATGTATTTTCGTTATTTTAAATTTTAAAAAAGTTGTGTGCAAAATGTTGGTATATTTAGAACAAACGCATTTCTGTGTATCCGTCTGTCTCTCTGCCTTTGTTTTTATTTCCCTTTATCTCTCTACATATCATGAAATCTAACTATATTCATACATTACAGTGGAACACCTGTTAAAGTGCATGTTTGTATCTTAAAACGAATACATACTAAAGAGGGTACCTTAAATAGGTATGTTTTCACAGGTGCAATTTGCATGTGGACACCATGGGGGAAGATCTGTATTTCTAGCAGCCCCTTAAAGTAGCAGACTCCACTATTCTATCATGTTACACAATGAACTATCTATTCATAAGAATTAAGTATAGCCTATCAACTGACAACTTAATAGCGCAGTGTGTAAAGTGTCTAACTGACAAGATACACATTGCGTTTTCAGTAGACTCTTATGACGATGCTATTTCATACAATGCTATACCCCACACTAACTCGGGCAACGCCGAGTAACAGTGTTAGTTTATAATTAGTTTAATTCAAATATATGGAACCCACTTCATGATAAATTTTTCCAAAGGATTCTGCAGAACTGAACATTAATTTGAACAATATTAGTTTCATTGGTATGCTACTGTTTGAGCAAAGTGTGTTTTAAAATGAATTATGATAATTTTATGTGCATATGTTATATAGTATTGGTCGCATTTAAATCTCTGTCTGAACGTATTATGAATTTCGAACTGTTCTTTATTTCGAGTAACTTGATTTGAATATATATATATATATATATATATATATATACATATATATATATATAGAGAGAGAGAGAGAGAAAGAGATAGTAATATACATATATATGCATATATATATATATATATATATATATATATATATAATTATATCGCTAAACTGACGATGATACAACTTTTACGTATGTAGATAGAAAATAAATATATATAATTATATATATATATATATATATAGAGAGAGAGAGAGAGAGAAAGAGAGAGAGAGAGAGATCGTAATATACATATATATGTATATACATATATATATATATATATATATATAATTATATATATTTATTTTCATCTACATACGTAAGAGTTTAATCCTTACGGGAATCGTCAGTTTAGCGAATAATTATGCACACCGGTTAGCGGACTCAAACCCGGAACACGAGTTATATTTTAAACTGTATTTCCTACGTCTTAACCTACACGGCCGTTGCCAGCAACTCGGTAATTAAGTGACATATTAATCCTATTTATAGGCAGGTGTTGTAAAGTGTAAGACTATGGAAAGGAGCATTCCATTGAATCCACAATGACGGCTGTGTTTATACTACTCGCTACACATCCAATTCTATATTTGGGGGCGACACATAATTATAAATATTTGTTTTCATCTAAATACTTATACGTTTTATATTTAAAGGTAATCGTCTGTGTAGAGAGCAGTTATTCACACCGGGCACCGGACTTGAATCCCGGTACACGCGTTATATTTACGATCTCAAATTCCAACGTCTTAGCTCACACGGCTGTTGTCAACAACTCCGTAAATCAGCGAGAGAGTAATCTTATTAAAAGGCAGCTATCGTAAAGTGTTCGACTTTTGAAAGCAACATTGCATTGAAGCTACGATGACGGCTGTGTTAATATGACTTACTACAAAGCCTAGCATATGTTTTAGGCCGAGACATTTATTATAATTTTTTAAATTTATCTATTTATCTATCTATCTATCTATCTGGCAATTAGATAGAAGATGATAAAGATATAGTTATGATTGAATATCATCGATCTTGAGGCTAAAGACTTATGATATTCTCGGAATTCCAACTATTAGCACACATCTAAATGAGTTTATATTCATCCATTAATAACAGTTTAATGTAGAAGTGTTTATCGATAATTTGTGTCTGTGAATTATCGATTTCATTTCAGGATCCGAATTAATCGAATTCTATTACGTACGTACAGCTTAGTCGTTGTTATTGATTGGTAAACCAGGTTAATTTGATACATCACCAGGTATAACACTTGCAATTGGCTAATAGTGTCACAGTTTTGAAGGAGATGTTAAACGGCGTATCAAGTTTTTTTTAGTAATACTTTTGTCGATGATCTGAACAATAGAAACATTGTAATTTTGCTAAATTGATAGTATTACTGTTAAAGAAAATATGTATCACGAACAAACATATACTCCACGATCCACAATAGAGGTGGTAATGCCCAACAAGATGATATCAGGAAGCACAAACATAAACCACCCTCTGACAATATAGCTGGACAGAGGATGGTATTACGAGCATTGGAACAAATGCACTGGTACATTTTATTGTCACGATTCATAAAAATATGTTATTTCTTTATTAAAGCTGGTACTACACTGGCATGAGGATAGAGGTAAGCTGCTGTCACCATTAAATATATATATATATATATATATATATATATATATATTTATATATATATATATATTTATATGTATATATTTATATATATATTTATATATAAATATTTATATATGCATATTTATTGATATATATGTATTTATATATATACATATATATATATATATTTATATATATATATTTATATATACATATTTATATATACATATTTATATATATATATATACATATGTATATATACATATGTTTATATATATTATATATACATTTACATATATATTTACATTTATATATATATATTTTTATATATATATATTTATATATTTATATATATATTTATATATATATATTTATATATTTATATATATATTTATATATTTATATATATATATATTTGTATATATATATAGTTATATATACATTTATATATATATTTACATTTATATACATATATTTATATTTATATATATATATACATTTGTATATATATATATATATATTTGTATATATATATTTGTATATATATATATATTTGTATATATATATATATTTGTATATATATACTTATGTTTATATATATATACTTATATATATATATATTTATATATATATATATTTGTATATATATATGTGTATATATATATTTGTATATATATATATTTGTATATATATCTATATTTGTATATATATATTTATATATATGTACATATATATATATTTATTTCTATATTTATATATATATATATATTTATACATATATATATATGTATATATTTATATATATACATATATATACATTTATATATATATATATACATATACATATATATAATTATTTATAAAAAATATTTTCAAAAAAACCGTTATACACATGTTTCATGCCAAACGTTCTATCATAATCATGCGAGGAGACAATCCCTACCGATCAGGCGGTTTTAACTCGAATACGAAAGTCATAATAAATATAGTAGTGGAAGCGCATACCAATTTTCCTACCACGCATTGTGTTGAAATGGGAGCGTGCATTAACGTTTAAATGGAAAAAAATCGGCTGACATCTAGCAAGCCGTCAACAAAACTCAATAGGTCAGAGTATCGCATTAAGTTATAAATAATAGCTATTGTTAACTTACTTTAGGTGTTCGATATAGCGAGAGATTTGAATAATTATTTTAAGATCATAATCGAAAATTAACCCATATACACGTGTTTCATGACAGATCTGCAATCGGCAGTAGGGGAGGAAACCGTCCCTGCCTGTCAACGGTTTGAACCCCATTACGAAAGTCCTCTTTGACTTAGTAGTCGGAGCGCGTAACGATGTTCGCACCACGCATTGTCTGTACATTGGAGAGTGAATTGACGTCTGAATTGCAAATAAGGCAGCAATCTACAAGGCCGTCAATAAACGTTTATTAGTATAAACATATTAATGACCAAAAAGTTACGCAGAAGCGTTTGTGTTTTATTTCGGAAAAAAGTTACTAAGTCAATTACACCAGGAATTGAACACAAAAGTAGGTGCATAGCTTACTCATCATGAGTTTATGTTCCTACAACGTGTAAGCTAAACACACTTATTAAGCCCTGTGTAAATATAAAGTGTATGTACGAAACATTATTTATGTTGTGTTCATACATAATAAATAGTATATATATATATATATATATATATATATATATATATATATACATATTATTTGTTATTCTAGTCTAGTGGCTAAAACGCTTGTTTACGAATATTTACATCAAACATTCGATCCCTGACCGGGGATACATTCTGGTGACGGCTTGTAGTCAGAAACGCGCGTTCATGTGTAACTGTTGTGTACGCAAAAAAATAATTTGTAAATTAATTATAAAACAAAATATGTATAAAATAAATGTGTTTATGAATAGATTAATTAATATAAAAAAATATGTATATCTATGTTTTCTGCTTTCAATTTCGTTAGGTTTAGTAACGCTGATAAATCATATAACGACATAACAAATGCCCATGGGTAATTATATTAAAATGTCTATGTCGATCCCAATCTGGAGCATCACATTGAACGGGGAAAATGATTCCCAATTACCATTTATGCAGAATGATTTCTGTTCAACCGTATCGCAGGCAAACTAATCAAATAGATAGTATATCTATCCTTCTCTCTCTCTCTCTCTTTATATCTCTCTCTTATATATATATATATATATATATATATATATAGAGAGAGAGAGAGAGAGATTCAGATTTTTCACTTATAAAATAGATCATTCAGTAAAGACCGGGGTTGTTCCAATAAAAAAAGCTCGATGATACCTTATTACAGAGTACAGCGCATTTATATGTGATTTTATGAAGGCTTACCAAAGCATTCCTTTCAGGACACCAATGATCACCATTAAAGATTTTTTTTCTTACAAATATTTTTTTATTCAAAATAAATGTTTTTCCTACACGTGTTTTACTACCAAGCAGGTACTTGCTTGGCAGATCATCAGGGAAATTAAATGTCTGGAATAAGGGTTTCAACTGCCGACAATACACAATGTGGCGTTGCAATAGAATAGGTCACTTAAGAAGAGAAGAGGAAAAAAATAAAAGTTAAAATTAAAAAACAAGAAAGAACAACGATAAAAAAAGAAAGTCATATAAAAGTTCTTAGTAAAGTAGCTCGTGCATTATTTCTGCCACCAAGCCAACAAGCAAATAATCGGTACAAAATGCATTTAAAAAAACACACAAAAAAACCGGAACAATGTGCAATAATACACTTTCACGTCGGGCGGCACAATGATGAAGAAATACCCTCCCCCCCAAAAATATTCCTACCGTATCACCCCCAACCTAAGTCCCGAGCCTCCGCTAATAATCGAATCAAGTCATATCTCAGCATAATTACGTGTTACTAACTCTTAGCCTCTATATTATACACTAATTATTGCCTCAGATTGCCTCAGGAAAGGCCCATCCTACCCATCTCTACTATAAGTTTATACTTCCCCTAATTTCCCTCCTATCCACGTAATTATGCTAAGATATGACTTGATTCGATTATTAGCGGAGGCTCGGGACATAGGTTGGGGTGATAAGGTAGGAATATTCTATCGGAATAAGGCCCATTGATAGTCAACTATAGTAAATGCTTATTCAGCAGAATAGAGGTGGGGGGATTTTGTTATATATCAAAAGATAACGGAATAAATAATAAATCACAATTATTCTCAGAATTATTATACGAAATCCATTGGGAATTTCAATTAATTATAAGTGAAAAATAAGAAATACCAACCTGGATGCTATCACTATTTAATTAAATTATGTTAAATTAAATTTAATTAGTTTTTAATTAGATTAAATTAAATAAAACAATGGGTGGCAGGAATGGAGGAACACATAATTAAGGAAAAAATAATTAAAAAAACAAGCATGCCGACACGGACTTAATTTCAAAAAATAAAAACAATTGGATTTTTATAAAAAAAAGTATTTTGTACAGGGTTTTTAAATTAGTAATAACAAAGCCTCCCGTCATTTAACGAGTTAGAGTGATATTTTCCCGTAAAGTGGCATAAAATAACCCCGTCCATTACAAAATGTTTTTTTTTTTAAATATAAAATAGATTTCTGAAAACGATATTCCGTAGTAATATTTATTTATGGAATATAGAATAATATTCTCCCACCAGAGTTGCAAACAGACACAGCTGTTAAGGAAATATTTTAAATTATTTAAAATAATAACTAGATTTTTGTAGAAAACTTTTTTTATAATTACATTTTATTTTTGATATATGAATACATTTAAAAAAAATAATTTCTGCGAGATAGGATTTTTTCGCTTCGTTAAACAACAACACGATAATAATTCGGCAGTTAATTAAATGAAGGATATTTTCCCAAAATGTAAAATGACGTCCTATACACTAGATAATTAATTTCTATAAAGAATAATTTAAATAATATATATTTTTAGAAACAGTATTTTGAATAAATACTTTCTATCTACTAATTAAGATTGTTTCTTAAAATAAAGGAGAGTTTCTGCGAGATTGACGTTCAACTCGTCGGGTGTTTATTTCGAAAGGGAATAAGTCATCTCTTGAAATAAGGCTCGTCTGACCGCTGCCATTCCGGACGAACATTTATGTTGCTTTTCCTTGTGATGAATTAGTTTTAGAATTCCCATACTATCATTGGATTGGAATGCTAACTTGTGTGCGGTATCTTGAATGGTTATGTTTTTTTTAGGGGGGGGCATTTCTTCATCATTGTGCCGCTCGACGTGAAAGTGTATTATCGCATATGGTTCCGTTTTGTTTTGTGTTTTTTTTAATGCATTTGGGACAGATTATTTGCTTGTTGGCTTGGTGGCAGAAATAATGCACGAGCTACTTTTCTAAGACATTTTCTAGGACTTTCTTTTTTATCGTTGTTCTTTCTTGTTTTTTAATTTTAACTTTTATTTTTTATTTTTTCCTCTTCTCTTCTTAAGTGACCTCATCTATTGCAACGCCACATTGTGTATTGTCGGCAGTTGAAACCCTTATTCTTAACATTTAATTTCCCTGATGATATGCCTAGAAAGTACCTGCTTGGTAGTGAAACACGTGTAGGAAAAATATTTATTTTGAATAAATAATATTTGTAAGAAAAAATATCTTTAATGGTGATCATTGGTGTCCTAAAAGGAATGCTTTGGTAAGCCTTCATAAAATCATATTTATATATATATATAATTAAAATTTTATGCCATTTGAATTCCTTTCGCCGGCCCGATGAGTTGGTAGCTATTCGCACCAATGAAACAAAACCTGTTTTGTCGCAACTAATGGAATAAAATCAAAATATATATATATATATATATATATATATATATATATATAATATATATCGTTATTTTTGTTGTTATTGTTTGTGAAATAAGCTGCACTGCAGCTACAGTTACTATTGCCATTTGAGCAATTGATAGTTTTCTCTCCTATATACGTAAGTTCGCCCCATTACTTAGACATTGACGATATATATATATATATATATATATATATATATATATATATATATATATATATATATATATATATATATATATATATATGTTTCATCTACATACGTATACATTTCATCCTTTCGGGAATCGTCACTGTGGAGATGATTGTTCCTATCAGTCGCAGGATTCGAAACCCCAAACACGAGTCATGTTTTAACTCAAATTCCGACGATTTAGCAAACACGGTCACTATACGCAACCAGGTAAATCAGCGAGAGAGTACACCTATTAAAAGCAGCCGGTGTCAATTGCTAAATGGACATGCAGTAAAGCTACGATGATGACAGCGTAAATACTAAACACTACAGTGCGCAGATTAGATTTGAGGACGACAATTTATTTTTCAAGATATTTTACCTCAAACATGGCAGGACGCCACTGTAGACGTAAGGGGCTACTGAGAATATGGGAATATATTTAGTGTGTCATCCTAAGTTGGGAGCTGTGCAGCGAGATGCCTGTTTACATTAGTGGTACACCCGTGTATTGCAGTAACGTCGAGGAAACAGAAAGCAGTTGGGAGTTCCAGCGAGCAGTAAAAGGAAAGAAGCTGCTAGAGAAGAAGGGTATCCAGTATCTGAGGACCTCCACAGTGAATTGATGGGACCTAGCTGATTGTCGTGTTGTTCTAGTGTATTTGCATCGAAGGCGCACTAGATCAGCTATTTCATCGGAGCACAACACGTAAATGATATATGTATGTATGGTTGTTTTGTTTTACGGCATATCAACCCTTTTCAGGTTATTTAATGCCGAATGCAGTCATTTTGGTGAAAGTTTTTATGCTTCAAGTTGTTTATATCTTCAAATATTTATTCATGGTGCCTAGTTTGGTTGTCCCGCTTTACGGCACATCAACCCCTTTCAGGCCACTCAATACCGAATGCAGTCATCCTGGTGAAAGTTTTTATGCTTCAAGTTCCTCACACGTTCAAATATTTATTGATGGTGTTTGGTTTGGTTGTTAAAGTATATTTGTTTTCTTCTCTTTTTTGTTTCTTTCCCCTTTTAATATCTGTTTCTATTTAACCCATAGTTGGGACCCTAACAGGTACTACCAGTCCGGGTCAGGGTGGACCTGGGAGCAATGGTAATTAAGAGGAGGCTCCACATTCCCCAAAGTCCGTAAGCCGAATCTCACCATCGGATGTAGTTTAAGGTCATATCCATGGCCGGGAGTAGGGTAGGAAAAATAAAATAAAAAAGGGGAGGGAGAAAGGGAGAGGGGCTGTTGTTTTTGTTTTTGGTTTTGTAGAACATAATTAAGTTTTACAAAATAAAAGAAAACAAAAAACGTCAATGTAGGTGAATTTCGTCTCAGGGAGCTACAGGGCAGCCTGATCTGGTATCACCAGTATGTATGTATGTATGTATATATATATATATATATATATATATATATATATATATATATATATATATATATATATATATATATTGTTGTTGTTGTTGTTTTGTTACTTTTTCAGAGATAGCATGGTTGTTAACGGACCCGTATTTCAACGTCATAGCGGATCATCAGAGTGGCGCCGAAGCCTGTCATAGTAAGCCACGCTGATGAACAACACTTACGGCGAAAGACGTGTCCGTCGATAACTATGTTATCAATACAATATATATATATATATATATATATATATAGAGAGAGAGAGAGAGAGAGATAGATAGATATGTTAACTAAGCTACACATAGACATTTGTTTTTCATACCAAGGCGAAACACCCAGTCATTTATTATAAATGTATTGTTGTACTACTTAATTAACACATAACTCATTAATCCCGAGTGTAACTAATAAAAACACTTTTAAGAACTAATCTACTATATTCATCAAACTACTTTCTTTCTGGGGTCATACACTGATTATAACTCTTCTCTAACAGCTCGATACCGCGCCCATGATGCTATATTATATTGATAGTTATTTTTTCTTCGTAACTGGTGAACACAATAAATTGTGCATCCAAAAATACAGAGGCCAAAACGTTGCCTGCATATACTTGCGTTTCTAGTCGTTGTTGACAGGTTTCACCTGATGATGTCTTCTCAACAAACTGCTAATTACTCCCTGCTGTGAAATGATGGATCCATGTCTCGTCAATTGTCACATATTACGCAATAACATTTTGTTGCTGCGTTGATATTAAGGAAAACGAATTTAAGTTGATACATTTCATAATGGGGCTGAACACCGCATAAGTTTCGACCGGGCTTACTGAGAGAAAAAGAGATAATTATCGTCATGAAGAATACCCGACCGAGGTTCCGCTTTCGTTAAGTAAGTAACCAAGGGATCTGGTTTCTGAGTAATGTAGTTGTAACTTGGCCGGACAGTATCAAGGAATCTTGCCTCCTAATATAAGGTGATGCAATGGCGAATTTATATCAATTAAGATTAAGGGATTTACATTTCCAGTTCTAAGAGAAAATGACTGCTATTTACTCATCTGAAAGAATTGCTTCCCTTGCACGGAGACAGACACATTTTTCGCCCTATCTGTCAAACAACCTCAATCACCGACAGTCCAGTAAACTAAGCGAGTCGAAGATAGAATCCATACTTTTTTCTCCGAAGTACGGAGATATAAACCCCGAACTGCAAGTTATCGTAACTACAAGTTTCACGGAAATATTATTTCTTATTTTTTATATTAAGATAGTTTATTCGACTTATCGATAACTTATCGTTTGTTTTTAATGTACTTCTTATTCCTCAGTTGACACCCATTTCTCTTAACGACCTCAGTCTTAACCTCTGATCAGTTGATACAACGTGAGCTATTCGGCCCGGTCAACGAAGACAATACAACACAACCAGTCTTCTTGAGTAAGGCGAATACTTCGAAAATTCTGGCGTCCCAAGAATATAACTATAGTCGGCGACACAACATAAACTCATACTAGACAATTAAAACAGGTACACGGGTAAAAGCGACCCAGCGTGAAAGCTATATTATTGGTTGGTGGAAGGTATAGTGATACATTTATTAGCGACTGTAATCATGACAGTTGCATCGCATTTTGAGTGTAACATGACAAAGCCTGCGTTAAACAATTGCCCAGTAGTATAAATTCAAAAGCGTTAGCTACCAATTCCCCCGTTCGTTTTTAATCTCAATAAACTATGTGTATGTATATCTGTGTTAAAAATAAAATATCATTAATCAAATACAGTAATCTATATTGTCCACAATATAATTTAATAAATGTTCCAATAATTACTGGTATATTTACATATAATATAAGTTCTACTTCCCGGTAAGTTCAGAGATCAAAGTGTGACCAGAAGAAACTTCATACAACTTCTAGTATTTGTCAATAAAACATGTGATGATGTAACAATTTCTTTCTGTGGGCTTAGCATTCTTCACAAAATTAATCTTACTTGATGTCACCGTCTCCAAAACAAATACGAGCAGCTGCTTCAATTCTCTACTTAAGAAACTCAGACTGAAATCATTATTGAATATTAATTCGGCCCGCGGTTATAGGCAGAAGATTTGCTCTCATCAAACACAGAGTAATAACCACTAGAACAGATGCCAAAACAGAATCGTCGCTTCTCATCATCCGCTTAAACAGGGTTATCTATTAAAGGAATTGGACGAATATTAATTAATAACGTTCTTTCTTACGATTCTTGAAGGTTGTGTGAAAGTTATGCGTCAAATGGCTATTATCGTAACGTA
This sequence comes from Sepiola atlantica, assembly GCA_963556195.1. Classification (NCBI taxonomy): domain Eukaryota; kingdom Metazoa; phylum Mollusca; class Cephalopoda; order Sepiida; family Sepiolidae; genus Sepiola; species Sepiola atlantica. The sequence goes on from OY744535.1 coordinate 50,437,941, forward strand.
ATCAGATAATATAATCTTGGCTAGAACCATCAGTCCTGTCCCACCGGTTCCGTAATCAGAAGATGCCCCCCGGGGGATTATTCAGATCAAGTGATAGTTATTTGGCAGAATCGTTCGACAGGAAAAGCCCACCCAGCCACTGGGTTTCGAAAGTTTCAAAATGTAGTCGATACTAAACTCCCAATCCTTATACAGATCACTTACACACATATCTGTCCTTTATATGTAAAGGAATATATATATATATATATATATATATATATATATATATATATATATATATATATAGTGAGAGAGAGAGAGAGAGAGAGAGAGAGAGAGAGATAAATTAATGAAAATGTATTTATGGCAATTAAGCTACCCAGATTTGTCCACGTCTCATCTCTGTAGGGAATCTTCAAGCTAAAATGCATAGAGTTTGTGTAGACGTGTCTATTTATAGATAAACGTTGAGTTTAATCTACCTTGTTAACCAATCAGATTATGTGTTATTCCATTCCATAGGAAAAATGTTTCCATTAACTAATCGTTGAGCTTCTCACAAATAAAAGTGCGGTTTATCTTAATTTCTATTCTAGTGTAATGTTTGCTATAGGTTGGCCAACCAATGTGTCTTTGTTGTTTCGAATTAATTAGTGACCTTATTTTAACACGTGTTTGCGTGTATATATTAGACGGGGAACACCACTATAAGAAGATAGGTACGAATGGATTGAACGAGATCGATTTGATTATTTAAGAGGACGGCTCAAAAAGTATTTGATAACTAAGAGACACCCATGTTGTAGTCAGTTGTTTGCCCAGTAGTATTTTGTCTAACCGATGACAGGTTCAAGGAAAAAGACTTGGTTTATTGAAATTAGGTGTTGTTTTAAAGAGAAAGTAGAGGTTATTTATGTCGTGGTGGCGTGATTACGTATTGATGTGAATGTCTTACAAGGTGAAATAGAGATTAGAGTTCAGTCAAACATATATCATGAAAATGATAGAAGAGAGAGAGACTACAATCATAACCTCTGTGAGTAAGCCCATGTAGAGAAGAGAAGGGATCATTACCTACTAGATTGCGAGGGCGATTTCTTAACCTTTCATAATAGATAAGAGTACATCGAGCGGCATCGCTATCTACATGGCAGCAGTAACTCATCTTGGGACTATCTAGCTCGTTATGCAATAAGAAGATTGCGCCAGGAGTGATGTAATTCTAGAGGCGTAGAATGGTCCATTTCCCAGCCCCCTTAGCAACGGAGTTGATGAAAAATTACAATGTTAGGTCTTGAGTGAAAGTCAGCCCAATGAGTTCATTAAATAAATGCTTTTTTAAGAGGAGACTAATTCATTGCAATAGTGAAAAATTGGTGTTTTTTTATAGGAGATAAAAGTAGCAAACAACTTGCGTCTATTCTACCAATGCTTCAGATCGAAAGATCTTAATCTTCAATGGTCTTCTAAAATTTCGCACTAGATGGTGTGTCGTCTGCATAGATGTCAACGATTTGCTTTAATATTTTGAAACTCATTTATAAACATCGGCAAGATGGCAGGGCATGGAATCGTCTTTGAGAACCACTAGTATTGAGGCTATTTGCGTCAAGATTGTGCCAGATAACACCTACTATTATAGATCTATCTGTAAAGAGACTTAATTATTGAGATGACTTCTTCTTATATTCCGTAGACAAGATGTATTTAATGCAAACTTTTATGCCAACCCTATATAAGATATATCAACCACTATCTGTCTTTAATCGAATCCCTCGTCAAATGATTCGCGGATCCTGTTTTATCTCACAGTTAGCACGCCCACTTCTGATCTTGCAGGACGAAATCAATATTGCTTGTCACTAAGTAAATTGAATACGTTACAGTAGTGCACTACATTTTAATGATAACAGATTCAAAAAATTTACTCATGCCGCACAGACGAATGATCTGACTTTGATGAAAGAAGGTCTCTAATATCTCTTAAATACTGGGCAACCCAAAATAATCTTTTTAGGTGAAGGAACGCAATCTATTTAGCAACGTATGTACGCCTTTCTATGGATATGTACTATTTCCGAATGCAGTTTCATATTTACTATAAATGGAGTGTATTGGCCAAGTTGACTTGTATTCTCAAATTCGGCAAGATCCTGGACATATATATTTATGTAGCTTAGAGTATTTACGGTGATAGGAAGGGAGTCTGGATAAAAATAGAGTGAGTATGTGCTTCAAACTTTAATTTTGCAAATGAGTATGTGTCGTCACTGGTTCATTAGTGATGGTAAAGAGAGAAGAATTTAATCCGTTTACGAACCTGTTCCTTAATTTACAAAACTCAAGGGGATCAGACCTTTGATACGACACTCTAGTTAACAGTTTGGCAATATGACTCTTTAGCGTTTTCTGTTACCATTTCTTTCAGTAGATAATGTCAGTGTAAAAAGATGACTATATATATATATATATATGCAGTAAGTTATGAAAAATATTTATGGTACCTTGCTATCTAACTACATTGAACATTGTTGAAGTAAATACTAATAATAGATATATATATAATATTATATACCATTATAGCATTTAAAGTGTATACATTAAATAATATATATATATATATATATATATATATATATATATATATATATATATATATAAATATATACATTCAAATGTCTATGAATTTATATATTTCTATTTATATATATAAATATATATATATATATATGTGTGTGTGTGTGTATATTTATAATACAAATATAGATCTTATGTATACACACACAAGTTGTACATGTATATATCCAAATATGGATTAAATAGCCTGTTTTAAAAGCACTGGTTTTGCAAATATTCTAGAAGAGTAAAACCCCGAAATAATACAAGTTTGCCCTGCTTATCCGGGCATAGTTCTCAGTCATCGCGAACGTATTGCTACTGAATTCAAGCAATGCCGATTAAGGGGATATGCGGTTGAAAATCTCGCAATACATCTTCATTGTGGACTTCCCCAGGGAGACTTCTACAGTGGGTATCCATTGTATCTCCAGTCTTAGAGAATAGCTCTTTGTACAAGTGCATATTCGATACTTGCGAAAAGTGAATGTAGATTAAACAGACAGCTCGGCTTACTTAATCTATTACAAACACTGAGTCTATATTATAATAGACATCATCACATTTTAGTATGATGAGCAAAAAGCTAATAATACGAAGGAAAAATGTCATTTGAAAAAAGATGACTGACAAGTTTTTTTTTTCTGTTTAAAAGGTCATTCGTGTTGTGTGAATTAATCGCTCATCCCAGGAGAACAATGCAGCACCTAGTTGTATTGATGCAGTAAGTCAATAGTCATAAAAACACAACGTGAGGAACATTCTATTTATGTTAAGCAGCTTACTTCATTCAGCCAGTCTTATTCTCTTTCACATGTAAATATATGTATGGTGTTATCGATATATATATATATATATATATATATATATATATATATATATATCCAGGGTGGGGACGAGACAGTTGTTTCTTTTCAGACGGCACTAACTCAATTGTGTTTAAACCTCACATATATATCTATATGTAATAATCAAACTTAACACTCATTTTCTTACTTTTCAAGAAACGTTTGCTTATATGCGTAATTAAGAAAATATAATGTAAAATAGTGTGTTATTTGCTAAAAGTTGCAGGAAATTTCAATAATAGTTCGAGTGTCAAGAAAGACTGTAAATAATAAGTTTCTAATCAGCAAAACTATTACCCTATAAACTGGAAGTAGAAGACTTAACAAAAACCTTCCAAGGACTTTATTAAATGTTCAAATCCAAGATCCTAAAGGAACAAACTAAATTGGAAATACAGTTAAGTAAGCCGTGAAGTTAAAATCTTCTCTTGACAACAGCTATGAAAACAAAATGGTAAAGTGCAATAATATGCTGACATAAGTTAAGAAAACTACTTCATTGTGTTCAACTTTTTCAGATGAAAATATCTTCACTGTCGATGCTGTTCTTAATTGGAGCAATGAAAGATTTATCGCAAATTACAGGTGAAGATAAAAGTGAATCCAGTAAAAAAAACATCCCGCTCAAGTTATGCCTTCCTATGAAAAGAAAATGACACTACATTCTATAAAGCTGAATTGATGATCACTGTTAATACTTAGTTTAACACTCCGAGATACCAGGTATTGACATGGTTGAAATCTAACGACACATATGGTATTTATGTATGGACGCAAGATGGTAATCCAGCCAACACGTCTACAAACATACAATATGTCTGCCAATAGAACTTCAGCAATGTGTGGGAACAATCTGTGTAGCCGCCTACTAGCCCAAGACTAAATTCTGTAGACTGTATGCTATTTGGGACGTTTCAGAACAGTCTGTCCAGTAGAACATCGACTCTGTGAAATACTATATAACATAGAAATGGAAGAAGTTGTCTCCTGAATATTTGAGTAATACGTGGGCAAGTTTCAAGAATCGTGGGAAGGCAGTTATTGTTAAATAAGGACACATAAAATAAAAACAGTTTCTATCATGTACATTTTCTTGTGACAAAAAAAAGTTCTCAGGACTTTCAATAAACTTATTTCCCGTACATACTTATTCAATCCCTGTTAAAATATATTGTAATGTTTTCCTTTACACCCTGTTTGTGTAATAGCCCTCTTTACTAAGGCCGGGCACTCTGAGTGAGTTTAATAACAAGCAGTACTACTAGCTTCATTGCGAGATCCAACACAGTTTTTTGTTGAAGATCACGTTCGTTGCTCGTTGTAAAATACCCGCCGACTTGGTATTTACAAAGTTAAATTCCTCCTTAATTCTAAGCTAATCTGTTGTGGCCAACGGGAAAACGCTCTTGACTGCGAATCAGGGGCGATTGTGATCGGAGTTCGCGTCCGCCGACCGTCGGAAATTAACTCACTGCACTGCACATTGCGTTAGCATAAAACATCGATGTCTGTAGATAATAAATAATTAATATTTATTTATAAATATTATATATATATATATATATATGTATATATATATATATATATATATATACGTTTACCTACATTTTTCTTTCTTGCGACAGCTAATATATTATATGTTATCATGATTTGGGCGTAATTATTTGTAATAGGTATTCATATTGGATATATTTTAACTGAGGTATTAGGCATGTGAAGTAATGTGAAACTGCAGGTTTTTCGAAAAAAAAATCGTATAATACTCACTGATAACTAGAAAAACATATTCAACGTACAATATTTTATCAACCTAAGAAGACACTTTATTATTTTACTACCAATCTAAAAAAATAACTGCATTGTTTTTCTACCGAGCTAAGTAAAGAGTACATTATTTTACATACCGAGCTTCGAAAACACAGCATATGTTCTTGCGAAGACAAGAAAACACGGCATCATTTTCCAACTAACTAAAATACTAGAAAAGAAAAAATATCCATGATACGGTGTTATAATGACGAACACACATATACTACACTGGCCCTCTCAAAAAGTGTGTATAGTGTGTGGATGTAAATTAAAACGAACATATACTAAATTACATATCACCAAATCTGATGTGTATGCCTCTGAGGAAACTATTTACTAAAATAGGAAAATACAATAAATGTGACGATGGTATCCTGATAACTAAACAGTTAATTAACTATTTCCCAAAAATCTATAGTAGATAACTATGAAATTTTGACTTGAGAACATATATAAAACTACTATTGCCTACACAATAGGAGGAGGTAATGCCTGAGGTGATACCATCATATACGACACCGTCCTCTAAAGAAAACGACATAGCTAAGATAATATTTATGAAAACATAAGATATACTACAGTTTCCTCCGGCGAAAATAGAATGTAATACCCTGCAGAAAATAATTAAACACATAGTACCCTACTACTTAACGAAAGCGGAACCTCGATCAGGATTTCTTCATGACGATAATTATCTCTTTTACTCTCAGTTCAGCCCCATTATTGAATTTATAAACTTAAATTCGTTTCCCTTAAAATCAACGCAGCAACACAATGTTATTGCGTAATATGTGACAATTGACGAAACATGGATCCATCACTTCACAGCGGGAAGTAATTAGCAGTTTGTTGAGAAGACATCATCGGGTGAACCCTGTCAAAAGCGACTAGCAACGCAAGTATATGCAGGCAACGTTTTGGCGTCTGTATTTTTGGATGCACAAATTGTTTTATTCACAAGTTACTAAGAAAAATGAACTATCAATATAATATAGCATTTTGTGCGCGATATCAAGCTGTTAGACAAGAGTTATGATCAGTGTATGAACCCAGAAAGAAAGTATTTTGATGAATATAGTAGAAACGTTTTTAAAAGTTGTTTTATTAGTTACACTAGGGATTAGTGAGGTATGTGTTAATTAAGTAGTACAACAATACATTTATAATAAATAACTTCGTGTTTCGCCTTGGAATGAAAAACAAATGTCTATGTGTAGCTTAGTAAACATATATATATATATATATATATATATATATATATATATATATATATATTGTATTAATAAATTAGTTATCGACTATCACGTATTTCGCCGTGAGTGTTGTTCATCAGCGTGGCTTACTATGACAGGATTCGGAGCACCTCTTATGATCCGCAATATAGTCGAAATACGGGTCCGTTCATAACCATGTTATATCTAAAAAAGTAAAAAAAAAACAACGACAAAAACATACATACTGCTTTTAATAGATGTAATCTCTCGCTGATTTACCTGGTTGTTTATAGTGGACGTGTTGGCTAAATCGTCGGAATTTGAGTTAAAACATGACTCGTGTTTCGGGGTTTCAAATCCTGCGACTGATAGGAATAATCATCTCTACACTGACGATTCCCGAAAGGATGAAATGTATACGTATATAGAGGAAAACACACATACACACACATATATATATATATATATATATATATATATATATATCGTCAATGTCTAAGTAATGGGGCAAACTTACGTATATAGGAGAGAAAACTATCAACTGCTCAAAGGGCAATAAGTACCAGTAGCTGCAGTACAGCTTATTTCGCTAACAATAACAACGAAAATAACGATATATATATATATTATATATATATATATACATATTTATATATATATATATGAGAGAGAGAGAAAGAGAGAGAGAGAGAGAGAGAAGGATATATATACTATCTATTTGATTAGTTTGCCTGCGATACGGTTGAACAGAAAGCATTCTACATGAATTGTAATTGGGAATAATTTTCCCCGTTCAATGTGATGCTCCAGATTGGGAGCGACATAGACATTTTAATATAATTACCCATGGGCATCTGTTATGTCGGTATATGATTTATCAGCGTTACTAAACCTAACGAAATTTAAAACAGAAAACATATATATACTTATTTTTTTAAATTAATTAATACATTTATAAACCAATTTATTGTAGTCATATTTTGTGTTATAATTAATTTACAATTTAATTTCAGCGTGCACAAAAGTTAGACATGGACGCGCGTTTCTGGCTACAAGCCATCACCAGAATATATCCCCAGTCAGGGATCGAATATTGGATGTTAATATTAGTAGACTAGCGTGTTAGCCACTAGATTAGACTGACAAATAATATGTATGTATATCTATATATATATATATATATATATATATATATATATATATATATATATATATATATATATATATATATATATATATGTACATACATATATACTATTTATTATTCATAAACACAACATAAATAATGTTTCGTGCATACACTAGTCGGAACATATACTCATGGTAAGTAAGCTATACACACACTTTTGTGTTCAATTCCTGGTGTAATTGACCTAGTTACTATTTTCCGAAATAAAACACCAACGCGTCTGCGTAACTGTTTGGTCATTGATATGTTTATACTAATAAACGTTTATTGACGGCTTTCTAGATGGCTGCTTAAATTGGCAATTTAGACGTCAATTCACTCTCCAATGTACATACAATACGTGGTTGGAACATCGTTACACGCTCCGACTACTAAGTCAAAGAGGACTTTCGTAATGGGGTTCAACCCGTTGCCTGGCAGTGATGGTTTCCTCCCCTACTGGTGATTGCAGGTCTGGCATAAAACACGTGTGGATGGGTTAATTTTAGATCATGTCTTAAAATAATTATTCAAAGCTCTCGCTACATTGAACACCTTAAGTAAGTTAACAATAACTATTATTTATAACGTAATGCGATACTCTGACATATTGAGTTTTGTCGACGGCTTGCTAAATGTCCGTCGAATTTTTCCATTTTAACGTTAATTCACGATCCCATTTCTCAGACGATGCGTGGTGGGGAAATTCGTATGCGCCCCCACTACTATGTTTATTATGACTTTCGTATTCGAGTTAAAACCGTGTGATCGGCGAGGATTGTCTGCTCCCATAATTATGATTGCAGATTTAGCATGAGACATGTGTATAACTGTTTATTTGAAAATATGTTTTATAAATAATTATATATATATATATATATATATATATATATATATATATTAGCCATGAATATTATAACTGTCCTGTTTTTAAATCTCCGAAACAGTTACATGGTAAACAGCTGATGATCCCGTGTTAATATTAGACGCTTAAGGTCTCCTGTTTTTGTTTCACTGTTAGATACTTAAACCCCCCTTTTTTATTGTTTTATTTTTTATTTTATTTACTTATATTTTTTCTTTTTTTATCTATCTATGAATTTTCCAACGAACGTTAAGTCTGCAATATCTTGGATTTAGATAGTTTCTCTAGGAATTTAAACTGCATTTTACCTTCTTTTCTTTTTGTTTGTTAAAATGACTTAAAGCTTCTTTAGACTATATATATATATATAAACATATATATGTATATATAAATATATATATATATATATAAATATATATATATATATACATATATTAATATATATGAATACATATATATATATATATAAATATATATTTATAAATATATATACATATATATATATATATTTATACACACACATACATATATATAAATATATATAAATATATATATATATATATCTATACATATATACATATATATTAATATATATATATATATAAATATATATATATATATATATATATATATATATACATATATATACATATATGTATATACATATATACATATATATAAATATATATATATACATATATATGTATATATATAAATATGTATATAAATATATATATATATATATATATATATGTATTTTAATATATATATATATATTCATATATATATATAAAATATATATATATATATATAAACATATATGTATATACATAAATATATATATATAAATATATATATATATTCATATATATATAAATATATATATATGAATATATATATAAATATATATATATTAATATATGTATATATATATATTAATATATATACATAATATATATATATATAAATATATATAGATATATATATATATATACATATATATATATAAATATATATAAATATATACATATAAATATATATATATAATTATATATACATATAAATATAAAAATATATATATATATAAATATATATATATATATATATAAATATATATATATATATATAAGTATATTTATGTAAATATATGTATATATAAATATATATATATATAAATATATGTATATATAAATATATATACATATAAATATATATATATATTTAGAAGACCATTGAAGATTAAGATCTTTCGATCTGAAGCACTTGGCAGAATGGACGCAAGTTGTTTGCTACTTTTATCTCCTATAAAAAACACACATTTTTCACTATTGCAATGAATTATTCTCCTCTTGAAAAAGCATTTATTCAATGTACTCATTGGGCGGACTACCCCTATAACATAATAATATACGAATACATTTGCCAATACTTTGTTTTTCATTCATTAAAAGGTAGATAGTGATAACAAATACTTTATTTTGGCGAAAAGCCGAGATTTAAATAACAAAATGTTTTATCTGAAGTTTTAACAATTTAGCAACACGAGATTTGTTTTATAAAGAAAAGAGGATGCATACATTTACACAAACGAAAATACATTGGTGCAGCACATGTCCAATTTCGGCCTGAATTATCCGCCGTTGGCAGATTTACTGCAACTACTGGAAGTCCATGTCACAGTCCAGATATTCTAATGGAGAAATCGTCAATCCCCTGGTTTAATATAAATCGAAAGTTAAATCGTTTCTGATAAAGCCGTCTTTCTGGTGCAGGCTACGTTAGTAGATCTTGAAGGAAAGCGTAATGCCCAAACACTTCTATCTTACAATTTAATCGATAGCTGGAGGGTGTATATCATGATTTCTACTTTCCTAACAATAAAAAAGCTATATATTATACGTTTTTTCTTGAATATATACAGAGAGAGAGAGAGAGAGAGAGAGAGAAAGAGAGAGGGAGAGGAGCGCGTATCATATATGTATATATATTTAGAAAGACAGATTAATATATATATATACTTCTCTCTCGCTCGCTCTCTGTCTCTACATATATAACTATATAGTGTAAATTATTTTATTCATACAAACATAATTGGCTACATATGTGCATACATGTGTCAGCTGTCCTCAAAGTAAGAGCAGGCTACGTTAGAGTTTAAACTCTTTTTTCAGTTGTTTCGTGCTATAAGGAATCTCTATTTCGAAAGAAATGACAGCAGACATATCTATGCCGATATGTAGGCAATTATGTTTGAATAAAGCAAAGTATGTAATGCAGCTCTATTTGGTATTGACCACTATTGTATTAACAACATAGTTTCATTGGATTGACAACATCAGAAACCTAAACACAGCCCCTATATATATATATATATATATATATATATATATATATATATATATATATACAATTTTTGTATAATTAGGCAACATTCCGTTCTTTCATACATATCTGGTTGAACAGGAGTGCCAACTTCTGTGTATTCCCTTTGTGATCCAATCTTTCCATTCGTCAAACGATACATCTTGTACGTTCAACCAGATATATACAAATATATATATATATATATATATATATATATATATATATATATATATATATTGTCTTGTTCTTTTTGTCTTGTTTCATTTTCCCTAAAGAATTGCAGAGCATAAGAATAAAGTCAAATTGTTTTTCTTAAATTTCTTTTGAAACTCGCTGAGTAAATGTGTATTTTTACGCAAATACATAAATATACACAAACAGACAACTTAATAGTGTTGATGGATCTATAGCCAATAAATGTTTTCGTAACATAAATGAATATATATATATATATATATATATATATATATATATATATACATGCATTTATGTATGTATCTTCTGTTTCATTTTATTTCAGTCGAAGTTCACAGACATCAAGGGGCATCCCTTTTGGGATAACACTTTATATATATATATATATATATATATATATATATATATATATATATATATATATATGAGCAACATAGATATACAAATATTCTGTTAAAGTTCTTGTTTACCTAGCAAACGTTAGGATATTAAAGAACTTAATAACAGTATATATGTATGCGTTCTTGTAAAGAAAACAAAGAGTACGAATACACGTTACGCCAATATTAGATAACAACTAATTAGTCGTAATAACAACAAAACCTCTGAAATTATTAAAGGAAATAAACAGAATAACCTACTGCTTCTGGCTACGGTCACTTAAACATGTAGAAACAAAAAGTGAAATTGACAATCTTATCTATTATATAAAGTAATCTCATTTTTTCTCCTGTAAATAAAACACATAATGAAACTAACCGAACACTTCTTATAAAACTCTTCAACACATCGCATCTAACCTTTCAACTATGTTGCACGAAACTGTGTATACATTCTGTCTACGTTTTAATATATGACCAGGAACGTTCATGTAAACTTACTCACAAAAGTACAACATTCCTTTTTCGCATCGTCGAATATTGTGTCTATTTGAGATAACACATTTACACAAACATTATTTAGCGATAATTATCGTTTCGCATTTAAAACATTACTAAATATCTTGATACAAGAAAACACATTAATCGTTCCGGATTTATCTACCATAGGAAATTACGCTACACTCTCCCGGAAATAGGAAACAGTTTACTTGAATTTATATATGAAACGGATACTCCTCATTTTTTCTCCTAAAACAAGTTGTGCATGATGTTCTCACATAGTCGCTAAAATAAAGGATAATCTATGTTTTAATTGCGGGGTAGATGGTTACATTTAGTTCTCTTCAAAAAAATTCCAGCACTATTTCATCATTGCTACTATTTATAGAGAATGAATATGTTTACACGTTCACTAAACTACAACATTCCTTTTTTCTCATCGTCGAATATGTGATCTATTTACATTAACACATTTTGAAACCATTTAGGGATGATTATTGGTTCAAATTTTTAATTTAAACATTAATGAACATATGTATACATTAATCTAGGGAAGGCTTGTAATCCCCACACACGTTGTTTACTGCAGGTGGGCCGTTGTAGGGGTACCTCTCTTTGGGGTTGACCCACGACAAGTTTTTCTCTATATCCTCTCAACTCGATATCTGCTTTTTCTTTCCCCCATTTTAATTTCTGACTTTGCACTTCTTCTTCTGGCCTCGTGCACCTGACTTATTTAAAGGTTACCGAGTGTTTTTTTTTACGACGTCATACTCCAAAATTAACTCGTCGACCTCACACACCTGTGCCTGTTCAAAAGTGACCGATGTATTTCCGTTGTACTTTTAGCTTAATTGACAATCTACCTAGTCTTCGGCTTTTTTTCATTATTGCGGGGTCATGCCCTTAGCCTCTACGTGACGTCTTATGCGTCATTACTCAACATGTCTGCATCATTAGTTTACATATACACGCTTATCCAATTGAATTCATGAGGGGACACGATGCTTTTTCTGATATAAAATATAGTTGTATTTCCTTTACGCCACTTCCAAACAAAATAGTTGTTCGTTGTCTACTACTTGTTAATGGTTATGGAATACGGGACATCAGCGCACTTTATCAATAACTAACCTATGTATAACGTATACCTCTGACTGTGACATATCGTGAATAACCTAACCGGCAATGTTTCTACTTTTCATAAGTAGTGCTATCGATTTCAAAAGAAACACATTAACAAAACTGTCATTTTCTTTTCATAACATTAGTAGAACTGAATGAATATACATTTGGCTGATTGATTGATTGAGAGGTCGATTACGAAAGAGAAACATAAAAATAAAAAAAATAAAATATGTATATATATACATACGTATATATATATATATATATGATTGTTGTTATTATTATTATTATTATTATTATTATGATTGATATAGTAACAGGTGCGATGCTACGCTCCTCGTCTGCATGTTGTTCAAGCGCACAGCTTTGTTATCTACATGCGCAGAGACAATTACAAGACATACGGTGATACAGAAATGACGACATATATGGCTGTTTATAGCAGCACGACTTTCCTTGAAATTAAAAGATGCGGACACAATAAAATGAAATGTTAATGCAAGTATATGTTAACCCACCTCATAATTGAATTAAGAAGATACTTTTTTCAGGCTTTTCCTTTATATGAGTTTTCTCGTCAATGATATGGTCCGAGGTTATGTTGAAGTTTCACTTTTTCACAAAATGGACTCTAGCTATCCTGATTGGTACACTCGATACAAACATGGAGTATGGAATAGACATCCTAATACACAAATAAATGCGGTTTTACAATTTAATATACACAGCCTGTGATAGAACTGATATTTAACAGTGAAACATTACAGACGGATCGACTGACAGGCTTCTGATCGAGGGGTAATGACGCGTCAAGTAAATTGTGAATGCTACTAACAACTTATCTCAATCACGTTGTCTTCCACCGCTGTACAGTTAAAGAATAGAGCCGCCATTTACTTCGAGATTGATTAAGACGTATTTCATGAATTGTTTCTGGTTGATCGCTTAAATTTCGTATTTTATCATTTAATTGTTTGATTTCTGTAAAATACAAAAAAAATTAAATGTTAACAATGCACATTTCGCTATTAAACAACTTATAAAATACTAGTTTGTATCCGGAAAATCTGAATTTTAATTTCCATTTTTACTTGTCTTCCATCGTTTTATAGGTCGTACGAATAAACTATTTCTGAGATTTCGTGGAAAATAAACATCATTTAGTATTAACATGACATAGTAGGACATTACGATAGATATATGTATGAATTATTTTTTGTGTAATTTTTTTAGTGATGTGTATAAACGAAAATGATTATCTGTGAACTAATGCCGAATAATTCCAATGTGTTGTGTATCAGCAAAAATTCCACGTCATTGAGTATTAACATAGCTATCTAATTTTCGTTACGTTATTATATTTTGTAATTTCTGTAAATTTATGAAACCCGTATCTTATTAAGAAAGTGTTGGGGCTTACATGAGATACGAACTCGGTTAGTGATACCGTTAAAATAACTGACTTCGTAATGGGCGTTCTTCCTATTCCTTCTTTGTAAAATAATCGCATGTGTTTATTGCATACGAACAATATCCAGACACCCTAAAACTTTTCAATATGTTACATATTATCATACCGGAAAACAGAGAATAGTAAACAAAATTGAAAACCACACGACACATAAACAATCTGCTATTTTCTAAATTAGATTTAGTGTTATTCATGATTAATTAGACAAGAATAATCACCCACATATGCTATTCATCAACACATCATACATCTATAAAGTAATTTTAATTAAAAATATTAATGAAATTATTCTTATATGTAATTACATAGACGTTTGTTTTTTTTTAACTTGACCATTTTATATAAAAATACCAATAATTAATATCACACTTAGAAACTAATCAACTTGAACATATATGTCTTTGTATTTCAGATCAGCAGAGATCCGCTCTACTAAAGATTGAAGATTAAAACTATCCGTGCTATAATGTACATCATGTTTATGTACATAACACATAGGAAGGGACTAACAACAGTGGTATATATAGATTATATCATGTCAGGAATATGCTTGAGAATGTCTGCAATGTAGATTTCTCCCAAACCATGTAAACATACAAGCAATAACTTTTAAAATAGAACGTATGATAGTAGGTCATTTTATTGATGATCTTTTTAATAGTATACATTTAGTATGGACAATTGTTATTGTTTACCGAAGTAAAGCGATGTTTAGACTAGTTCATGGTATCGAGTAAGTTCCATATATATTTATTATAACACATGCGTTGTTTTACTTAGTAAAGTTATCTCTTGCAGGTATGAAATTACTTATGTAAGTGTATCTTAAAATGATCCCTTGCGCGTTTATATTTTGCGCGAATTACTTCACGGCTCTCGGAATTTGTATTAAAACTATTATATATATTAGGCATACGTCGTAAACGTTAGTTAAATATTTTTCCAGGTAAACTAATGATTTTACAGAAATTAAATTGCAAAAATATCAAAGAGAAATGAGAAAATACTACCATAAAAATACATAGTGTTTGCCTTGTTTTACAAATGCTACTGTCGATATTAAGCTGAGAATGAATTCCGGTATGAAAGCATGTTGATTTGCTGAAGACGCTGTAATTAGTTCAAGCTAAACAGATAAATAAGACGCTACAAAAGAAGATGATTCTACACGTAGACATGATTGAGCTATTTTCTCACTGAAAGTATTCCATACTTAATATATTAATTGTTTTATATTTAACAACATATACTGATGTGTTTGTTCGTGTAGTTTTGAATGAGGATTTATAATATTAATTTGAAGGTAACACTATAAATAAATCATAGACTAAAATCAAATGTTGGTTGACACAACTTTTTTTGTAAGAAAATATAAATAAAGAACGAAAAAGTACTTTTCCCTACAACTTGAATCTGCATAGCATAACCTGTTTTCTGTTCTAATATGACATCTTAATTCATTTTTGAACAAATACATATATGTGTGAAAAAATGACATTCTTCTATGTTTCTTATTTAATTTTATTTTTTGTGTCACCTACTTATCATATCTCAACATCACTTAATGTCTTCTCATATGATCCAATCAGATCATCCGTTCCTTATCCAATGTGTGTGCCTTCAAAATAAAATTATTTCCATATCTTAATTTTCTGAAGACGTTCGCCACGAACGAAACCGATCCAAAAATATCTTGTGTTTGTGTTTCTCCTGCACTTTAACTTGTTTTCCGTTTGTCATTTTTTCACACATTTTGTCCATCACAACTTTTCATTTTCATGAATTATCGTGTACCTTACCCCATATACATATATATATATATATATATTTATACATTTATATCTACGACTCGATTTTATAAAAATTATATAGAAGAGAACATACGATAACATTTGTTTTTCTTCTATAAAACGTTATATTGTCCATGCTAAAAATGCTTATGCGTGTGTAATTAAATTATAAACCACTTAAAATATGTTTGTTGCTTGAAAAAGACTACGATTGAAACATTACATTCAAGTTACAGACTTAAATGTTTTTAAATATTTTTAGTAAGAGACAATACACAACATTTAAACAAGTCAGACGGACAATGAAATACTCCTGCTTATATATTTATTTTCAAATACTGTTGCTCTTGTACAGAACATATACAATTGAATAATTAACCTGTTTTAATTAATTATTGGTTCGATTTTCTTGTTTGTTAATTTAATTACTGTTTATTTGTCGTAAAATTCCGAACTGCCGTTGTTGTTCTTTTGGCTGGTATCAAAGCAGGAACACTAATTTCATTCCTTACTTTTTTAACCAACTTGAGCCTAACTTTAAAAAAGATATAAAGTAGATGTCTGTTATCTTTAATTGACCGGGAAACAGTGGTCGCTTACTAATTTAAGAAAGTTGGAAGGGTGTTACTTAACATTTAATTTGTTTTTTTCCTTTCAGACTACCTATTATATATATATATATATATATATATATATATATATACATATATATATATATATATATATAATGTTTTGAACATTAGGTAGGATGACTTCTATACCAAATGTGGTAGTGTTGTAACTAATCATTTGTATATATATATATATATATATATATATATATATATATATATATATATATATATATATATATATATATACATTTGCTATATGATCGGAGTAAGAATCTAAAATCGCGCGAAAAGCATGCTGTGAAAATATGATATAATTGAAAGGGGTAGTAACGTTAGAGTGTGTACTAACCCGCGAACTAATTGTTAGTGGGAGTGCATTAGTGCACTAAGAGAGATAATAACTTAGTAGGAGCTTGATACGTTTCACTAGTAGGGGTGATGTTATGCACGAGGCATTTTAGTTCATTTAGTAATGGTAGATAGTTCTTAGCTACGGCAGGGGAAATTTAAAGCAAGTAGTCTATGTTTTATATAATATTTTAACTTAGACCGTTCACTTTATTTATCATATAATA
>OY744535.1:50460460-50520460 GCA_963556195.1 Sepiola atlantica
CCGCATACGAATGTGCGAAGTCATTCACCTTTGCCTTAAGATCGCTGACCTTAGAGTCGGATGTAGGTTGAAGTCTTGCTAGTTGAACAAAAAGGACTTCAAATTCAGAATATATTTCTTCACGTTTAGTATTTGTAGGAGGAATACATAAGTCTAAGCCATGGGAAAGAATGTTAAGTTCAAATGGGGACAACTGGGTAGAAGAAATATTAAGGACGTTTCGACTAAAACTCGGGTTTGTCGAACAGCCAGACTTTCTAAAAATTAAATGTTTCAATAATAAATCTTTGGTCATCATAAAACCTGATAAAGGTGTAGGGGTCGTTTTTTTTACCCCTTTCCCTCGCTATTATTCTCATAGCATCTGTTTTATATTTTTTATACCTCGATATTTGGCTTTGTTGAGCGAGGTACAAAACCGACCAGCTGCCCTTTCATCTTTTTAATTTATTAATTCATTATGAATAATAAATATTATCTCTTCAATGTCATTTTAAAGTTTTGTACTGCAAAGAAAATATTTAAATATATATATATATATATATATATATATATATATATATATATATATGTATAAATACACATATACGCGCATTTAAAAAACAAGCCACATAATAACACGTCAAAAGCAAAATAGAAAATAGGCTTTGTTTTAAGACTTATTTTTGTTAGTCTTCGGTTATTTAAATATTTTGTGAAAGGTCGACTTTGTCATATGCATCCGTGGAATTTAAGTTAACTGTCTAAAACTAGATGAATTACTATTTCAAATGTTACCCGGACAAATGAAAGACATCGCTAATTATAACTTAGCTGTTACAGAATAGAGTTGTGTTTATCAAAATCGTTTGACGCCTGTAATCTAAAATGCGTAGATTTAATGGGCACATTTAACGATAGAATGAAGCCTCATAGACCGGCTGATACTTTAAATAATTTTACATTCATTACGTATTGATCTATAACGAAATATCTATTTAAAATCATCGAAACAATTATAATCTCCATTGCGAGATGCATTCTCTCGTTTTTTTTTATACAATATGTCTTCCTACATTTGCCTTTGTACGTTTTGTCTAGACATATTTCCACTTCTTTTTATTGTGACTATAAGTGGCGACTAATAAGGCCAGCGTTTATTCGTAATTAAGTCATATTTTGAAAACAATTGTTATTTCACCAGCCTTATAACCAGCCGGTTATTTAGAATACAATAAAATATAGTCGTTTCCTTTTCTTAAGTTGCGGAGCAATAGAATACATATGATAGAATTGTTGTTAAGAATCTAGAACGTAGAGCAATATATGTGAAAAAAAAAGTAAGTTATAGAAAAGTTCTTGTCGATTGACATACATCCCACCTGGCTACATAATTGAACAAATATGTAGTATATATGTTCACATTATTATCTTTCAAGTATTGGCCTATTAGCATAGAGAATATTTTTAATAGAATATAGACATTGGAAATCCTAGATAAAACGCTGATCTCACTCAGATTATACTGACCTTATGTAACATCACTGCCTAGATGGCATTTTCTGTTCCGACGTTAAAACAAACACGCACCCCCCACACATATATATATATATATATATATTTATTAATAGAGACAGAGTAGGAGAGAGAAAGAGAGGGAGAGAGGGAGAGAGTTTCACGAAAAGTAGTACAGTTGAAGGTATATATATATATATTGGTAGAGACAAATTAGTACAACAACTGTACCCTCGGTTTCAAGCATGGAAGGACTTAGCCATCCGGCTCTCTTCAGCTTCTGGACAGTAGAAACTGAAGAGAGCTGGATGGCTAAGTTCCTCTGCGCTTGAAACCGACGGTACGAATGTTGTACTACATTTTCTGTACCAAAATAAATAAATATTACGCTCTTAATTTTTAACTTTTAAGTATCTACAGAAACTAAATAGGAGGAGTAAAAAAAACATAATATGAGTGAAATAATAGAGTGACACTCACCAACACATATGAAGGATTTCGATTTTTACAAATGATTTTTATTGCTGAATCTTTTGTTTTCATTGTTTATTTGTTCGTTTTTGTTAATGTGTGATTTAGTCATGCGAAAAGTGTGCTGGTCACTGGTCACAGGGTCAAATAGTGTAAGTTGTTTGTAAAATTAGGGAACCTGCAGGAGGCGTGATAAACGCATGTTGACATTTGAACAGACAAAGCCCAGCACCAGGATGTTTCCAAAGGTTTATTAATTGATGGTCAATTCTGCATGGACCCTGGTGTGTACTTCAATGGGAGAAGCTCCGGTAATGATGTAACATGAGGTGTGGCGAGATAGAAAATACTGCACCCGAAGGCATAAAATATGTGTGTTTAGCTTGTGTCGACCGAACCAACGAGTGAGCCTTATGCTAGCGTGCCATTTTGTTAATGTTATCGTAATTGTTGTTCGATGAACCTTTACTGGGTTACAACTTTTACAATGTTGTAACTTTTGAAATTAGGTGGGGCAGAATGTTGAATAATACAACAGAAAATGCGCTAGTTCCCCATCGATCAACGTGAACATTGAGGGTAACATCATGATTCAGGTGACTTCCCTTTTCTTGTGAGGTCAGATTTTTATTTGAGGATTTTTTTTCGCGTCAGATGTCTGTCTACCAACGTTTTGAGTGTAAGTCGCGGGCAGTCTCTCCAGTCCATTTATAGTACTTAAAAAGGACCATGGTTAAAAGCCATTGACTTTTCTGGAGACGCCAATAAACTGTTTGAATGAATTCGTGTTGTCTGGTGGTTTATTTTCGGACAGTTTTTCCTTTTCATCTTAATCGACTAAAAGTTCGGTTAATGCATTAATGCATAGAAAGAGCGACCCACATTCAACACCTCTCCCACACACACACACATATATATATATATATATATATATATTCATTTATTAATCAATGTATATATATATAAAACATATATATATATATGCAAATAAATACATGTAAGAAATACATATAAAAATATAAATATAAATAAGTATATGCACTACAATTTGGCTAATGTGTATTGTCATTGTTTTTACTTATTGTACTTTTTGCACAAACAAAATCAAAATATATGTTTATGTATTTTAAAACGTACTTTAAAACGTACATCTATAAATATATTGAAATACTTTAAAATTATTGAAAATGATATACTTGGTTTTAGCCAAAACAAGTGTTTGCCTTGATTAAGACATCTATCTTTCACCATCAATTTTCATAGTAAAATAATTAAAACTTTGTAAAATAGCTCTTGTCACGCACTATAGAGCTATAATTGACTTTATGTTATAAAATAATCTTAGATTTGGAAAACTTTGAATGTTAAATTAGAACACACAAACACACACACACACACACACACATATATATATATATATATATATATATATATATATATATATATATATATATATATATAAATCCAGGTAAAATTTGTATCAACAAGGTTAATATCTGGGAACCCTTTGTTGTATTTATATGATAGTTTTATAAAAGAAATACAGCTATTTATATAAAACAACAGTTTTATTTGTACACATATATCACAACTACACATTTGTGAATCGTAGTTTTGGTTAGCTCGATGTTCTCACACCCCAAAATAGGCGTCCGTTTTTTATGTTTGTTTCATATTAAAAGAACGTGCAATATAAAAACTTAGATAACAAAAGATTTTTGGGGCCTGGCTAAATAAAGCATATGACAGCTACAATTGAAACATGTGAGTTACGTGTAGCCATTATATCTTCATTGAACCAAATCTTAATGAGATATGTGGGTGTTCGAGTGTTGTGTTTGAGTGGGTTTAAAATGTAATCTATATTTATTTTAATATTATTTAATAAATTGACCTGTTACGATTAGTAACACGATTTAGTATTTAAGCGGGATGCTATTATTACATTCGCCAAAGAAGTCATGTTTTCGGTCGAGATAGTTTGTCACTATGCTTAAGCAATCGTCACCTAACTTAGTCAAAATATCGTGTATAATGTTTATGAATTGATTTAATTTGGTAACATATCGAGAAAAGATTAAAGTCACAGAAAAGCGAAAGTTTCACTTTTTACCGACTACTTCAATCCTTTTAATCGTACAGAAACATAACTAGGTCAATAGTGTAGCCAATGAAGCCCCGCATAATCTTGAACTCAGTTTTTAGTCTTGAAGATGAAAAGTTTGATCATAGTCGGAATTTTCACAGATTTTAATTTACGATTTTTCTTAAAATGATTTACGCATGCTCTGATGTATTTTGGTAACAGTAACCACCATAAAAAATTGTATCATCATCAATAAAATAGTGATTTTAGTAATGATCGCTACGTGGCCAAATTACGGGAATATTTCATACAATATTATTTTGACATATATACGCTATCTTAAGACTAACTTATGTTATTGTATTATATTAGTTGCGAGGACTGATAAATAATATATACCTGATTCCCATTTCGACACATTTACACATAGCATCAGTTCATAGTGGCTGATATGCTTTGCCAATAAGGAGGGTACACTGAATCATTTCAAACTTCGCCGAGGTTTGACCAGACAGGATTCCTGAGAGAAGTGCCCCGGAATACCGACATTAAAATCATTACTCATCCCGTGATAAATTTGTTGTCTGTGAGGATCAGCTTTTAAGACGTAAAAAAATAATAGTTTACACACAAACAAGGAGGAAACTGTAGTGCTAGGTCTAGAAAAGACTAGAAATAGTTATCAGTTAAAGAGGGTTATGCTTGATTGAGAGTATTGGATCTTGGTAAAGAGCGAGGTATTCTATAGATCAGACTACGACAACCTATTTCAAGAAGTTTATTTATCAGCCAATCGCCATGACTTGAACAATATTAAGTTACCGCGAGCACTTTCAATACCGAGAATAATATGGGTAAGAATTTTCCTTAGCAACAATGAATGGTTTATAGTCTCCCTTTCGTAAAATGACCTTTGCTACAAACCGAAGTATTCATACATTTCTAGCACTGATATAATTAAGATTAACCAACAAATGATTGAATCACAGTTGAGTATTAAGCTCTGAACATTTTTCTGGTCTGCATGAAGTTCTACTGGTTAGTGTAAGATAGTCGCCAAGATTTCGGGTATTCACCCCGGCACAGTAAGACGCTTTGATTGTCTGGTTGAGACTGTGATAGCTCTTGGCGCCATATATGTCCGCCATGTTTTACCCTGTCAGTAAGTAGAGTTCCAGACGAGAATAGCTCAACATTTCCCGCGCGATTCACAGTGCGATGAATCAGTAGACTCGCGGGAATCGTGATCTTTCGACCTTGAAGAGAACACAAGGTATTCTTTGATCGAACTGTTTCTGGGGAGGAATGTAAGAATATTAGTCATGATCTCACATCGGTGGGGTGTCTTGCGATATATTAACCAATTTGTATTCTTTAATTCTGAAGAAAACATATTATAATTTTTAGACGTTTGGAAATGTCAGTTTTTTAATATATAGATTTGATTCATTTAAAAAAAAAAAAAAACCTTTAAAAGCCTAATGCTATTTTTTGTTTTTCCTTTATATGACATTGTCAGCGCCATTCGCATTCACCAAAGTTTAAACAAAAAACATAGTTGCATTCTTTATTATAGTCACTTTTTTTGGTTGAAACTTACTCGTGTGATGTTAAGACGGTGTCTGTATAAACAGTCTTAGTAAAAAACGGTGACGCGCATAAACGCGTAATGAAGTAGAAATTTGCGAGCGTTTTTTTTTCTTAAACATAAAACGATTGCATCATATGGCTTTTTAAAGGTTAACTTATTTTTGAATAATTCAAATTTATATTATGAATTATTTATTTGAACCGATTCTGTCAAAATGTTTTACATTAGCTAAGTGTAACATCTTTTAAACGAAGTATAATGCTCTAAATTCGGTGAATACAGCTGCAAAATATAAGTTCTCGAAAAGTTTAATGTCAGCGAAGTTAAAGTTTGTTTCGCATGCATGTGATTGACAGCTCCTGAACTAAGGGTCAGCGGCGGAGCCTCTATTAAAGGTATCATGTCATTGGTTAAACATGTCACGTGAACAACATTCAGTTAAAGTGGAATATATATGATTAAAATATATCAGTTGAAATCTATAATTTGAAAGGCAAGTTCGCTGCCAAGGACCCAGCTGACGCTGGCCATGTTTCAGAGACGCGGCTCCATTTACAGCTGAGAATTACGAGCCAGGTGCAAATCCGAAAAGAAGATGACAGCCCCTCTGCAATTATGCCATATATTATGTATAAAAATCGACTTCATTACATGATGAAAATAACAAGCAAGTTATTTAAAACTAATACCTAGAATATGTTAAGTTATTCAATATATATATATATATATATATATATATATATATATACGTAATCTTATATAATCAGGTGGTAACATATGTAGACAAAGATAAAATGACAACAGGATTTTTCACATTTTCTTAAAACATTTTTCAGCATATACTCTCTCGAGATTAATATACAATAATGCAGTTCAAATTCAGACGGAAACAAAATGAATCTTGAACGCCATTTCTTGGATGAATTATTGTTGTCCTTAACTTGTATTTACAGTGTTTAAACTGTAATTACTCCCTTTATTCATATATAGACCTGTATCGGTGGCTATATAATATGTCTGTCTGAGAGTAAGGGACATGCTTATGTTAATTATTTATATGATCCATGTTTATTTTAACACTACGTTTCGCATATTCAAAATGTTACGTTAATAGTACTGCCAGACCATCTCATGAATTGTGTTCCAATAATTTACATTATTATTGCATCGATCACAGTCAACCAAAATTGAATCGCTTTTTTGCACGTAAACACGAGAATAGCGTGATCCTACAGAACTTGCAAGTTAAACGTAGCGAACATTGAATTTATTTGCTAATATTGTATAGTTTTCTCTAGGTAATCCCATTGTCTATCCGTAATAAGTGTTGATTTGTTCGTCAAATACTAGACGTGTAGATTTATTAGTCATATTTTACTTAAGTCTGGGTTCACTAGTGTTTAGAGAATAACAAGAAATAGCTTAAGTGAGCGCTCAATAAAGATCAACGCTTTAATTCTGAAGTTAAATTATTTAAGATATCGGAATGTATTACTTAGCGGATATTACGTCGTATGACTCTGTCATAGAATGTGAGGGTAAATAAATAATTTCTTAGAAGCACGCAAGGGTTCGGAAGCAAAATCAAATGGGCTAACAAGATATAACGTAATAATAATTTCGAACTATATATTCCGCCCACGTTTGCGTTTGTACGAAAATACTGTTGAAGAAATGGCTCACTCTCCACGATAGCATTTGTGTCGTGTTTACCTGTTTTATAGGTATAAGAAACTCAATAGCGGGACAAGCATTTCATCCATCTGGAAAGTGCGCAGACAAAAGAACGCCCAGCATTTAAACACATTATTTTAGAAACGAGTCACCGCTTATCAAGGCCCAAATGGCACTTGATGATAATGGTTATTGAATTTCACAAGTAGGCGATAAAACACAGAAGGGATGAGTAACTAGCATTGTAGCTAGTCAAAAATTGACTATTTAAGAGGATGTTTCAACAAAAATATATATTTACATTGGAATTTAAAATAGGGCTGTTATTGTCAGTCGTGAGACAGGTCTGTGGAACTATTTTTTACAGACGGGGGGGGGGGGGGGAGCGGCATAGATTCCAGCTCAGCAAACATCTGTCATTAATAAAATGATAGAGTAGAGAAAAGTTAGGAATCTCTCTACTGCCAAAAATAGGCTGTAGAGTGGAGAAGAAGACATCGTCACTAGATTTCGAGGTCGGTTGTGTAGTCTGTCAAGGAAAGAAAAGGATGCGCTAAGAAAATGTGACAACAATACTCCGTCTTAGGGTGAGTGTTAAATGTTTCTGTAATGAGCACTTGTTTTTACTAATTCTGGACTCGCAAAGGATATCACATCTGGAAGATGCTGGAAGAGTTGAATGTCATTTATTCCGTATGTATATACATACGTCTGTAATATGTTTACAAAAATATTGGCTCAAGCACATTGTCAACTACAAAAAAAAATTATGCTAATTTTTACACATATCATTCGTGAAGGAGACAGCAGCACACTCATACAACAATGGGTCATTGATGCGGTAGTTAACGAAAGAAATTCTGCGTTAGCATGTCGCCACATACTTACATACACTAGAGTTCAATGAAGACATCTGATATTCTTATATTATTACGCTGTCATCATACGCATCTGAAATGTTGATTTGTTTTTACAATTTTCAGGATTCTTATTTAAGAAAAGCTGTTGTACAAAACATAGATGCGAGGCATATAGTGATTAAAACATGTTCAATGTATTTCTGCAACATCCCATGATAGGTGGAATTCTCTATCGGTATAACGATTTCAGGTATTGCGATTCGAATGCTTGTTTCTTTGAAAAGCTACGTATGTTCTAATAGAAACCGTACAGAGTTCAGAAATATTATGATGTCATATAGATGTTCATATACGTCTGAAGAGGCGAATTGCGAATCCGAATTGCATGTAAGTCTAAAAGAGAGCTTAACTTTATAAGTGTTTTATAAATAAGTAATGTACATACCATTGTAACAAGAAAACATTACATGAATATTTGTTTTGCCTAAGTTATTTTGGAGGGTTATAGTGCTGAAAGACGTACAGGCTATTCACAATTAGCTTAACGCAAAGTATTTGTTCTTAAAAAATATTGTCTAATGTTTTTTGCAAATAAAAATAATATGTAAATACATTCTTCCTTATTACTTACTCTCTTCTGCAAATACTAATAAGCGCAGTTTTCCACCAAATTTAACAAATATTGGCTGGATCCTAGCTATGATACGAAACAAGCTAGGTGAACCTGAGAATTAAGATATCCAGGGTCCCTACCAACAACACTCAAAAACTAGTTATCGTAAATAAAATAAAGCGACATAATGACAACTGAAAATGTCTTTTAAAAGTGACATACTTCCATAGTAGATGTTTTAAAATGTTTTTCTATTTATTTTTTTTTAAAGCCAAGCAGATTAAAAAAAATCAGTTCACAAAATGTTTTCGAATCTGAATATTAGATTAAAAAAGAAAACTGAACGAAAAGGAAAATATAGATTTTTTATAGCCAGGAAGCAAAAAATAATAAAGATATGAAAACAAACATTTATTTATATTTTTAAAATGTCCGTCTGTATTTCTTGGTCCGACATACATACGAACAAACCTTACACGTACAGTGACACATGAAGACACTAATACGCATTGATTTATAGCGTATATACGCATACATAAACCTATCGCGTCACTAAAGTACACATATCTCTTGGAAATTAATTCATTCAACAACAGAAAACTGTTTTAACAAAACATGTACGAAAACAAGATCTGTAAACTTAAGATCCCTTCAATTGATATAAGTATTGAGCTATGAAAATTCTATTTACAACTCATGCATGACAGGTGAACAAATCTACGCAGATGTATGCACATATCTAAAAATGCTATTTTAAACTTAATCATGACAAACCAATGGAAAATGCAATGACAAGGTTAAGCATGCAGCCCGATAAACATATATTGCAAGCGTAACCATATAGGAGCAACGTAAATGCTGTTTACAATTAAGCGTGACGTAAAAAGCTTATTCTAGACGTTCAAGGAAGCATTAGTAAAAAACAAAAAGTAAAACACATAGATTTAAATTTTCCAGCTTTCCTCTATGAAAACGCATCGGACCAAACTGTTACCAGATAACAAGACCCAGTGCCAATTTGGTAACCGAAATTTGTAATGAGACTGCCATTATTGAAGCGTGCTGACAGACGAATAAAATGTAAAATGTGAGATAGGTAATGAAGGGTGTTATTGATTAACATCTGTGTGGGCTTTGCGTATATTTATTAGGGCGTAATTTTAAGTGACCAGTGTGAAGTGGAAAGTAAATATCTAAGCTACGTAACACTGTACTGCTACTGTTTATAATACGAAGGATGTTAAAATATTGGTCATCTTTGGGTCTGTTTCTTTTTTGTTTTTTTTTGCTTAAAGATTATCTGAATTATCTTCCTTGGATTAATATTTCATTCCAAAATCTGATGCTCTAATAAGGGCAAACTGTCTTCGCTGATTCCGGCATTCTGGAAGAAGCAAGGGGTATATCAGCAGATATGAAGCTGGACAGCAAAAAGAAAGCTAAGCTCACGACGAATGCATGGAAAGATATCACCAAGCAAGACCGTTAACAGTGACAAATAGCCACAGTCAATCCACACAATAGTGATCACTGGAGAGTTAGCATAAGAACAGCCAGTTAACGTCGAACCTCTGGTCAAAGGGAACAGCGACGATACACCTTGATAGTTAGTGAGAGTGTTGGTTATCAACTTGAATTATTCTAGATATATTAGATAACTGCGCTATCCGCATATCCATCTTTAAAAGCCATTCGAGGTAGCATGAATTTCTAGCCATGTCCGTGTACCTTTCACAAACATGTAAATGTATGTGAAGGCTATGTCATACAAAATGAGGGATAATTAAGATTAGTATGCTGAAACGCAATTACTACCGTGTTTTTCTTTTTTGATAGTCAATCGTCGTTACCAGCGAGACACCAATGGTCAGCAGCTGTTGTGATATCGCCAATTCATTTGCAATGCTATCGAAACGAAGTTACGGTACTGAGAAGTTGATTGATTTTATTACTTTATATATACTCTTTAAACTAGTTGGTAAAAAAGCTCAACTAGTTATTTTATTGAAATACTCACTGTAATCATCTTGTTTTTTTTTTTCAGGAACTATTTTCCCTTGGGTTTTTGTTCGCTTTTTCTAATCATATACATACTTCATTTTGTCAACTTGAACATTCATAAAAACAGGTAGATCAGAGAAGTTAAACTATCAGCAAGTAGGGCAATGACAATAAAAGAAGTACTCCTTAAGTAAACTATACAGCGAGTTATGAAAGTAGCGGTGTACTTTAGGCTATTTCATTTTTTACTTCAATAATGTTTTAAAAAAAGAACATAAAAAATGACAATTTTATTTAATGACCAATTAGCAAAACAATCTTAAATCTAGAAAATATATGCACTTTTGACCAGAAGACATATTGTTGGCCTCTTTCTCTCTCTGTGCTGCATCGATATGTTCATGATAGGAGCCCTTCACTGTGATACAATACTTCGCCCTCTCTGTAATATATCTACAGCAAGAACCCGCCTGGCTATTACCATAGCACAGAGCATTCACATCAAAGATCTAGCGCGACGTCAATGAGCAAAGTTGCTTTTTTCAGAGCGTCCCGTCTATGGAACAAAATACCACAACGCTGCTTCCCAGCCGAAGAACGACATGTTGGCCTCCAAGTCAAATTTGTATCAAAATACTTGTTGAGTCGTAATTTTAGATAATCAACTCATCTTGAGAAATATTTGCCCATTTTACAGAGGATTACTTTAACCCTTATCCTCGATAGGCCTCAGGGCCTTGATAAGCGGTAGTCAATTCGTAAAATTAGTTGTACCATAACTGTCATTATATAAAAATGAGATCTTGGACCGTAACGCGATATCATCCACAAATTGATACGCCGTCGTAAATACTATGAGTGTAGTTTTTATTAATAAATACTTACATATATTTTGACTTGCACTAACGATACTCTCCTTATAAAACAGACAAGTTTAACAAATACTTTGTAATATTATGTATATTTATATCCCGTTTTATCTATTTTTGAAAAATCGTACAAAATAAGCACACATTTTAGAGATGGAATGCTTACATTTTTAATGTAATACAAGCTTATTTTGTAAGTAAGAAAATAGTGTACTTCAGTTTAAGAAGTGTCATTTTTCGATTCAAGGTCATAACCAAGTTAAACACTTAGTTTACAACATCTGAACATTTTATTTATATCAAAGTGTTACTGTATTTTTGTTTAAACTGTAGTTTAACAAATAATTATTATGAAATAAACAAGACTCAAAAGAAAACATGTGACTAATTTTTATTTTTTAAGTATGTTAATGAAATAATGAAGTATAATGAAATATCTATAACACGTTTACTATGTTTTACGCGTGTATTTATTAAAATATGCCGCGGAACACCACCCTTAAAACGAATAAACAAAAATGATGTGAATATATTGTATTCAAAGGGAGGATAAAAGCTTTACAAAACACGGAACAAAGAAAATGGTTGAAATATTGAGAAAATCTTAGAGTTGAGAAACTAAAAGTATCATGTATTTGTATTTATCTTCCTCATACAGCATGACGATATGACACAACGATGGACAGTTGGATTAAAAGATCAGCGCCCTAGAAGAAAAGCACTCTGGCATAACAGAATTGCTGGCAAGTCTCGTTGGCATCCCCCGGTAGGGGCGCCTCATGCAATTAGCAATACACTAAGGGTGTAAAAGCAAAGCTTGGGATGGTGCCCATTCAAGAACTACACAGGGCAACACCTCAGACCGCCGAAATCAAAGCACGAAGGCAAACCCCGTACCGGTATGCATTGTGTTACATCCATCGGAACACATACTCCACTCTGATCTTAACCAAAAAGCAAAGGAGGATATTCGTTAACTACAATGATGAATTAACACCGACCAATCACCAGTAAGTTGACATAGAATAGCGATAATTATACACAACTACAAATCTCCAAATCACATGAGACGGAACCAATAATTTGTAATTGCCAACGCTGATATAAGAAAAAAACCTTATATTATGACAACCCTCTTTTACTGCAACCAACACGCGTTCGTTCCGAAGAAAATCTGATAGTACTATTAAAAATGTTCCTTAATGGTATACGAGGATTGAAAGACTGATGAAAGAAAAGCGCCATCTAAACCTCCACTCGAAGACATATAGACTAATGATATCCATAATAGGTCAAGTAGCGTTTACAGTAATATTGAAATAGTGAACAGCAGTTGTGAAAACAGAAAATGATTAATAAACAGTTATTAAATGAATAACATATTACTAGAAATATAATGGGTGATAAGTTAACGGACTTTACCTCTTTTAGAAATATATTGGTTGAGAACTTCTAGGAAACCTAAATAAGCACAACTGAACATTTAGATGAATCAGACCAAGATAAATTACATTGAACTGAAATATCTAATTTAAATATAGTTACATGAGTTATTATATAAACATACTATAATCCCTTTCTTTCCCCAAATCGCATACGTACCAACAACGGTTGGAACAACAGAAAACAACGTGTGGATATCTTTTAAAATACAAAGATAAAGTAAAGGCAGCGCTATCAATAACTTGTATTGGAAGATAATGAGAGCACTTTAATCCTTAAGAAACTATATTCATGTGTGCGTGTCTTTGATGCAGGTGATGATATGACAGTTTCACAAATGTGTATACAGTCGTTTGCAATGTACTCTACAAGCATTTTCAAGTTACCCCGGTTGTGCAGTAGGGGAGCAGACCAGGCAATGTAACGTCCTATGATCCTCATCTCCACACTCACAGATGTTGGGTCAGTTGTTTGTGCCCCATCTATTCATAGCAACTTTTGATTGCCCCATTCCCGTTCTCAGGCGGTTCATTGTTTTCTACTGGAGCGAGGGTTCCTCTTAACTAAGAGAGAGTTCTTCAGCAGCAGGGATTCCCATATCATTATGAGGGGGCATTTACTAGCGTCTGGTAAACAGCAACAGTTGGGTCTCTTCTTGAGATATCGTTAGGGGTTCAACATACCTGAGAGAGTTTCGTATGGCTGAGGAAGCTCTTTTTGACTTCGATCGTTAGGTCGTTAGTTCATGTCAATGAAGGAGATGACGTTTATAACTGATAGCATTTGTGGTAACAACAATACACTAATGCTTAGCAGTTGATTCGAGAACGTAAAATAAGTCACATTCATGATCAAGTGTGAGTCAGGGTGTAACAGTAAACTATCACTGGTAATGTCTCAGGTTAATACTCATACTTAATAATAAATAATAATAATTAACAACAATAATAATAATAATAATAGTGTTAATAATAGTGACGATAATAATAAAAAGAATAACAACAACAGCAATAATAATAAAGAAATAATCATACTAGCAATAACAATAACAGCAATATTACTCATAACAATAATAACTACAATAATAATAAAAGCATCTATTGTTATCATGCATCTATGATTACACATGGTTGACTGTCTTTCTGCATGCATTTGTTTCCATTTACCGCTTAAAAGCTCCATTATTACATAACCCAATTGTGTTGCGTAGTGATGTCATTTAAGTCGTGTATATTATGTGTGTGCATACTGGTCGACTGAACCCACGCGTGTCATCGTAGACTTTTTCTTTGATCAAATTACAGGAAACAGGTCATTCTTTTCGATGGAGATTTTATTCGCGTAATATACATATTCGGACAAAAATCACATTCATATACACCTATAGATGGGTGTGTGCACATTAATGCATGTAAATTCGTGGATAATCATAATATGATTTAATTTAAATTTAGGAGAAAAAAATACACGCTTCTAGGAAATTTAGAACATACTTAAAAACTACAAGTAGTTACAATAAAAACCTTTCTTCAAAGTTTGTTACTAAATAAAAATAATAGAGTATACAAGCCTAAGTTAATGCGATTAAGCTTTTCATGAAAGTACAAAGTACGAGAATCGCGAAATGGACGTTATACTGAAATAAATTGATTCCTAGAAATTGCCAAATTCGAATGTACAGAGAACACCCAGATGCGCACCACAAAGTCCACTGAACAAGCTTCTTAAGATTCACGAAAATCTCAGCCACAAAAAACTATGAAAATATAAAATAAAAAGTCTTACATGTATAACCGATATTTATTATATTCGGTAGACCTTTTTTCATGTGAGAATTTTTGTTTAAAATATTATTTAAAATAATACTTACATTAAATTTTGCCCTTATACTCTGTTAGTCATTCTACGTTTTTCAATGTAACTATCTTCGTTCTGTCTGGTTCTCCTCCACTTAAATTATCTCATTCATCCGCGAATTAAAGCCGAACTAATCCACAGGCAAATTCGTTGACTAAGCCTCACTTATGTATATAAAGGGTAGCATGATTTCGAGTGGTCTTTTCCGGATTTAAAATGGCGGGCAATGCATGTTTCATAGGGGAAGTTTAGTTTCAAGTTAGTTATTAAAATAGCGCTACAGCGCCGATGACTTATTCGATTATTATATTCTCTCATCCTGTCTCCCATGATCTTATGGCTTTGATACTGCACTTCATCTCGTCTGTGTTCGATAAATAAAAGACTAACCTAACCTTTGCCTAAATGCAAAGTGTCATTTTTCTGTAAGCCATATTTTCCACACAGTAACAAACGACCTCGTCTCGAACTCTGCCCTCGTGTCATAAAAAGAAAATAGAAACCACTCAATATTTCAATGATAATCAATAACATATATTCAGAAAATAGAAACCACTCAATATTTCAATGATAATCAATAACATATATACAGAAATAAATCAAGAATGAAATATCTCTCAAATTACTCAAACATTGCAGATTTGCATGTCATGTTGTATTCGTCAATTCTAGAAAATAATGGTTTATCCCGATGCTAAACATATTGATGATGTCCATTTCGGCGAGAAATAGTGCTATTCGTTTTAGACTTTCCTCAATCTAATTCATTGATGATAAATAATTTCACATGAGCGAATATGATTACTCTCTATTTTCCGTTATCGAATTTATTTCTGCATCATTTTATACGTTCAGATTTCAAGAGTTAATTATGTTTCTGTATAGTTTCATCAAAAGAATGCAAGAAATTGCCTAGTTTTATATTTCTGATTACCTGCTCTAGGTCGCGTATATTGCTTATTAATAATAAACTTACTTCATCTGACCACATAGTTTTACACCACATAATGCAATCCTACGATGATTAAATTATATATATATATATATATATATATATATATATATATATATATATATATATATATATATATATATATTTATATATATATATATATATATATATATATATATATACATATATATATATATATACTAACCAACACAATGTCAAGAATACTTATTCCAATTTTGTATGAAGACATTAGATTATTTTAATACAACACATCTGGATTAAATATGCAAATCGAAAATATTTCCCTATTTTTGAATTAGCTTTTTCTCATATCATGCCTCGTAATTAGCTTTTAAATTATCCAGAGAAAATATATTAAGACTATTTGGTAATCGATACCTTATAACAAATTATTTAATTCCCATAAAGAGCTTTCATTCACCTGTAAGTCTCTCTTGCATTAAACTATATTCAAATGATACATTTATACAACTTACGCTTAGTAGCTGTATTTTAAATCTATAAGAATGCGTTCCGACTCTGTTTACAAAACGATATCTGCCAGGACGCTACATTCGTCAATAGAGATGGACGTGAGCATTTATACTATTTCTCATGCAAGATGTGCAAACATATCCCTAACAAGTCTGATGAGAATCTCTTTACAAACACCGGAAAACTCCTCAAGAAAGTAAAAATCCAGGTGTGTCGTGTATTATGTTCTTCCTCACATGACGAGATTAACAACACCCAAAGCAAACCTCCTGTGTATAATGAAGAAAGAGTTCCCAGAAACTGTGATGGTATCGGGTGTGTATCCAGGAACAGCTACATGTCATATTGATCTTCATATTGGAAAAGGGATCAGACTTAATGCAAAAAGCTACATTATGTTAATGTCTATTGGACTTAAGCACTGGGTAGCAGCAAGAAGGGTACGTCATTTAGTAGCAGCAGAAATAGTAAATAATTTGGTAGATACTGGAAGGATAAACAATTAAGTAGAAGCAGGGAAGATAATCCATTGGGTTGCAGCGAGAAAGGTGTACGTATGACAGCCGAATTTAACCTCTTAGCAGACTCCAGTGAAAATCTAGTCGAGTCTCTCTGGACTTCACCAGTCTAGACATATTTTCTCCACTGTACTGCCTGCAACACTGAAGACCGGCCGATTGGCATGGTCAAACTTGTGATTATGCCTCTTTTAAAATACACTATGATAACCGCTGGATCCAGTTCCAGGTACCTTGAGTGATTGCCCAAGTGGATAGCATAATTGACTATAATAGATGCATTTTTAATTCTAAGAATACATACATTATTCGTCAAGATTTTACGTCTTTTTTTTACCTTCAAAAAGGTTACGAATATTTCTCGAACACTCTTTATAGATGTACGCAGTCGTGTAATTAACGACGTTTCAAAACGATTTGTGCATAGATCATTGAATTCATTACGGTAACTATTTCTTGAACAATCAACGTATGAGACTAATTTTACTAGAATATTTGTGAATCACCCACCTTTGGGTTAAGTAAAAACGTTGTATTTATAAATAGTTAATGAAAGATATAGACACACACACCACAGACTAACAGGCTTCCTTATGATGTTTAATATTGGCGTAAAATAATAATTTCATGCATGAGTAGTCTACATAAAATTATATAAAAAATGCAAACTAATTAAATTGGTCACGCAGTATAGTATGATATATTTAAAAATAATTCGATGTATTATTAAAATAGGCATTATTGATTGCGATATATAACACGGAACATATTTGTTTCAACTCTTGTAAACAGCATACTAAAACAGTTAAAGAACGTACACAGCATATACCACTATGACCATTGGCCCTGATATTATTTCAACAGTTTTGGTTAGGACGATTATTCTATAACAGGATCAAATCCTACAATACGAGTCAATCGCGTCGTGAAGAAAAGTGCTTCCCATCTCAGTAAAAACTTACATCAATCCGTATAGTATATAAAATACTAGTGATCCGTCGTCTGCATCGAAGTATGGATCGATTACTCACCTGTTCATCATAAGTAAAAATATATAAAAATGTGCCAACTATCTCAGCCAAAGAAATCAATTAAGAAACAAATTATAAGTATTTTGTCAAGAAGATCAACTGCAATGGTTGGGACTTATCGTATACTATCAGTGAATGTAGCATGGAGGATGTATTTCCAGGGCAATAGCTATCGATATATCAAATGATGTTGATATAGTCTGCAACTAATGATTATTTGCAAAACCTGTTAGCTATGGTATATCTCGCAATATAGTTTCAATTATCACATTTTCTCTGTCTGAGTGGACTTAAGTACACAACATCGTGGTCGGCGTCCCTCAATGATCTATTCTGAAACCAATCTTTTTCATGATCTTAATTCATGATCTTCTAGAACATCTCATGTGCAAATTGGTTTACACCTAAACAAAGAACACAAGTGTCTGTGGCAACACTTTGAAGAGCATTGGTTGACAGAATACAACATTCATTTGGAACTATAATAGGGACGCTAAAACATTATTTTCATATCTGAGAAATCGTTTGGACAACATCTTTTTTATCAGCAGCAAATCTGACTAATATTCGAAAATACTGATGCACTTTTGCTTTCATTATTCCTAAATTATACGCGGCGCTCATGTAAATTACAGGAAATGTTGTTTTCAATACTAATTATCTTGTTCATAACCCATACATTTTAGAATAAAATGTTACAAGATTTGATTTGTAAATTGATTTTAAAAAATGAACAATACATGAAACAATTTACAAAACTTATTTATATATAATATTTTAAGTGAAGGTAATATTTCGACGACTAAACCTTACTTTGCAAATGTTTTCGATTAAATTAAATTTGGCTCACATTCATGAGTAGCATACACAGATTCGGAAGGTTGTTTTGTTTGATGTAAGCATGACACACAAACTACACATACGCTATCGTATTTATATGTGTTTTCACGGTCGCCCTTTCCCTATCAACCTTACCCCTTCGATGTTGAAAAAAAAGCTTAGATGGATAAAACTATTAACTGACGTCAAAATCCTACGTCGCTAACCGTTGCGTCAAAGGAAAATACTTAGAATTGTTTTCCGAAAATTAGATGCTTGAATGATTTCCCAAATCTAAGCGCAACACGCATACGCAGAGGTTTTGATGTAAGCGTGACACACGCTATCGTATTAATATAGATAATGACATTCATTACTACAGGTAGAAAATATCAGAAATATTTTGAAACTGACAATTCGGTGTAACATCAAATGACGCTAATATTTACCCGTACAGGACGTTAATTTGACATTCACCTAATATCTGAGAATAATATTATGTCGCCATTTTTATTATCAACAGTAACTGAAACTTATATTAGTAAATACTTATGCATAGTTGCTTTAATTATTTTCCATAACTTCAGGAATACTTAATACAATATTAAGATGTACGGCCTTGATGAGATTTTACCCACCATTACGTTGTCATGTGGGTGTATGCAGGCTCACTACTGACATATGTACTGTTTTTATAATAATAATAATAATTATTATTATTATTATTATTATTATTATTATTATGTGTACTCACTAGGTATTATTATTATCATTATTATTACTATATATAATAAACTTGTTAAAAATCTAACAGTCCATGTAATCAGAGTTCCACCATTCCTCACATATTTAAGTTACCGTTGAAACTCATATTGCGTTATCCAACTACCCTTTAAAGGATTGATTCTTCACTTGCAATGACGTTTGGCTTTCTCTTCAATTTGAGTGGGAATACGTTTTTCTCAGGTTTTAGTACTCTTTGCACTCTTTCGGTGGAGGTCACGTTGTATTTTCATCCTATTATGTGGTTCATTCACATTGATCCTTCACAAACTATTTATGCAGTGTAAATTGTGATTGAGGTCACCAAACTGTATTCATTTTTCCGACAGTTTGACCTCCATTTCTTCTGTAATGATTGTTCTATCTCATTTTCTAATTTACCTGCCGCTGGTTTACATAGTTTTGTGTTATATATTTGTTGTTCACACTGACACATCTTCCTGTATATTTCGCCTGTTTTCCACATCAGCACGTCATGTATGGTGTCAATCCTGCTATTGTTTCGAATTTCTTTTTTGTTTAACATGTGTTACTAATGCTTTTTTTTTCGCAACGATTTCAAGTTCTACATTTGTTGGTATTGCAGTAATCTATTTCATGTTTCATATTCCTTTGATTTATTTGGCAAGTTCCATGCATTTTCTAATTATATTCGATCTTTTTGAATTTCACCCTGTGACTTGCTAGAAAGTGAAAATTTTCTACTAGGCAGGTAATTTCCATCCTTTGTCTATTATTCTTGTTGGTTCACTGGCTAAATTGAGACTATCTTTTTGAAATTCCAGGGACCTGGAATATTCTGTTATTTTATATTTCAATAACGTATGCAGGTTCTTACCTGCACCATTTGTCTGCATTCTCAAAGTACATGAATTTTACTATAATCTAGTTGACAGCGTTTCACGAACAGTCGCATCTCTTTGGATAATATTTTATAATATGTTAAACTGACAGTTCCTGTACAAATGATGTTAGATTATAATGGACCTTATGTTGAAATCATCTACTTAAGCTAGTAATAATTGGGACTGCGGTTAAAATTATATGGCTGAGTATATTTCAGGCTGACACACATTTTGGGTAAACGAATCTGTTTTCCCACGAGTGAATAACAGACAGGTGAACTTAATAGTAAAGCAACAAACAGTGGGGCCAATAAGGGTCAGAAATAGAGAGAGTGATGACTTAACTTGTTATCGCGCATAATGAAACGAGAGTTTTAAGAGTTGGCCCATGTAAATGAAACGAGGCAGACGTTAAAACTATGTGCTGAAAGTAAAGTCTTGGTATAAATCGAAGACGAATCTCACTTGTCGGTCTCGTTTAGCGATTGTCCTCCACTAAATAGCAAGTTAAGACGTAACCAAAAAATAAATGATAAAGTATCTCTTTACTGCGTGGTTAATTCAGAGGAAATATAACCACTTGATTTCTTTAAAAATTTCTTCAGACTCCCCTTTTGTAGATATATGTAATGCTTTGTTCTATATACACACGGATTATGACGACCACCCGGGAAAAAAGAGATATACACGCACAGCTAAAACTTTAACGACCACAGAGACTAGGAGAGAGAGAGAGAGAGAGAGTGAGAGAAGGAGCAAGAGTAGGTTTAAACGCGACAATATAGCGGCCAATGAAACAGACGTCGAAATACGACAGCAGGGAGACAAAAATGAAGATAAATAATAGGTAAATTTCGCTTTAATTTCAATGTTCATTTGTAAAAGAGAAAAAAAAAAAAAGAGAAACACGGCACCCACCCATTGTAAGCTGCGCTCTAAAACCCGCAAACATGATAAAGACCGCAATCCCACACCTGAATCGGTATATGTGGCAAAGAACACGAAAACAGCTCAGTTAAAAAAAGGATAACTACACACTCACACATAAATTACATTTTCTAATCTGTTAATAATGAAATACATGCGTTTATTATTTTTTACTAAATGTGTTGCTGTTGTTGTTGCTGTTCCTATTTACTTCCTCCAACGAGAGCAGAGTAAGGCACACTGTCAATATATAACGTCGAATGAATCCAGCTGCCCCAACA
The DNA here is from genome assembly GCA_963556195.1 of Sepiola atlantica. Classification (NCBI taxonomy): domain Eukaryota; kingdom Metazoa; phylum Mollusca; class Cephalopoda; order Sepiida; family Sepiolidae; genus Sepiola; species Sepiola atlantica. Next base: position 50,482,071 of record OY744535.1, read on the forward strand.
TGAACACTCTGAATTGGAACAAAAATGTCAATAGTCTCGGTCTAGAAAGATTTTCTCCTTCACTGACAGAGAACATAAAACTAATTGCAGATTCAGTCTATATACTACATTTTTCTACTAGCTTAAAGGCAAAGGAGGTAACTTGTTGGTTGTGATGATGATGATGGTGATGATGATGATGATGATGATGATTCTAAATTAAAATGTTGTCATAAAAAAGAAATATACCTCCTCTAATCTTTCTAAATTACAAAAAAGGTATTTATGTTTTATATTTTAAACGTATTTTTAATTTCTTTTATAATAAATGTGATACGTACAAAGTACCCCTTTTAATTACTCAGAAATATAAAATTGGTATATTTGATCAATAGACGTTCCACCCTGATGTTTAATCTATTTCATTATATAACCAGTTATAATCGCGAATGCATTTAATTTTTTTTATGCGGAGACAAAATCAAATATATCAATATTTGATATCTTAAAAACTATATCAATTAACCATTTTGTTGTTTTTTTCTTAAAATTTTTTTTGACTATGTTCATGCAAACTATATATCCCCATATTGGAAGATATAAAATACCACTACGACAATCATAGTTTTTTTTCAATATCCTCTAAATAACCCACATGTTAAATGAAAATTACTACTTTGGTTTATGTAAAGAGGTCTACAGGGTCAGTAATTACTGTCCTGAAAGCAGATAGTTATTTCTAGAATATATATATATATATATATATATATATATATATATATATATATATATATATATATATATATATATACACTCATTATTTGTTATCTTTGCTCCTTTGCTCAAGTGGCTACATGCCTTGTCTAGAGCGATTTCCATGAACGAACAAAGAAGTTTAAGTATATTTATAAAATAAGCTTTAAACCAAACTTTTTCAAGCGTGCTAATTATTAGGTAAAACTTTATAAATGTTTAATATACACACATTTATATCAGCTTACGACAATGTTATTACGTTGAAGAGGAGAATCCAGGCTGTAAGAAGTCAGTGGTGACGAAGAATGAATGACTTCTGACAGCCTGGACTCTTTTCCAGCGCACTTAGTAGCCACGGCTACTACTTTTTCATTATCACTCCATTATGTCAACCCTAAGTTTCGATGTACTGCATAACATTTTTCTTTAAATTATCATCCTGCGGAAGTCTTACAATAAAGACGAAACGTTGATGCATATATAAGAAAATATATCTCTTGTTTTGTTTTCCTTTTTTATTTCCCATTACGTCGGATTACCCTCATCTATCCTTTCTCATATATATATATATATATATATATATATATATATATATATTACTATTACTTTCAAGCAAAATTATTGGCATAATTTAATGTATCTCCCGCTGGACATTGTCCAAACATGATTTTCATAAATGCATTGTTAAATGTTTGATGTGCAAATTGCTCAGGGCGATATATTTTGTGTAGACCAGCCATCAAGTGTCTCGTTTCATAAGAGGTGGGTGGCCTTTTGAGTAGGGGTAGATTGGAGGGCTTTTATGTTCGCGACAGACAGCGACAAAGTTCCATAATATACCATTGATACAGTGTCAGGCAGCGGGTGTGTCTTTAATTCCCTTATGCATGAGAAAATACTGAAAGCTATCGGCGACGCGTGAAACTTGGCGGGAATTGCAAATTGCAAAAATCCACCTTTGTATCATAAATTGATTACGCTCTCTGTTATTAGTAAAACACATTATCATTAATAACTATCAAATATATAGAACTCCCTCCGGACGACCCATCATAATCCGATATTTGAGAGTCGCTGTCTATTCAGATATACATTATTTTGTGCATAATGCCCTATTCAATGCTATTCGGACGATATAACATCATCACAATGCAGGGAATGTAAACTAACACGCAATAGTATCGTCAATCTAAACGGACTGCTGATGTTTACATGAGTAACACGTCAGTAGAAAACAACGCGTGACATACACTTTCTCTTTTTCTCTCTCGCTCTTTATCGCATTCCTCGTGATCTGTTCCTGAATTTACTTGAAAATGTATGCCGATCACATCGTTACATGTAAATCAACTAGTTATAATATGTATTGGTCGAAATAGAACGAATACAGTCACACTTTTATGATTATAACGTTATTTTCCTACAAACTAGTCATATAACACGCATGTACATACTCTCGTTCTTATGCTGTTTATTGTACCGCTATGTTCTCCATTGCTTTATAATATACAGTCGCATCCGGACGCTAGGACATACATTTAATCTTCTACATGTCATTTGATCCGATCTCGGGATAAAGCTTATGCTTAAACACGTGGCTTTCCTTTATTTAGCACTGGATTATCTTAAAGATATCGTCTCTATACTTTGGCTTACAACAGAAAGTATATACTATATTTATAATGGAGCAACAAGCCTTTATCGTCGCACAATTACAAAACTGCAACTTGTTATATATTGTGGTGGCCTTGAGGGTCGAGGGTAAAAATTACACGGCAGCAGATCAGATGCTCAAATTTTATATACACATCGGGTAACGCTAACAGAATACTAAACTAGAGACCTGTATTTTGTTGATGGAGAGTATACAGAATCAAGTATAAAGAAGTAAAAACGGTTAACTTTAGGATAGAAGAGAATTAAATACACGAGTGTATCTTTTATTAAATTAATTTGATTGTGAAGAGCAGTGTAGCCAACTCAAACTGTCTGCATTTACTGTTTTATTACGTCTGTGCTATATTCCATTCTATATAGTAGTATCTGATCGCGTTTACTTATGGGGCTGTCAGAAGCGATCCGTTTTACTTTGCAATGCTCGTTTCTTAGCTATGTTCAATAATTATCGTGTAATTTGATATAGATAGAAATATAGAGGAAGGGAATTACAACTAATATAACATTTAATAGATAAAAATACTAAGAATAAGCCAAACATTATAACAATATATTTAAAATAAGGTATATCCAAATATGGTATATGATAAATCATAAGTATAGTTGGTTAAAGATAGGCAAACCATAATTAGAATCAAATGAACTTAAGCGGCTATTGAGAGGAGCTTACATGGTTAAGCGGGCTTAGGTGTAGGACTAAATAGTGCATATTTATTTTTCTCTTATGCCTACATCTAGACAGCAATTCATTTTTAGAGTTTATTAAGTTTAATCGTTTAGGAGCCGTGCCCATCAAAACTGCCTCCGCGTCGAACATGTTGCAGGCTTTGCAGCCTGGTGTGTATGATCTTGATTATTTCAGAATATACCAATTCAGGCAAGTCAAATCTGTCTTCGGTTAAACTACTAGTCGTTACTTTCTGACCATTTATCATTCGGTATGGTAACGTATCAAATATAATCATACATTATTAGTTCGATATATTTATCTGAGCCATAGGGGTATTATTTGAAAAATCGTAATTAGATTGTAAGGCTCTCTCAGTGACACAGAGGTAGACTTCTTTCTGTTTTTTATGTAAATTTCTCCAGGCAAGGCATGAACCCACTTAATGTAAAGAGTTGAAACATACTATTTTGAAGTAAAACACTAGCCAACGATAAGTATTAGACTAAGGAAACAACAATTATTCTCTCTTTGTTTACATAATCGTTCATGAAGTGTGAGGGCTAAATGACAACTTAAGGGAAGCGAATGTTACAAGGCTGCCGTCAGTTACCCCTAAGTCTATTTACTACTCGCCTGAGTATGTCAAGTATGTCAAACTGTAAGAATGTGCACATTTTAGTTGCTATAATTGTTGAACCGTTTGTAGAAAGCTTATGTGTTAACTATGATCAGTGTACATTAATTTGATGTACATCAGTATCTTATGGTTATTAATTGTGCGTTGACATTGGCATTTTACCTCTGATGATTTTGATAAATATGTCGATGGTGAGAAACGAGAAAGGGAGAAGTTCAAATCATATAGGAAAATGGAAGAACTTAGACAAAGAAAGAAGGGGACCCCACGGAAGATGTTATTCTTTATTCTTAGATACTTAACCAATTTCAAAAACCGATACACCACTATCAATATATATATATATATATATATATGATTTTCATTATTTTGAAGCCATTAAAGTTAAGCCATGCTAGAGCACCACCGTTATTGTTATATGAACTACTTACGGTCTGTGTTGGCTTAGAACTAGTGTGTTAGCGAGTTACTTACTGGTGCCATAAAGTTAACTACGTATTGTTCGATTAGCTTAGTGTTTAACGTGTGTTGAAGACATCTAGGTCTACTTTACGTAGTTTTCTTAAATTTATTAACACCTTGCTGTGAAGTTAAGGGTCTTTGGACTCAGTGTTTTTGCAATATCTGATAATTATCCTTTACGTGACAGAGAAGATAGTTGGTAGTACACAACAGTATCGTGTTAGCAGGTTGTACCAGCTGCCAATGCCAAAGTTTGATGTCAACAACCGCATTGACTCGAAGAAATAATGAACGCACTATTTCTATAAAAATGTTTAATAGTATGGGGAATAATGGGCAATCAACAATTTATCCACTATCCGACCACAGTAATGTCGCCCGCATGGCAACCGATAAAGCTGAACTGCTTGCACAGCGGTTCACTTTAAACTCTACGATTGACTCAATAAACAACTACCTCTTAAATTTCCTACTGTGAACAGGGGGCACTTTTGTTTGTTTGACTATCGCTTTTTTTCGTGTCCGTAATATCATTAAAACTGTTCACATCTCCAAAGATTGAAGGCTTGGGTTTATGCCTACTATAGTAATAAATAAATATATGTTTGTGTTTTCCCCTTTCTTGCCTAACCCCTACATCAAATGAATTACAGAATCTGACTTTCTAGATCGCTAAAATATTTCCTCTGATGAACAAGCGTTCGATAATTCTAGTGAAAAAAGTAACCCGTAACATTATCGCCTATCGGTCTCTTCTCGCTCTTCGCTAAACTCTTTAAATCTCTTATAGCTACCCTATGTTCTAACAAACAGTATTAATTTAGGCAAGCCTATTCTACTGCAGATATCATGATAGTCATACATACTACACAACACTATTGAACCTAACGCAGTAGTGCTTTATATATTCAAGGCCTTTGACAAGGTTTGTTATGAAGGTATTATCATGAAAGATAATTCGTAATGCATTACTAGATGACTATTTAATATAACCAGATCCTTTTAATCGAAAATAAAATCCAAGTTACCTTCGATGGTGGTACATCTAAACAACATCACATTTAGTCAGGTGTGTCCGGAGTTCGATTTTTGGATATATATTATTCCGTATTTTTATAAATGTCCCCTTTAATGTTATTGTATCTGAGATGGGTATATTTGCATATGTGCTATACTTTCTATTCTCTACCTGTGAGCCAAACAAATACACGCATAACTAATAGAATGATTGAATCTTTGTAAAAATGCCCCCAGTCTGTAGTGAGATATGGAACAAACATGACTGGTAACATTTAATGATACTACAACAAGACTTCTATTCTTTAACAATTATAAGAAACCATTTCACTCGTCAGTTGTCCACGGTTATATCACCTTACCTGAGTGTTTATTATTCAATATTTTACGCCGAAAATTGTTAGTTAATATGGGCTTAATTTTCAAAATAGAAATAGAGTCAATCATATACACAGACTGAAACACTGACTGAGAGAGGTAAGCTTTTATTTCAGTTAGGAGCAATCGTACATTCAAGAATGTTTTCATAATATATGTAACATATTATGTGGGTATTTGATATATTGTTTTTTTCGTCTTAAATTGGAATAAATTTACGCATATCCTAATCTAAATTTAATAGTGTATTTATTAATCTGTGTTTGTTAGAAATGTGGAAACATGAATCAACTTATCAAATACATATTTAATTAAAATACCTAATATATATATATATATATATATATATATATATATATATATATATATATATATATGTATATATATATGTATATATATATATGTATATTTATATATATAAATTTATTGAGTATTACTATTTATTTATGCAAATAATTTTGCTATCTTATCAGTTATTTTAAATACTTTTTAACACATTAGTTACCGCATATTTACGTTAACAGACTCTTGTAGATAAGGAAATTATAGGATTATTTGATTGTCATTTGACTAAGAATGGTATGTTCGGGTATTTAAAAAAAATGTATGGAATAAATAAACTTTGATAAAATATGTGGGAGATCTCTGGTAAGCGCGTATTAGCATTGAATTTAAAGTTGCGTATGTAGTATTTTAAAAAGAAATAATAGTGCTGCAATATGTTCAACTACTTATGTATCTATATATTTAGCCTATATCTTCGGAAGGCGTAGTTTCGTCAGGCCAGATATAACTATTTAGTTTAATTACTATGTGTATCGTAAACTGAAAACGCCACCGTTAAATTTATCTAGATTGAAAAATCATGAAAACAAATTAAACATTCTGCCCGAACCAATACATTCTCTGAACTGAAGCCCCGATGCATTTAGCTTACAATGTATGTGATGATACAAAAATAAAAGTAGGTTAAACACGTGTTTGTAGAGTTAATAATTTAGATTATAGATGGCAGGTACAAATGTTCTCATCAAATGAAATAAAACATGTAAATCAATAGTATTATGGATATTTACCAAGAAATAATTTATTAGGTGCCTTACTTGAGACTTGGGACATTTCTGCTTGGAAATCTACTATTATTATAGGTGTAATTTATGTTTGATTAAATACTTGACATTACAACCTTTCTATCAAATTAAAAATTCATACTTAACAAATATACTACTTTACTTGAATAGGAACTTTAGTATAAATACAGTAACATTTTTAGAATTGTTTATTAAGTTTTTATAGTTGAAATGGAAATTGGGAGTTTGCAATTGGTGGAGCATCAGACTTATTTTTCAATACGTTTTCTTTTATAGGTAGACCAGAATCTATTTCAACGAAAATGGGCGAACGAGTTAAATAAAGCAGTGACATTTTGAGGCCGTTTAAACAAGTCGATGTGGTTGCGTAGCTTAATAAGCTGAAGCTGGTTGCAAAGCTGCAAAAGATTGACGACGTAGCGACATTGACCCCAATGTATTTGTAGGCGAAAGCGTCAGCAGTCTATTTGGAAATGGAAGAGGCGAACCAGGCATATGCGAATAGGAATGTAAACAAGATTGCAGACAGTATTTACAGAGAGTCATTTTGATGCTTATAACAAGCTTAGAAGAGTAACCTGGACCGGAGGATCGGTGGACGTATATGCGGCAAAAATAAGGTGACTAGCAGATTGGCCGGATACATAGGACGAAGTCTTAAGAAAAAAGTTATAATGGATCTAGTGTGTAGTTTTCTTGACCGCATCTCAATGGAACTACAACAAATGACTGACATTGAAACCATGGAGCTAGAGAAGATCTTGAGGCATGTCAGGGTGCTGACGGAACTTTCTAGTTAACAGGGGGCAATTGCAACCTCTACCGCAAACAAGCCTGGTGAAGAAAAGCAGTATGCGAGGAGATGTAAATTTATTGAAATCTTCTTTTTATATCAAGGTCCCATGATGAGATACTGTAGTGAACCAAGGTCTAGTGTTATATGATCAGCTGCTACGAAATTACGCTAAGAGGAGAGATAAGACCGCATTTTGAGAAAGAGGTTGAGACGTTGATCAACGAAGGAATTTTAATGTCATGGTCATTGAAGGTTGAAGGACTACTACCAGTCATGGCCATGTTTCAGCATACCAAGTAAAAAGTCAGGCCAGAATGTTGAACACGCACATGACCTGCCACACTAAAGATCGAATCGACGTATGTGAAGAAGTTATGAGATACTAGAGGAAAAGAGAACGAGCAACGGACATCGTGGACTTAAAATCGGCCTACCTACAAATCCATGTTGACAAGAAGCTATGGCGGTATTAATTGGTCGAATATAAAGGTCAGATGTATTGCTTCACCAGACTAGAATTTACACTTAATTCTGAACCGAACATCATGACAGCAGTGCTTAAGACCGTATTGTCTAAAGACGATACCGAGAAAAAAGCCAGTTGTTCTTGTATCAATGATGTACTAGTTGACGAGAGAGAGGTGACTTCGGAAAGGGTGAGATACCATGTCAAAATATATGGACTGACAGCTAAGCCATCAGAGTCGTAAGAAAATTGAATTGCCCTTGGATTTATATTACAGCGGGATAAGGCAGGAAAGTTGATGTTCGGAATAGGGAACGAAATCTTTAAAGTCACGTTAAGCGTAACCGAGCTAGGACATTTCTAAGTGTGCGGAAAGTTGAATGGTCATCATCCCATAGTCGGATGGCTGCGGCCTGCATGCAGCTTTATTAAAAAGCACACCGGTATGGACCGATGGGAGAATGAAATTGACCAAGAAGATCAAGGAAGTGATCGCGGAAGTGAACAAGGTGGACCCTGTAAAAGAAGAATGACACATAAAACGGGTCTGGAGGAAGTGATATGGAGCGACGCGCTCAGCCTGGCATTAAGAGCATTGTTGGAAATAGACGATATAACTGTTGAATGTGCTGACTGGCTATGAAAGAAGACTGATGGCGCCCACCTCAATGTTGTTGAGCTCGAAGGCACAATGAAGGGCATCACCCTGGCATTTAAATGGGGGCTACAAGCAGTGGGCAATGGACTCGGCAACAGTGGCATCGTAGATTAAGTCAGAAGTGTCAGGATACAAACGGATCTGTACCAAAGGAACAGCTAAGATGCGTATCAAGCGTCGACTCGGACACTTGGAGACTTGATCAGAGACTCCGAACTGAAAGTAACCGTCACATTGGTTCCATCACAGAAACACAAGGCAAACGTGCTGACCAGAGTAAAGAAGGCTTGCCTACGAGTGTGCTGTATCGTAGATGAAATAAAGCACCTGCATGATATGCATCATTTTGGTAAGGAAAGGACGTTATATCTGGCAAGTAAAGTGAATCCAAAGATCGCAATGGAAGATGTTTAAGATGCAGTAAAACACTGTAGCGAGTGTCAGTCCGTTGACCATGCGCACTTCAGGCATGAAAAAAGAGAGCTGTATATAACAGTCAATTGGAGGCGACTGGCCATTAATATCACGCATTACAGCCATGAACTGTATTTGACTATGATTAACTGTGGCTTAGGGTGAGTAGCAATATGGCGTAAAATTAGAACAGAAACAGCAGAATAGATAAAGAGATTTGCTGGGGAGGTGTTCATGGAGAGGGGGCCAGTAGAAGAGTCCTAACTGACAACGGGAAGTCCTTCCGCTCGGAGGTCTTTAGAGAGCTATGTGAGAAGTAGGGTGTTAGATAATATTTTAGATCAGCGTACCGCCAAAGCGGCAATGTAATCATAGAGAGACGCTATCGAACTATAAAAGCTGTGGCAGCAGGAAGCCAAATTTCGCCTCAAGAAGCGGTATTTTTGTAATGCATTACACAGAAGACTGACGAAACGGCAGTGCCACATCAATCTGCCTGCACGTATGGATGGCAACATCTACTGGCAATGACGGAGAGAGTGAAACAAGGGCTAGCGAAAATAAGGGTGGGTGTGGATGTGTAGGTGCAGTGCTCAACATTAGATGTAAAACCCGCTGGGGAAGATAAACAGAAACTGATGTACTATCTTAAAGCAACGTGTCAGTTAACGGGGGGCTTCGTCACATATTAGATATACGGAGAGTTTCCTTACCATCAGACAAAGAGGTTGTTGAAGTCCTCCAAGAAGACCCGTACGAAGGTCGCAACGTGAACGAAGACGGCTGTTGTTAATGGCGGATTATTAGACCAATTATTGATCTTGAAGATCAAGGGGGCGTGTGGTTTAGTCGCCAATTGAGGTATCCTCTCTTTACAAATTGGGAATTTGGAGTCTCTAACCGCTAGATGGATTTGGTTACTAGTCAATTTGCATAGGGGTGGATGGATAAGTATGAGAACTCTACACTTTGGTTTGAAGAGGTGTGTTGCTCAGTGAACAGAGTGATGTGCAGAGATTAAGGGTAAAGTTGGCAGTTTGCAGTTGGTGAAGTATCAGACTTATTTTTCAAGAAGCGTTTTTTTACGGATAGACCAGAGTCATTTCATAGTATAATATTTACTTTCTATATCACATGAAACACATGCATTAGCTTGATTTTCTCATTGTTCACGTTTCATTAACATGTCGAAATAACAATCTGAAGTATTTATGATTGAAAACAACGTCCATAAGTTAAAATAATGTTCCTGACACATATTAAATAAGGTGTCCATTAATTTTTTATAAACATGTGTGTATGTGTTTTTAGTATACATTTCTAAATATGTTCTTCTAATTCTATTTTTTGAAGTCGTACGATATACTGAGTTTTAAAATACTTGTTTTATTTGACGCCCCGTTCTAAATTATCCGTACACCTTTAAGCTTTACTACTCTTATTTAAGCACGCAGTTATTGTGAGGTTCCATAAGTATATTACTGCCTCACGCCTGTTTAAATATATATGATGACTTTGTAAATGATAATTTTTTTTGTTCAGAAATTATACATTCACCTTCAAATAAGCTTATATTTAATTATAAGAAAACATTTAAAAGTAATATCATTAATCCGCGAATTGGCATTTTGTGAGACATGATTGGAATTTAGCAAATTCTTCTCAAAGTGTTTACACATTTTCTCTTAATCGAAGTAGACGCGATTACACTTGTTTATATAAATCATACTTTAAAATTTCAAACTATTTCTCGCTCAGGGTTCTTTTCTACAATGTGTTAATCGATGTCTTTTATTGCCAGACTCATAACACTACTAATTTTAATGGGCACTCTTTATAAAAATATATTTGAAAACACCCATAAAAAGTATTACTTAGGAAGAATAATCATTTTTATGATTAACATTATTTTATCTGTGGAATATGTTTTATTAATACAATATCATAGCGTTGACATTTTCTCTGCCATGTTTAAAATATTATAATATCATGACAATTTCTCTAATGTTATAATTCTGATAGTAGAAGCGATCTCATTTATGTCTCTCATCTGTTCAAATAGTATAGATTTAAACATACATTGATTAAGTTCCGTCAGTTCTTATTCACGCCTGTAAATGTAGTGTAATTCTAAACGTGTGTTGCCGTTCGATACAAATATGTTTAATAATTCAATAACTGAGCTGAAAAATCTTCTGTAATTATCATATGTCTATTTACAATAGCTGCCAATATTTTAAACACTAATGTAACAATTTTCTAATTTGATCATGTAAGAGAATTCTTTTGAAAGATTTCCGTCATTTCTTTGAAATTATGTGACCTCTAATTCTTTATTATTTTTAGTATAATATAGTTAATTACATATCTCTCTAAAATAATTATAGTTACCTTTGTTATTTCTCTCGAGACTCTTTTACAAAATCTTTAAAAGTAGTTCAGTCATTGTTTGAGGTATTTACAGTACAGCTTGTATATGCAAACTACGTTGTTTTTCGATTCTTTCCATTTATTAACTAACTGCCCATCGAGACTACGCTGTTTTACTTGTCGATTGCAAATTTTCAGATACACAATTACTAACCCTCAGTTTTTTATTAAAAGTTGGTTAATTTATTTGTATTTAATGTTGTAATATTGTAAATGATTAATTATAGTATTCCCTCGTCGCAATTCTGTAATATCGTATATAATAAAATAATTACACCCCGGCAAATAGTGATTAAATAAACGACATAGATTCTTATTATTTCTTTTACAGTATACATGAAAAATTAGAAATAAAATATGTCCTTATTGCTTTGACGGTTTTTTTTCTTTACAACAATTATGAATGAAATAACATACAACGTCGTATTTGCTAGACGAAAATTAATAAAAGCACTGTACTCCCTGTACAATTGTCCCTCTAAAAAGCTTCTTAATCATGGTATAGTGTTTTTTAATTACGTCTTTGAGATAAAAAAAAAGGAAAATCAGATTTAGCAGGGATAAGCAAAGTCTCAATTTTAATTTCGTTGATTATAAAAAAAACTAGAATCACCTAAACAATGGAAAGAAAATCCTCATAAGATTTATCTAAACGTATTATTTCAAAATATATTTGGTTTATCTTCATTTTCGATGAGACATTATTCTAATTAAATATTTAGAAATTAATTATTGTCTCATTACGGGTTTTGTGGTTAAAAATCAGATACTTAAATACTTTAAGGAATTGTTAATAGCATGGGAGATAAATAGGCAAAACATGAATTTTATTTGTAAATAACCGACACTATTTTGTGATGGTACTTTACTGCAATTTATGCGTATAGCGGTTTTAAATAAGTCTATAGACTAGTCTTAAACATCATATGATAAATGTAAGACTGCCAGATCGAATATAAGTCTATTACGAAGCACATCCTGAAAAGTTGTTTATGAACGAGCTACGAATATTTACAGTGTTTTAAATAAGTGTCTCTTTATTTAATGTAGTGTTATTGAGTTTATGTAAATAAAGTTAAACCCTTACACTAAACGTATTTGCTTAATTGTATTTGTACAGGAGGCGTAAAGCACTATTAGAGTCTACTAATAATAACATCTCTTTTTTATTCTTGAAATTTTAAAGGCGTAAATAATTTTAACGTTAGTGCGTAACTATAAACCGGAGTATTGATTCTCTGTTATTGTACGGGAGGCATAATGGGTCAGTAAGAGAGTAAAAAGTGGACTGTGTGGGAGTAGAAAGTAGAGGCCAGGAGAGTAGAATGTAGAACTTGGGTTTACTTTCGGAAGTCTCGTAACTGTTGCTTACTTTATGCTGTCCTTTACTTCTCACATTTAATGAGCTATATTACTGACAAAGGGGGAACATTGATGTTTGTCTGTAGCAACTATCATAAACAAAGGTGAAATCTTCTTAAAATATAGAATTTCTATTTTCCTTGTCGTTTTTCACGGTTTGAAATCTCACTACTAGCATATGTATTTATTTGGTTGGTTGAAGTGAATGGGTAATGTACGAATTTAAATGTACGTCTTTAAAAATCGACGTATTTCTTTATTATTTGTACTAACAAATATACGCTCCCTCCAGTCGCATATTATTTAATTGCTCAGTAAAATGTGTTTATTTGACTTTTTACAAAAAAAAGAAATAAAATCACTCCATCCCTTATTTTCATGAATAACACACGGAATAATAAACACATAGTTTTTAAACAAAAGCCACCCTTTACGGTGTAAAATGTAAAACAAATACTCATAAACTCACTTAAGGTCGTAAAAAGATAATAATATTTGAAGTTTTTGTAATAGACAAAAAAGTTGTACTTCAAATAAAATCAACAATAAAGAAGATAAAATACAGTGAACACGATTCTAAATTCACTTATTTCATTTCTCAGTAAGATGTGTTTGTTTATTTACCAAAAAAATATTGTAAATTTTAAATCAATTATTTTTCAGAATGGAACAATTTGATTCAATAAATTTGAGCTTTGAAACACACTTTCGAATAGGATTAAAAAAACAACCCGCAGCGTATTAATATAGATTCAAAGTAAAACTATTTTTACATGTTATCAATGGAATAACCCGCTTCTGTCTTGTGCCCATCTCTCTCTATATTTTCTCCATTTCTCTTTCTCTCTCTCTTTTCTTGAAATATAACTTTTTGTGTGTTCGAAACAGAACAATATACTTAATAAGCAGAGGGCAGGTAAAGAAATGTTGGAGTGGGCGCTGGCTGTACCATCATATTCCACACAATATAATTAAATTACGTAACTCAATTATATAGATTTAAACACAATGCATTTAGTTAATTCTATTTATAATTTTTATTAAGATTATTATTATTTAGAAAAATATTTCAAATACTTCTGGAAATCTGAAAAACAATCAGTAGTGTATATTTACGGATAAAAGCTTTAAAACAAATACATTATGTAAATTTGAAAGGCGCGTTATGTTTAGGGAAGTTTTGGAGTGGGTATATATAAGAGCTGATAAGTAGATCTAAAAATAGATTGATCAAAACTCATAATATAGTTTCGACTTCAGACGGACAGAAAGCCATAATAGAAATAATCTCCGTTATCAATAGATATGTATGGGATGCCTTATATACCAGTATAGTTATCTTAAATAGTTTTTTTAAGCCTTTGTATTGATAAGTTTTTTTTTTAATTTTCAGTTAATGTCTTACCAGAAGCGTGCGTATTGATTGTATGTAAATACATTTTTACAGGGTGCAACTTATGCTTTTTGTAAAAGAGGATGATTCTGTATTATCGGGTGACAGATGATTGTTTTTTTTTATTTTAGAAGAGTCAGTTAAAAGGGGAGATAATTCAAAATGTGTGTTTGTTGTAACCATAACATATCCAGAGAATAAGTAAGAACATGAATTTAAAAAAGGGGCAGGGCTGAAATAATGACGTTATTATTTAGAAAACCATTATAAGCATGGGGAAGTGGGGTGGGGGAGTGATTAAGTATTCTGTACTTTTACCTAACAATTAAATTAACAGATTATTTAATTAACAATTGATGCCTTCTCACAAAACTTTAATATTGATATTTAATCCCGAACTACAGCGGAGTCCGCAATGATAGATGTGTTGTCTCCACTTAACAGGATCACAGGATTGGTCCGGATGAAGGCCGGTTTTACAGATATCTTTGTGCAAGATTTTTGCACATCTCTTATTGGTCTTTCCCGTCGCAGCTTTGCGGCAACTTGTAGTGCAAAGACAAGTGCAAAGACGGTAACTTTGTTGGTCATGAGAACATTTCAAAACAATTTGAGCCGCCATGCCCTCATCTTGCACTCAATCGGTTCAATGCCGTTGCGATTTCTGATATCTCTATTTCTAACGTGGTCGAGACATTAGAGACATCCAACATAACCTTTTAGTTTCAATAACGACAAATATTCGCCCTTCGTTCTCATTGTCGCTCAGCACTCAAAGCAACGGGTCTGACAACAATCCTGAAGATCGACTTTAGACGGTCGTTGAACTTTGGGTCACAGATAATTCGGTGGTAGTGAGACACTTGAGCGACGGAATAATGATGCGTACAACAAATTCATTGTTGATGTTATCGTCATCGCTGAGTGATGAACCGAGATATTTGAAATCGTGCCTTAGTTGTTTACAATTTCTGCCAATATGGTGCCTTGTTCGTGTTCATCACTGGTTAAATATTTTGTCGTACTGATTTTCAGTCGCAGACAAAACGGCGCCAGCCTCTATTTTCAGGACTGGATTTGTTATTTTAAGTCACATTTTCTATTTGAGTCGAGCTAACCATTATCTGAACACAGGCGTGTCCAGAGCACGGACCACTCAATGTCTTTGATGATAGAGTCAACGATGAAATTACAGAGTTGCGTTGAGAGGGCAGATTCTGTGTATTTTTGCGTAACCTACAAGTTATACTCTACTTTAAATAATCGTGTTCCTATATTATTTGTATAAGATTAGGGTTCATAATTTTGCAGTTACGTGTGTTTTCAATTTTATATTTGTCCGAAATGTGTCATGTACCCGTTGATGTATGACGACCGGGTACGAATTTTTCAATTATTTTCGTGTTAAAACAAATATAATGTGTTCCCCTTTATGTAATAAACACTCTGAATGAATTGATCTGATTCAAACTTTTATATATCACTATTGATCCATGCAAAATCGTCTACTCCGCCTATGCATAGAGTATTGGTGTCACATCTGGGCTGGTGCACGATATACCAGTCGCTCTCCTTAGACATTGCCCTAAACAATAGTCTCAATACTGATAAATCAATCACTATCCCCCAAGCTCCAGCCTCTCTTCCATCGCTTCAAAGTTGCATCATGGTGCCTGTTTTATATATACTCCAATGTAAATGTGATTCGATGAACTTGCTGCTTTGGTGCCACCTTGACGTAAATACATTTACCTACCCGACAATAAGCTAAACTCTATTAATAAACTGTGAAGGGCACCAGATGCCGGAGAGCTTTGTACTCTAATGCCATCGTTAATAGAGCTGCCGATCTTTAAAACTGTCTATCGTTCTCTGTTTCCTCGACTGTACCAACATACAAATATTTAAAATCATGAGAAAAAGAGTCACCTTGCAGATTTCCCAATTTAGGATGACCCCTAAAGTAATACTTTAATTCTCAGTAGTCCCTCATGTACAAATACGGGAACCTAATAAACACACTGTAAAATATGCGTATATCTACATAGGTACACATATATATTAATACAATCATCATTCTGCCATTACACACACAGCCACACAGACATACACACATTAATATATATATATATATATAAATATAAATATGAATATATATATATATATATATATTTATATTTAAGTATATGTATATGTATATGTATATGCATAATTGGACACAGATAAATATATATATATATATATCTATATCTATATCTATATATATCTATATATATATATATATATATATATATATATATATATAAATGAAGGAGAGTGGAAAGGAATTAGAGAAAGCAAAAGCCAAATCAAAATTCAATTCAAAAGTTCAAAGCAAGGTATATTCCGCAAAAAGGCAATTTATTCAAGTTAAATTTTTCTTTAAGCCAGGCTTTTCAAAGATCAAAATCTTATCATCAGAGGAAGTCGCTGGGATAGATAAGTTGGCAATGGCCAAGATTTAAAATTTGAAAAAATGAAATAAAATAAAAGTTGTAGGGAAGGAAACGTAGGGCAAAACTGTGCCAGGGTGCAAGCAAATGTCCGATTGCCAAAAAGTCCGGTGTCGAAGAGTCCAGCGGAGAGGATACGATGTAGATAGGTAGGTCGTTAGAGGCACGAGAAGTAATGAGAGAGGTTTCAAAGTTAAATTCCAAGAAGCCACAACTTCAGGTACGGCGAAAATAGAAAATCCAGGAAGGGTAAAAAGTCCAATAAGAGGTACATTCGATGATGCAGGCAGGCGTCAGAGGAGATTAAGATGTAAAATATTCGCCATTAAAGAAACTTCCCGGGCAGAGATGACAAAGGAAAGTGTTTTAAAGTGGAAAAAGGGGCAGTGAGAATATTTAAAGTCTGCCCAGTTGAGAAAGCCGGCTATAAATGAAGAAAAGCAAAGACAGTGAAAACAAGAGTATAATATGCGACCAGTGGGCAAGGGAGGAAACGGGTAAGTGGTGTGTGGGAGGAGAAAGGGACGGGTACGAGGAAAGAGAGGGGGGAGGAGAAAGGGAGCGATGGGGTGAAGGAATGCGGATAAAACTAAGAGTGTGAAAGTGGGGGGGGGGTGAAACAAAAAGTTGAAATTGGAAGTTAGCGCGAATTAGGATTCAACTAGAAAAGGGGAAGAAAGGAGTGGGGGTAAGTTAACGAATGTTAGGATAAGGGGTTAAAATATCAGAATATGTATAAGAACAGAGTTCGGGGGTTTAGAAGTTTAATCAAATGACCTTAGAAATAAACAATGAGGCAAAATATATATGAAGGGTAGGACTAGGAAAATGAGTTAAAAATTAAAAGAGTAAAGATAAAAAATAAAGATAAAAATAGTATAAAAAGTAGAAATAAGAAAATAAAAGAATAAAGAATGAAAAATAGATAATAAGATTAGTCTTAAGCTCGCAGGGAAAATTGAGGATTGACCGAAAGAATAAAAAATAAAAAAATAAAAAAATTAAAAATAAGATACTAATAATAGAATGAGGGAAAAGTCGATAAGATTAGAGCTCAAGAATGAAAATTAGAATAAGGAAAAAGAAAAAAGAAAAACAAGACCTAGAGAGGATATCCGGAATGGGAGTCTCCAAGGTGGAAAAAATTATGGGTTAGTAAATAAGCAGTTACGGGATGCTAGTTGAAATAGATATGGGAAAATATAAACTTTGAAATTTTATTTAAAAAAAGTTATATGGAGGTTAATTAAGAAAATTGTTAAATAGGTTAGTGAAGGCCGGAAGAAGTAAGAGATATACAAGGTTAAAAAAGTGACAAAGGATTAAGCCAGAAGGAGAGTGGAGATCGCAGTTACAAGTAAATACTATAGGGGTTAAAAGGTGTAGAGCTAGAGCGGGTTGGGTGTTGAGTAGTTTGAGAGAGATGTGCGAAGGGCGAGGTAAAACAAGGGGGGAATAATCGAGGCTATTAAAAAAGTGAGAAGAATTAAAAACAGGAGGGGAAGAATAATAAGAGTGCACAGTGGAAGCAGTAAGGAGTTCGATATCGAGGTGTGCAAATGGGATATGGAGTAGATAAGGCTAATCAACAAGTAAATAAAAGGGCTAGGATAATATAAATAGAGTGGGTTAGTTATCACGTTGAAAGGGAAAGGAATAAAGAATGGAAGTGTTGAAGGGAAGCGGACGAATGCATTAAAAGAAGTTAAACGGGAAAGAAAATGGAAAGCCAAATAAAGTTATACAGTTAAGGAGGTTAAGTGGAAAGATTTAGGGGGTAATGGAAGAAAGGTGTTAAAACTAAGGGAAATGCGAAGCTAACGAAGTTTATGGGTAATTTTATTAAGTTAAGAGAAGGTTAAAGGGATGAGGGAGATATAAATAGAGATTAAAGAACAACAGGAATTAGAACTATCAGAAAGGGGTTTCGAGATGTAAGGAGGGAAAATCCGAGATGAAGGGAGGGTACTTAATCAAATAGGGGAGGGGTGTCTGGGGGATTATTATGGTTGCTATACCTGAATTTACGTGTATGCCTGCAACTGGAGATAAGTTCATTCTTAGAATTAATAATATTTTTAGATTTAGTAGCAGTAGCTATCATAAAGGTTTCCAGAATACAAAGTTGGCAATGGGATGCTCCAGGGGTATATGATTTGGACTTTTTAAGTATTGACCAGTGAAGTGAATAGGGAGTATTTTTGAGATTGAGGTTTCTAATTAGATTGGAAAGTGAAGTGCCTGTGCTGTTATCGCTGCTATTTTTAAAGGAATATATATGGTTAGAGATCCGGGTCTTTATGGGGAAAGAGGACGCCCCAATATATGTGTGTATCTTGAAGGGTGGTGCTATAGTTGCATTGAGATTACTAATGGTATTAGAAGAGATTTGGGTTTGGAGATCCAAGTTATGCGAGGAAAGTTGTTTGGAGAAGTGGGGTGGAGCGGATATGGGGGAAATGTGAGTTGGCCCATGAGCACTATTTATTATTGGGGGTGCTTGGTTAGAGGTATGGCTGTATAAGCGGGAGTTTAGAGTAGAAGCGGATTGGGGTTGCGGGGAGATCCGGAGTTCGGGTGGAGTATGGGAACTGTGATTACTCACAACATTGGTGGAGCGATGGAATTGTTTAACAGTACAAGCGTATATTACGTCCTTCTGTACACAGTTGTTGTTAAGGGGACAATCTCTAGGTTTACGGCAGTTACAAGTGGTGAGGGATGTGGTGGGTGGTTGCTGTTGGATATGTTTGATTTTCCTATTGTTAGAGGTTATGATAGTTTGTTCAATATTGGGCATAGTAGAGTATGATATTTTAATAGAATTTTTGTTAAGGATAGTGCTATATCTGTGGGGATGCTTAAAAGATCTATCTAAGATTTGGAAAAATTCTTTAGGTATATTGGTTTTAACATTACTGCTGAAAGGCGGATTAAACCAAATGTTATTCTTTCTTCTAAGTTTTTTTCTTTGTTTATGCGAATGTGGGTCTACCCGATTATCAATATCTTTAGTTCCTATGGGCTTATTAGAGTGTGTTTTGATTATTTTAGGTGCTGATGAGTTAAACTTTTTATTTCTGTGTGTGGTCATGTTGTGAGTAATAATGACTGAAGATTTGTTAACTTGAGTAAGGGGGTTGCAGTTATATTTAATTTTGTGATTGTAGCCTGAGTTAAGCAAAGCATTATTGTAAAAGCTAGAATTTTGATCGAAGATAGATTTATTCGCAGATAGCTTAGAGATTCTATTAGATACTGAGGGGACAATTGAGTTTATGATGGATTTAGGGTGGTTAGATAGGCTATGTACGTAGAAAAGGGTTAAGTTAGGTTTATGGTATGGGCTGAAGGTTCCTGAGTTAAGATCTAATGTAAGGTCAAGAAAGTTGGATATTCTTTTCTCAGGTTCCACTGTAATGGTCAAACCAAAGTTTTTAAAGAAGTTATGCAGGTTTTTGATAGTGTTGTTATATTGTCTCGATCTCTCCCCAGATACAAACAGGGCATCGTCCCTATACAACCCACCCTGTAAGTGTCCAAAATTAAACCCCAATTCTCTCATCAAGTACAAACCTACCAGGTCAGTGACCTGGGCAGAGTCTGAGGACCCCATGGTAATGTCAAAGTTATTGGGGGTGTCCTTCCTAGTCCAAAGCTTATTATCAAATTCTAGTAGGGATCTTCTGGCTAATATTATTAGTTTAATCTCTATGTCAGTAATGTCAGAATTATTTTTGGCGAAGATTAATGCTTTGTTAAGTAAGATAGGGGAAATGGATTGGTAATAATTATTAATGTCGAATGTTATGAAGTTCAAGTTAGGTTTAGACTTATCAATGAGGTTAAGGAACCAGGTAGTAACCTCATCAGAGGATTGCCAAAGAGTGTAACGAATTTTTTCTTTCAAGGTAGGGATAATTCTATCCAAGATTTTCTTGCTTATGATGCCTAGGTCGGATTTAGAGGGGCATATATATATATATATATGTGTGTGTACTTTGGCAGCATCTTTTTTTATACAAGTATCATTAAAAATAACGGACATCTTGTGTCTGGTTATTTTTTTTTCTAAGATCCTTTCCGTTTTTCTGATTAGGTTCTTAGTTTCAGACGGAAACTGGCTGATAAAATTGCCATAGCTTCCCAAAGCGCTTTCGGGCCCTTCCAGGTCCATCGTCAGTGGAGCAATGTTAACCAGTCATAGACCTAGGAGTGAATATATATTCTATTTAGGCGGGAAATTAAAGGACTGTGTTTAATTTAAATTTATATTTATAGGCATTTGAGTATATTAGTACTAATACTATAGTTAATCTTGTTAATAGCTGGTTTTTCTGTTTTAATGTATAAGGCTTCGAGTATGTGGAGTTTAAGTATATTAGTATTTTGTGCGATGATTTTTGTGTTATCTACTAGAAGTTTACGGATATGCGAACGAGGGGCAGGAATGCTTTTTATAGAGGTGCTGGGTTATTGCGGAGTCGTTGGATACATGCATAGTTAATCTTCTGGATAGCGTCGTAACAGTCGACCCATATATATACATATATATATATACGTATTAATATATATATATATATATATATATATATATATTAATATATATATATATATATATATATATATATATACGTATTAATATATATATATATATATATATACATATACGTATATGTACTAATATATATATATGTATGCATTAATATATATATATATATATATATATTAATATATATATATATATATATGTATCAATATATATAAATATATATATACATATATATGTATTAATATATATACATATATATATATATATATATATATATATATATGTATATATATATATATGTGTTTAAAGGAGGGTTAGTTATTCTGATATCTCGAGCAGACCTCCGCTCTTCGTTAAATAATGATGCGCAATGACGAAAATAGAAGAAAAATGAAAAAAAAAACTGTTGGGAAACTGGGATTTTCAAAAGCGTGCAGCGTTCATTCTATTTTTTAACGTTCAAGTCAGTTCTCCCGACATGTCTCTGCCGAGAGGATAAGTATTCCGTTAGTCGTTTGCAAAAAAGAACGCGTGTACTTTCGTACCGTTATGCATTACTATTTAAGGCAACTGATTTTGAAATATATATATAGCTTGAATATCACTAAGTAATTGAATTGTACGCAGTAAATGAGAAATAGTAAGTAAATAATAATAATAATAATAATAATAATAATAATAATAATAATAATAATAATAATAATAATAATAATAATAATAATAATAATAATTAAACCAAACAAAACTCCCATCTCTCAGGAATGGAGTAGCGAAGAAGTTACAAGCAGAAACAGAAAGAGTAAACAGACTCCTCACACACATCCTAACAGAAACTATTACCGACCTAAACAACCTGATATATGCAGGGGCAAAATCGGTAAGTATGAAACTAAGAAACGAAGAGAATGGACAAAAGAGTGGACCGACAAAACCTGTTTGGGAACTCAGACTGGAAACCCAGATCACCAAACTTCGGAAAGAAGCTAAAACCGTGAACAGAAGGAAGGAGGACATGAAACGATTAAGAAGCAAAAATCAGAAACGCAAGGAAAAACTAAGTGAGCAACATGAAGAAATAAAACAAAAGACAGCAGCAATAGAAGGAAGACTGAGACGATACAGGTACAAATCAGAACAGAACAAACAGAACAGGACCTTTGAAAGCAATGAAAGCCAGTTTTACAAAAACGTAAATGGAGAAAAAAAAACTGAGCAACCGAACCCAACAGAAACAAAACAATTCTGGAGCAAGATATGAGAAGAACCAAAAAAGCACAACAAGAATGCCCAATGGTTGAAAAACATAAAAGATGAACTGCAGGAAATCGAAGAAGGAACCGAAACAGAAATTAACAAAGAAACGATCAAGAACACCCTAAGAAAAATGGCTAACTGAAGAGCACCAGGCCACGATGGAATACATGCATACTGGTTTTAAAAATTTACGACCCTGCATGAAAGACTAGCGCAGAAACTGAGTGGATGTATCCGCAAAACAGACGTTCCAGAATAGATGACGGAAGGAAGAACAACATTAATACAAAA
Source organism: Sepiola atlantica (assembly GCA_963556195.1). Classification (NCBI taxonomy): domain Eukaryota; kingdom Metazoa; phylum Mollusca; class Cephalopoda; order Sepiida; family Sepiolidae; genus Sepiola; species Sepiola atlantica. The sequence continues at coordinate 50,504,846 of OY744535.1, forward strand.
ATACCCCTATAAAAAGGGAATGACCCTCAGCAACTACAGACCGATAAAATGTCTACCAATAACGTGGAAAATTCTCACAGCACAACTGAGAGAACAATTCTACCAATCCCTGGGCAAACGTGGACTGCTTCCCGAGGAACAAAAATGATGCCGGAAAGGACAAAGAGGGGCACATGATCTACTATACATTGATAAAAAGATCTTGAAGGAAGTGAAGAGCAGACAAAAGAACATAACCATGGCATGGATTGACTACAAGGAAGCCTACAGAATCCCCCAAACATGGATAATTGAATGCTTAAAATATACAAAATACCAGATAGGATTATTAATCTCATCCAGAAAGCAATGGAGACATGGAGACTAAAACTGACAGCCGGAGGACAACACCTGTCTGAGATGAAAATACAGAGAGGCATTTTTCAAGGAGAATCTCTATCACCACTATTGTGTGTAATAGCCATGATGCCACTCAACTACATACTCAGAAAGTGTGATGCCGGATACAGGTTTACGGATACAGAACACAGAATAAACCACCTGATGTACATGGATAACCTTAAACTGTTTGCAAAAACAAAAAAGAACTGGTAAAAGCTGATAAATACAACCAGGATATTCAGCCAGGATATCCAAATCGAGTTTGGAATAGAAAAATGTGCACTACTAGAGATTAAAAGAGGAACACTGGAGACCACAGAAGGTATAGAACTCCCCTACCAAGAGGAGATGAGGGCGCTAGGAGAACAAGTTAGTTATAAATACCTGGGAGTTCTGGAAGCAGACACAATCAAATATACAGAAATTAAAAAGAAGATTGGAAAAGAATATCTACGAAGAACAAGGAAACTCTTAGAAACTAAACTATATAGCAGAAACCTAGTAAAAGGGATAAACACATGGGCTGTATCATTAATAAGATATTCTGGACCATTCATAGGCTGGACCAAAGAAGAACTGAGGCACCTTGACCGGAGAACTTGAAAACTAATGACTATGCACAATGCATTGCACCCAAAAGACGATACGGACATACTCTACATGAAAAGAAATGAAGGAGGTAGAGGACTGGTAAGTATAGAAGATTGTGTGGAAGACACCAAAAAAGAGCTGAAGAAATATGTAACCCAGAACACGGAAAGACTGATCACCACAGTAAGAGACACCAGCCCAACAAACAACTCCAGAAGCACTGAAACCAGAAACAAAAACACAAGAAAGGAAAAGTTGGAATAAAAACAACTACATGGAAGCTTTATAAGACTCACAAGCGATGAAGCCAATGAAAACAGCTGGGCATGTCTAAGAAAAAGACACTTGAACAGAGAAACGGAATCTCTGCTGACGGCCGCACAGAACAATGCGATTAGGACAAAATTTATTAAAGCAAAGATAGATAAAACTCAGGAAAACAGTAAATGCCGATTGTGTGGACAAAGATACGAAACGATGAATCATATAATAAGTGAATGCAGCAAGCTAGCCCAAAAGGAATACAAGAACAGACATGACAGCGTAGGAAAGAAGTACACCGGGAAATGAGCAAATAACTGAATTTCGAATATGCAAAAAAAACGGTACAAACACAAACCAGAAACTGTACTAGAAAACGAAAAACACAAAATCTAATGGGATATGAATGTACAAACAGACAAACCCATAACAGCAAGGAGACCGGATATGATAATAATCAACAAGAAAGAAAAATCCTGCCAAATCGTAGACTTTGCCGTTCTAGCGGACTACAGAGTGAAGATAAAAGAGACGGAAAAAAGAAGCAAATATACTGAACTTGCCAGAGAACTGAAAGGAATATGGAACATGAAGAAAGTCAGTATAACACCAATAATCATAGGAGCACTAGGAACAGTCCCCAAAACATGGAGAAAAGACTAGGAGAAATAGGAGTTAATGGATAACTGAGCCCATACAAAGGACAGTAATGATCAAAACAGCTACAATCCTGAGAAAAGTCATCGAAAGCGGAAACCAAACCACATAAGCAACTAATGGAGAAAAAACACATAGAAGCACAAGAAAACAGAACCGAGGAAAATACAACAGCACGAGAGAGGCGCAAGCATAGGCTGACACCACGAAAATTATGGCCAGAGTGTCGAGGAGGGAAAGCGCAAACCAGACCTCCACTAGAAGAGCGCGGACAGTTCTGGGACCTTGGGGAGGCCCTTATCACCGTGAAATCGGTGGTAGGTGGCTGTTGCGATACCGCAAGGTCATAAGCGGTGATGAACGACAAGAGGTGGAGCATATTGGAAGACTGAGGAGACTTGTTGTCACTCAGACTCCAGGGAATACCACAGGTTGTTGGCAGTGGGCGATCACTGACGATGACCAGTGTGATAACACCTAGTGAGCAAATAATAATAATAAATAATAATTATAATAATAATAAATAATAATAATAAAAACAAAAATAAAAAATAGATAAATAAATAAAATATATTGAATTAATTAAATTTAAAATGGTACAAATAAATAAACATAAAAATAATTATGAAATTAAATCATAATCAAAGAAATATATATATATATATATATATATATATATATATATATATATATATATATATTAATAAATTTCACATTTAATGAACACAGAACTAATATCCTTTCTGAAGTGCTTAATACAAAGTAGAGCTATTAAAACATTAAAACACGTCAGTTCCAGTCGACGCTAATTAATTCACGTTACAATGCATTTACCTCCTTACAAGACTGTGGCAAAAAAGTGAAATTCGGCTCTACAATTTTTCTAAAAATAAATCGCAAAACAACGGAAAAAAGAAAAGAATAAAAGAAAATACCGACAAATCTGTTGATAAGTCGGTTAGTACCGTGTAAGCCCGGCTACCTGGTGTCAATTCATAGTGGATAAAGCAACCACCCTCCACCTTTGTCCTGTCTATAACTACTGATGACGCCTTCAATTATACCTGTGTGTATACGGATTACTGTTTACACAATGTTATTATCATATATTCGCTCGATACAAAATGAAGAGGAATAACATTTTTTTGAATCCATACAAAAGTAATATACAATGATACAAAATAATATCCAAAGGCAGCTCTTATAATGTTTGTATCAGAATATTTAATTACATTCGAATTTACTTTCTTCGGCGTTTTGGCTAAGATCGAAGTGTAGTATATGTTCCAATGGATACTGCACCCATAGCCTGGTATTTCCTTGGCCTTCGTTGCTTGATTTACGCCGGTCTATGGGTCTGTCCTGTGCACTTCTAAGAGGTCCACCCTCCCAGGCTTCGCCTCCCCTCTTTGGGGAGGAGTAAGTTTATTGCTTACTGCCTGAGGTGCCCCTACCGGGGAATGCTGACGGGGCTGCCCAGGCAATGTTTAATGACCAGAGTACTAACCTCTCGGGCGCTGGCTTTTCAAACCCCACTTTCCCGACCCGACCTTGGGTCACATCTTACTTGTGGGAGTACGATAAACACTGGCCTTGTGCCTAACTCCTGGAGAGGAGTAAATCAATACTATTACAATTATCTAATTAGAATATTACAAATCAAAATGACTCAAATATTGTTTATATCACTAACACATAAACTGCACCATATTATAACTACATGTGTGTGAACAGTATTTTTACAATTTGAAATCTCATACCTCTCTTCATCCTCGTACTTCAACAAGTAGAGACCATACAGATACCTGACCGTGCTAATAATTAGCAATTTAATTACATCCCCTGATTAAACAACCTATTTTTAACTGATTTACTAGTTCCCTTAAAATTTTAACTAGGGAAGACAAACAGAATATCCTAACTGTATTCTACAGCACTACACATAATTATGAAATTAGTGGTATGCTTATCACGTGATGCTTTAAATTGAATGTTATGTATTGAAGTTATGATGAATTTACTAGGTTATTACCATACTTATCAAGGGAAAACTGTTCGGAGTGCCAACAGATAAAAGTTATATCATCTTTATGATTCAGCAAACCATTTTGTAGCATCGAACATAACAATAGCCAATTGTTCACTAAGACAAAGAAAAGGGATGGGGTTTTGCAGTGTAGGCGTTGAAGCCCTTTTTAGAATGTTCGATTTTAGTACAGATACGAGATTATTTTCTTTTAAGAATAATATGTACTTGAACATTAAGGTCCCTATTTAATTATCTGGATTACTTAATGTTATTTTGTGGCCTCCGTATATAACATTAAATCAGTACTTGTATACATGTTAGGTAGTAAAGACGCTGAGAGTAGGAATACTCTCTTAAAGCGGGTAATCGTAGCAGCGGAAGTCGGAAGTCGAAAGTGACGCCATGTCAGTGTTTATTCCTTACTAGATGCCGGAATAGAGAGAAGAACCGGGCGCTCTGCTGCTAGTAGGCCGATGCGGAAAGGGGTGGAGCTCAGAGATCGAAGAATAACTTAAAATAAAACTCTTCCATTAATGTTTTCCCTTCACTTATTCGAAAAAAGCTAATGTCCGACTTTCGTTTTATGTCAAATAAAACTGTTAAAAGTAGAGTTACGCCCCCTCGTTAATGTTTAGAACACAAAATACATGATCCGATAGAGACGAAGACCGGGGACGGACGAAAAGATAAACATATAATATAACATATACGATTTGTTAGCCGTGACCTTCTATTTCCACAAGAAATATGCCGGTATCGGGCCGATGTTCTCACGAAAACAACGCACATAATAGCACGGCGCAAATGTAAGACCCGAAAAGAAGAAAGAAAAAAAGAAAGAAGGCAAAACGAAAAAAAGGGGACGATTGGAAAGCAAACAAAAACATTCTACTAGATGTCGCCGGAGAGAAGAGACAGAAAAGGACAGGAAATAGAAACAAGAAAGAGGAGAGATAAGAGTATGTTAAAGTAAAACACAGAGTATACAAAAAAATACTATTAACAATGCATTGTTTAAAATAAAAGTTAAAAGTGAAATTAAATAGAAAGTAGAAAGAATGAAATAAAAGAAATAAGAAAAGGGAACAGTTAACTCTCGAAAAAGTTAGATAGAAAATAAAGGGAAAATAAAGACGATAGAAAAAGCGAATTGACGTTAACATTTTGTAAAGAAAAGATGTAAGTTTTGAAACTTACAGCGAACATGGACGCACGACCGATGTATCGTTTTATGTTCACATTTCTGTGTTGTTCTATTTGCCGCCATATATTTTTTGCATTCCATTATTCGACGATTATTTCGTAATGTGTTTTTTTCAATGTTTAGAGAGATAGAAAAAAATAAATTATTTTATTTTGTTTCTGGAATAAGGGAATAGAACAAAAAATAGAGGGCTTGCTTTTTATCTGGAGCAGTGTGTGTTTTTGATGTATTTTGTTTTGTAGAAAAGAGAAAGAAAAATATATTCGGTATGGGTGCATTACGAGACATTTAAAAAAATAATTTCACTATCACCATTTGTAAAGTGAGAAAGACATAGAACGAGTGACAGGGAGTGAACAAAGTGATTTTTGGTTTTACGATAATTACCAATGCCATCAGGAAAAAAGATGTGAAAATACACATTGAATTATTTTCTTTTGTGTGCTGAACAAATAGAAGATAAACATGTGAAGTTTTCAGCTTTTGGAGAAATAAGCAAGAGAAAAAAACCTAGCATGTATAAGTGTGTCAGTAATTGTATATTTTACATTGATAAACAATACTTAGGTGGTACAATTTCATAATCGACATCCAAGAATAATCAGTACTTATGTCACCAAGATGAGTTGCACAGAGACTTGAGAACGTAAATACACTAAGTGCAACATTATTAGTTTTGCATTTTTTGTTGTTTTGTTTTTACAAGAAAGAATCTAAAGAACGAAATGTGTGCTTGGCTTGTATGTATAAGTGTTTTCAGGAATTGTTTTATGTTGTTGTTTTCTTTCCAGTTGGGAAATGTTAAATGATTTTATTGGGTATTATAACTCAAGGAATTTAGTGCTTTAGGTCTTTGCCCTCTTCCTGTAAGGGAGAAAGTAAGAATAGACAAGGAGAAACGCACAGAGAAAAAGATAGTTGACGATGGCCCTGTTTGTTTATTATTTTGATTTTTATGTTTTGGGGTTTTATTTTCTTCATAATCAAGGAAAATAGAAAAGAAAAAATGTTTGTTTATGTTTTTAAGTTTTTGTAAAACATTGGAAACATTAATTGGTGAATTAAAAAAAATTCCGTAGATTGGGAATACAGTTGTTTTTTTTTGCTATTTTTTTTTCTTTTCCGGTTTTTCAAACATCGGAAAGGTTGTAGTTTTGTAAAATTGTTGTAGTAGTTCTGGTTTCCAGACTGTACAACGTTGCATCGAATATGTAATTAATGATATGTGTACGAAGGAGAGAGACTAATTTATTTAATTTCTGTTCATGTTTTTCGACGTAGCAGAAAAAAGTATTTTTTTGTATTGAAATTATTATTTTTTTTCAAGCAATAGCTAAAGTTAAAATAATTTGTTAAGTAAGTTGTCGGCGAAGTTATGGTCTGCCATTCCTATATATGTTTACGCTACTTTGTTTTTTTCTCGGAATGAAGAGTATTGTTTAGGGTTAAAAGTAGATTTGTTGGATACCTTGACAATGGAATATGTTGGAGGTTTCTTTAACGATATATTTCATATCTTGTCGGTGTGAGACCTAAAGCCTGGTTTCGGTTACCAACTTGAAAAAGTACATGAGGATAAGCTTCACATACTGAAAGTCGGACAAAAACAGTGACGCCATAAGGGTAATTGATATTCTGTTGATCATTTAGACTGAAGAAAGTATCGAAACTACGTAACGGATCTGGATGATTGTGGAATTAGGTTTATGAAAATTTAACTTGTTTTCGAACTGAGGCAGATTGCTATGTGCACCAGAACTACCGGTATTTCGGCAATAGTTAGGACACTCGAGTAGGGTTAATGCGAAAATGAATGCGGTAAGATATTAAAAATGGCGAGTCGCCGGCTCCAGGAGTATTGAGGAAGCCCCATAGAAAGGATAAAGAGAGAGAGAGAGAGAGAGAGAGAGAGAGAGAGAGAGAGAGAGAGAGAGAGAGAGAGATTGAGAAAGAGAGAGAGAGAGAGTGAGAGAGCAAGCGCATGTGAAGCCGGATCCGGACATGTATTTAACGTACAATAGGTGTAGATAGTTAGAGGGTCGTTTCTGGAGACAATGTTGACAAGCGGATGAGTGTCGAATTTTATGGTTGATAGTAATATATACATCTACAGAAAATATGAGTGCCGATCAAAAAAGGTAGGCATGCTACGTAGGGGTTCTTATATAGCGGTAATACACATGGGGAAATTAAGTTGCAATCAGCAGATTACTGATGCTGTAAGAGATTCAGTGTCCCCGTGTGTTTAATGCCCTGCAGATCAAATGGTCAGGCCAGTGCGAGTTTATGGAATATTGGGTTGTTACGGTGATAAGGTGACGAGACGAAGGACGCCTCCTAATTCAGTTAATGACATGGGGTTGTTATGAACCCGACACTGACCGTAAGGAAAATGTTCTTACATCCAAGAAGAACGCCATGTGGGGGCTGACGTCGAATTCCGGTCTCATTGAAAATTATGAGGTAGTAGAAGTAACGCACCCTGTTTGGTTCCTAGTGATGGCTAGCCCTATAGGAAAATTAGATGGGCAATGGGGGTTTTGTGTTACCCGTTTTAATAAAGGTATCGAATAAGGCGAGTGTTTAGAAGAAGAGTAAAAAATACCTCCCTAATTGTTTTTCGAGAGAATGGATGAGAAAGTATGTTAGATTGTGGTGGCGTAGAGAGTATGAGGACTCCCTGAAAGGGGGTAGGAGAAGCAACAGAAGTCAGGAGTGACGTCATGTCGTTTTGAAGCTTTTTCGATCTCTTTTGTTCCTGACTGGCGGCCGAAGGAGATGTGAAAACCGGCCGCTCTGCTGCTCGTATGCAGGTTCAGGAGTGGTCTCAGCGCAGTGATCCCAGATTGGCTTAAAATAAATCTCTAGCAGTGGGTTTCTTCTTCACTCTCTCGTACAAAACTACATCTGGGTTTGTGTTATTTGTACAAATACAGCTGTTAAAACTACCAGCTTCTATTTTATTGTTCCAAAAACAAGACACACAAAACGGGTACTTAGGAGAAGGTAAGCAGAAGAATATAACATTCATATGTAATTTTTATTTAAGCTATGATTGTTTTCTGGGAAAATGTTCCGCAATATACGATACAGTTTCCTTGCAACGGGCATTCACTGCTATTTCTACAGCTACATTCGTTATCGTTGTTATAATTATCTAGTGGGGTGTTATATCTATTGTTACATTTTTATATATGTCTATTATGACTGTGAATTATTTTTTCTCAGTTAATTATACAACTTTAACTTAAGTTTAACGGTATGTTTATTAAAAAGTTTATGTAACATGTTATTTGTTGTGGAAAAGTATATTTAAAATATTAGATAACATATGTGAATTTTTGGATTTAACGAGCAAATAAAATGTCAGTATACCAAGTCCTTTATTTGGTTCTTTGTTTTCTTCTAGCGTTCTTGTTCTTTCGGTCGTGTTATTCAATGTTTATTTTATTTGATAAAAGCTCTCTTCTTATTTAGGCACTTTTTAAAAATATTGGCTTGATGTTCAATATAGTTACACTTGATTAATTTATATTACTCCGCATGAGTTGAATACTTTTCTCTTGGATGTTTTCTTATGAAAAACATGGAGACAGTGAAGTTCAGCATTTCTACACTAGGAACAGAAACATATAGTATAACTTTTATCCGGAAAACGGAGGAGCTGATCAGAAGAAACAGATGGAATGCTACACCTTTTCATGTTGCAAGAAACACAGTAGCATCCTACTGTGCCGCACGTATGAAATGTTTAGAGAACGACTTGTTCAAAATTATATATATTTCAGCATTCCACAAAAACACCACATATTAAAATAAATCTAATGATACTGTAAAGGAGATTAAACAGTCAGACTAGCTTATAATAAAGATAAAGAAAACAAGACAATTTTACAAGATAAGCAAGACAGATTACAAACATTGGTAAATGAAAATCTTACAAAAAATACAATGAAGCAGGAAACCGCGATATTGTCGATGAAAGTAACAGAGGCAGAGAAAAATTAGAAGAAAATTATATATAAGTGACAGGGTATACAAAGTTACGAACTAATTCCTTTGTAATTGAACGGTAATAATGAAAAATGTCAAACTGCAAAGAATCACACTTTTTTTGTTGATGAAATAATTAATAGTTCTGGCGGTGTTAATCCATTGATTTGGATTCGGTTTTCCTTTAATAGTGGTATAGGTATTTTTAAAGATCGTTTCACTATTTTTTTCCAATTTCAGGTAAATCCGTTCAACAAAATAGAAGAATAAACATACTACTTTCGAAAATGTCGGTATTACGAAGTATTACCTTTAAGTTAGAAAGTAATTATTTTGCCAGGCCTTGGATTTCGCAATGCCACATACGCATATTACCAGGGAAGAACTGGATATTATATACAAGTGCTGGAAGACTATTAATCTGTAACGATGAGCAAGGGATGAAAAATGATTTTTCGGATTCATTTGATGTAGCGATGGACTCGCTAGATTAAGCTCACATGTCTGACTTGATGGTATTTTGTATGTGATATAAATTTAAAGAAACAGGTTTGATTAGCGTTAATTATGTAAGATTGCATAGAGATGACGGCTTAGAAATAATTAGTAAGACAAATAGCCTCAAGGATGACAAAAAAATTAAAAGTTTATTTACAGAATCATAAAGGTTTTAACTTGAAATCATAGCGGGACTTGAGATCACAAAAATGTTACGACCCAATATATGTTAATCCGAAGTTGACTCATTCACATTGCGTCATTAGGTATATCCCAATATAAATCAGTCTTATAATTAGCAATACTTCTTGTAATGAGGACTTTTTTATAATAATAGTTATACCTAAAACAACGCTTTACGAAAGAGTGGTTATGTTATACCAAAATGGATTACCGCAACATAATGAATACACATGCTAGAAGGAACAATAAACAACTAAAAAGTATATGGGATACGTCGTTTCAACCTGTGAGTCTAATCAAAATTACACACATGTGTCTCAATCTTTCAAATCGACATTTTCCAACAAATAATACGTTACATTAAATATTTAATAAACACACTATAAACTAAGTTATAGCTGTACAAATAACTTAGAAAAATCATTAAGAGTCATCATCCACAGATATTAAAAATAATTAAAACGGTAGAATTAGCAATGCACAATATAATAATAACAACAATAATGAATGTAGCTGCAGAAATAAAAGCGAATGTTCATTGCAAAAAGGTGCTCAACTATAAGTATGATATATCTCGGAACTGTGCTCCCAGAAAACAATCATAACTTAAGACAAACACATAGCAGGTGTATGCACCTATCTGAAGGATACCTACAGAAGACACAACAGATTATTTAACGACCCAGATAATCAAATTCATCTCTGATTATGTAAAAATAACTATTAATAAAAGAAAATAATATAGTACCAGAAGAAAAATGGAGCATTCTTAAAAGTATTTAACGCCTACACTGCACAACCCCACCTATTTGTTTGTCTTAGTCAGAAGTTTGCTATTGTTATGTTCCCCGATATAAGTGTTTGTTGATCCAGAGAGATGAAATAAGATTTAACTGTCAGCACTTAAACAGTTCACAATGGATTAGTATAAAATAACCTGTTATCTACATTAAACATATCATAAATGGATAAGGTCTCCCTTTATAAATACAAACTAATCTCATGAATAATTCTAGTACAGTAGGAATGTAGTTAACTAGTAAATTTGGCGGTCATGATTTTACTTAAACTATGAATCAAAAATGAATTATGCAGTCAGGGGTATCGGTTTGACCGCGCTTTTTTTTTTAAAGCAGAGTCCATTTTAAGTGAACTAGTAACTTTATCATAAAATGCGTTTGATTAATCAAGGTTTCAAATAACATTGATAACTAATAATACAGTAAGAAGTTTATGTTTACCCTCCACTTATTTAATTACGAAGATGAAAATTAATTGTCAATTCTAAATAGTACAAAACTATGGTAATAGGTGTAAGTGCAAGTAAAACTCTTCAATTGTTTTCAATATAAATTATAATTTTATAATCATATTTGACATAATTGTGTGGAGATGACCGTTACATAGTTGCTTATCCATAGAAACAATATAAAAGTGATTAAACTCAAAATAAGGGTTCATATCATAATTAAATAAAGGTAGAAAGGTAGGTGAACACCAATGACATTATAGCTAGGAAAATATTACAGCCGATATCGACGATACTTATTGACAAGATTAGCTAGCTGCTCACCCTCTTCACATGTTCCTCTATTTTATTTCTCTTTCATTTATTTCCACTTTTGTTTACATTGGATTTTCTGGACGAATTACAAATGTAATCTTTACTTTAAGACAACGTCTTGAGACGACGCTGAGGCGCTGAAGTACGAATTGATTAGTATAGATGTCGTGAACTGTTTAGGTCATTTAATAAAAGTTCTACGTTGCATTAGAGACTTTCGAAAAATAATGTTTTTTGTCTATTATGTAAATATATTTGAACTTTACTAAATATATGTATATATATATATATATATATATATATATATATGGGTGGCGCGGATGTGTATGTACGTGAACTCCAAATGTTCGTATGCTCAAAATATGACAAATACAGACGCCTCATGATGGTTGAGTGTTTATAAACTTTTTCAATAACATTTTTATTTGTCATTATTAAGTTTATAATTTTTATTTCCATTGTGCCCTGCGTGGTTTAAATAGACGCAACGTAAAATAATTCTAGGTTAATTGAAGCTACGTATTTGTGCATACCTGTACAAAGTAACTTGCGATTCAAATAATTTTATTAAACCTGTCACGCATTATGTTTCTCCTGGCAACCAAACAAGGCTAACAGCTACTTTGTTTTCGAAAAATGAAATAATATGAAAAAAAACAACAAATAAAAAATACGTTGAAAGGATTCCGTTAAGAAATTAATCTGAAAACATTATCTAAAATTGATTTTTCTTTATACCGTTTTTTATTATTCGTCAAAGTTTTACAAGCTCTAATGGGGATTAGAGAGTTTATTTTCTCTGTAGTTTATGCATCCCTACAGATATAAACAGTGATCTTCCTAGAAGTAGACACTGAACAAATCTCAGGAATCTACTAACATAAGCGAATATTATATATATATATATATATATATATATATATAAAGTATAAACGTATACTCAAAAAAGAATAAAAGGGAAATATCAGCAGAGTGCTCAATTAAATCAAATTAAGAGCGTAATATTTTTTTTTTAAATACAGATTTTATTCATAAATCCAGATCATATATATATATATATATATATATATATATATATATATATATATATATATATATATATATATATATATATATATATATATATATGAGACAAAAAGTATATTTTTACAATTGAATCTGTAGTGAAATAATTAATGCTGAATATACACGATAGAGCAATTATGTAGATAAATTATAGCGGAGAGATATAGATGTGCAACTGACAAATCTGTATCATCTTCGGTTGTTCAATGCAAGGTGTACTCCATAAAAACATGTTAATCTTTTTACTTTAAGCCAGGCTTTTCAAAGATTAAAATCTCATAATCAGATGAATTACATAGAGTGATAAGTTGGCTGAGGAATAGCCATAACCACAATTTGAACAATTTTGAGAAACAATTCAAAGTAATTGAAAGTAAATGTGCGTGCGTAAAAACATAGAGCATGTCCAGTTTGAAAAAAAATGTCCTTTGACAAAGTGTGCGGTGAAGAAAATTTTAGAGATGGAAAGAGTTAATAGCAGAGATATCGTGAAGCTTGTGTCAGAAATAATCAACACGTTATGAATCCAACAGAACGATGTTCAGTTCAAACGTGTTCGGACATTTACTAACGGGGCATGCTTATATTTTTACGCACGCATATTTACTTTCCATTACTTCATATCGTTTCCTTAATTTTTTCAAAGTTTACATTTCGGCCATTCACATGCCATCTATGAAATTCCTCTTTGGATTGGCCATTCGCCTATCTTTATCTCTGTTCCTTCATTTATCTACATAATCGCCTTATCCCGTATATTGAACATTATTCATTTAACTTTTTTTAGCCAGAAGCACGTGTCCATTGATTCCCTTTGTGAACGTATAAAATAAATCAATATATATATATTAACGAAAAATACGTCCTATAAAGTTAAGGGCAACTAATAATGCCATTTTCTGAATCTTATTCACTTATGAAGTGAGACAACCGAAATAATAAAAAGCTAAAAACAAAAAAAAAACGTTGAAATCAGCAATAAAATAATTACATAAAGATACATTAAATATTTACGTAGATCGTACATGTTCGATTTGACCCAATGGTAAATACACTGGTCTATAGACATTAATATCGAAGGTTCGATCCTTGTCTAAGTTAACCATGCTGATGAAAACTGTGAACCAGAAACACATGCCCATGGATTATTTCTATGTACGTATAATATATATATATATATATATATATATATATATAATTTTCCTCAAAATATGTATACACATTCAAATCTATTTAATGGTTCTTACTTGCAAATATGATGTATTTAAGAGCAGAACAGTAAAGATACAGATACAAATATGTTGGGAGTAAAATTACTAACAATATGTTACATAGTTTTCCTTTTGTTTAGGTACAACGTGTAGTAACTGTTCTGATGTTACACTCAGTTAATTATGTCCTCGATGGTGAACGAGAAGTATTTCTAGACTGAGGCAATTAATTTTATTTTATACAGTGCTAACTGCCCTTTGGTGGGTGTCTATCTTATCCCTGTATTGAACACTGACCTTGTGTCTAACTTTGCCCTCGTGGGGAGGCAATTCAATTGGAACATTAAAAATGAATTTGTAATATAAGTAAAGCCTGCATTGCCTTATATAAGAATATTCATGATATAAAACCTAACCGTATATTTTAACTCGTTCCTCTTAAAATACTTTTAATATCGTAAAGTAATGGACCTATACACACCCCACACAATTTACTCAGCTGCTTAACCACAATATTCTTCAGTTGCTTCTCTCAGTTTGCAGCAATTGTTTCAGGTTTCTTGCTTTAAATATTATATTGATGAGGCCTCACAAAACGAAACACTTGCTGAAAACTAAGAGTAAAATTAGATATATGTGTTAATACTACTCCATTATATATATATATATATATATATATATATATATATATATATATATAGAAAGAGAGAGAGAGAAAGAGAGAGAGAGAGAAAGAGTAGGAGATATATAGATATATAGATAGAGAGAGGGAGAGGGAGAGATAAACGCATATGTTTATATAATGGAGAGTTGTAATATCCTACTAGACACCACCATCGAGTGGTTTCGGTCTATATGTACACGGGTTTGCCAGGAAAACCTTACATAACCTTACATAAGGATACGTCACTCTAAATTTAAACACTGCTAACATATTTTAAATTAAATAGTATTCGAAGTCCAAATATTATCCGTATTGAGATGGCTATACAATGGTTTATACGAGGAATAGTGCACCTTCTCCAACTATGTAATGGCAGCAGTTTGAAATACGTAATTAAAGTTTGCTTCCATGATGCGATGGACAAAAGGCATCTGTAATGTTTTGGCTTACCGAATGAAAGTTCGTTGAGGATACAATCGATTACGCCTCAATTTAATCAGATTATATTAGAAGAGCACACAATTGCCTTGCACCGTAAATTATGGCCTAATAGGTTCCTATTTACCTGAAATACACTGCATAAGTAAAACTTCAACGGGATCATTGATGCACTTTACAAAAGATGTATTCTAATAACATTGTACTTAATCTACATTGTTCCGAATAAATGTTGGATGTTGATTCAGTTACATAACTATTAAGACGGGAAAGACGTGCGGTATATTGTATTAATCTGTTAAAACTTTAAACATGTTTAAGAATAAAATAACATTATTTTTTGACGGAAGCGGGAATAAATAAAATCAGCACAAACATATATTGAACTTGATGCCGGTTTTCATTTTAATTTTATTTATTTGTATACGGAGTATCCGTGTACAAATTTAGCTGTATATACATAACAAATATATATATATATATATATATATATATATATATATATATATATATATATATATGCATGTACACATTTATATGTATGTATATATATATATATATATATATATATATATATATATATATATATATATATATATATCAGATAAAACGATGATTATAACAATTGGAAAGATACAATATCTGTTAAGACATCAGAAGTTCAAAGCAATCTGACTGATAATCTTCATTGTGGATTCATCTAATTGGATCATTTTTACCCTCGGACTACTTCACGCAGGATGAACGAACTCTACTGACCACCGTGGAATAATCAGCTTCTTAACAACACACTTTTGACTTTAAGTATTCTAGTTCGAACATGTGTTTCCAATAAAACAGGTGTTTTGTGTTTGACGTGTTTTTGACAGTGACTAC
>OY744535.1:50522960-50525460 GCA_963556195.1 Sepiola atlantica
TCACTAATGCATATGTGCATGTATGTATATATATACATATATATATATATATATATATATATATATATATATATATATATATATTAACAGGTATACTATTTCGTTGTATAACATCTCTTTAGTGTTGTCAGACATGCAATTATTCAAGCTAATTTAAATCCGATTTTTGTATCTACAGTCGAATTTTTTATAGACTGCACCATAGGCACGAATTCGTAATATGTAAAACGACTTATTTTAGCACTTACAAGAGTTTACTTGGGGAACTGTTTAATAGAAGACTAATAAGAATAGTATTACAACTTTTACACGTACGATTTTATTAAAACTATTCTGACAATATGGTGCATGTCAACATCATAACGGCAAGTGCGCTCCTAGATAATGCCTGCTGTCTAATAATGTGTAGTGTGTATTTATAAGGTAGACACTTAAAAGCTTTGTGACTGACTTCATAATTAATACATTAATTTTCGAATATACAGTTTTAATTAAGATGGGTTTTACGTGTATGTGTGATTGACTAAAATGTGTCAATATTCCGAAGGTGATAAAATCAGATAATGTAATTGAGATGCATGGTACGCCTACAAACAATATTGTTGTAGTGTAACACATTTATATAACTGTGTTGGTATTATTATCGTAAAAATGCACTAACACTTATAGATAACTTGCTTTTTCATACCGTTGTTTATGTTAGAAAATAGTTATTTTAAGAGGATATACATTGATATATATATATATATATATATATATATATATATATATATATATATATATATATATATATATATATATATATATATAGTAATCCAGGTAGGGTAAAAATCTACAGGGTAGAAATCCAAAGGGAATCAAACCGGGCTTATAAAAGAGTGCACAATCAAACTATAGAGCTGTATTGTGAATGCTTTTATTCAAACGTGCACAAGGTCTGCTACACTGGCATGTCGATTTTATCGATCCACAGCTCTCAAGAGCTGAGGTCCCATCAGGCAGATAATTTTTCATGATCCAACCTGGTCGCTAAATTCTAGGAAGAATGAAGTCAAGCTAAGAAGAAGAGGAGAAAGAAATAAAACTCATGGTACGGATTTTAAAATATAAATGCCGTTATAAATAAATATTTTCATTTTTTTTATCCAACGCTGAGCTTGGGTAGAAAGGGGGGGAAGCGATGAAAAGAAAAGAAAAAGAAAAGGAAGAAACATATATTTGCCGTTAGAAAAGTTTAATTTACAGCTATTTGTATGTTTATTTTTTATTTTTATCCAAAGCTTAGCTAGGGTAAGGGGGGTTGAAGGAAAAGAAAAAGAAAAGGAAAGGCTAAGCGTTGGATTGAAATAACAAATAAAAAACAAAAGTACAAATAGCTGTAAATTAAACTTTCTAACAGCAAATATATTTTTCTTCCTTTTCTTTTTCTTTTCTTTTCCTCGCCCCCCCCCCCTTTCTACCCAAGCTCAGCGTTGGATAAAAAAATGAAAATATTAATTTCTATCGGCATTTATATTTTAAAATCGGTTACATGACTTTTATTTCTTTCTCCTCTTCTTCTAAGCTTGACTTCATTCTTCCTGAAATTCAGCGACCAGGTTGGATCATAAAAAATTATCTGTAGATCGATAACATCGACATGCCAGTGTAGCAGACCTTTTACATGTTTGAATAAAAGCATTCACTATATATATATATATATATATATATATATATATATATATATATATATATATATATATATATATATATATATAAACAAATATTAATTATTTATCCCCTACAGACATCGATGGTTCATGCTAACGCAATCTTCAGTGCAGAGGTTAATTTCCGACAGTCGGCCGTCGCGAACTTCGATCACACATCGCTACTGATTCGCAGTCAAGAGCGTTTCCTGTTAGCCATCACAAATTAGCTTAGAATTAAGGAGAAATTTAACTTTGTCATTACCAATTCGGCTGGTATTTTACAACGAGCAGCGAACGTGATCTAGAACAACAAACTGTGTTGTCTCGCAATGAAGGTAGCAGTACTGCTTGTTATTAAACTCACTCAGTGGGTTAGTGTATATATATATATATATATATATATATATATATATATATATATATATATATATATATATATATACATACGCACTAAAACAGATGTATTATATTTGCTAATTTCTAACGTCATTTCTGTCCGAAAAGAATTATTGTTAGAGGATATATATATATATATATATATATATATATATATATATATATATATATATATATATATATATATATATATATATATACATATATGTGTGTTTGTGTTTGTGTATTATAATATTAAAAGCGTCTTTTAAAACTTAAATAAATTGTTAAAATAAGTAAAATATATTATAAAAAATGTTTTATAGCTCTATCTGAAAAGAGACTGAGCACTTCACGTGTTCGAGGTATACTGTTTTTACTTAGCTCCATTCAGATATAGGAACGTTTGTTTTAATCCTTAAGAATGTTATAAT
>OY744535.1:50530460-50555460 GCA_963556195.1 Sepiola atlantica
TATTTACACAACGTAAGTTCAACTATTGTATAATTAAAGTGTATCATCTATCCTAAAATTAAAAGAAAGATTCGCAAATTCAATCGGGTGAGAATTTTTTATATGAGAATGTATCTATTTTCGAAAAAAAACAACTCCAGACTGCGACAGATGCGAAATTTACCATGTCCTTGACGCGACACCAATATTAATGTTAGAATCCAAAAGTTTACAGAGTCAACACGGGTGAATAGAAATATAATGTATGACTTTAAAGACATACTATCTGCAAACAATAAAGAAGCTAGTGTGAATGACGTTTATCTATTATTATTATTTGACATAACTTCTATCACTCCCACGATCTACTTGTTTAACTTTACTTCTCTCTCTCTTAATATATATATATATATATATATATATATATATATATATATATATATATATACATTTATATATATATATATATATATATATATATATATATATATATATATATATATATATACATATATATATATATAAGTAAATTTCGTGTACAAGAGAATCGTAAGATGAATTTTAGAGGAAACATTATTTTAATTAATGAAAAAAACGGGTGGAAAAAAGGAAATTGTTAAAAATCACCTTAAGGCCTTATCGTCTGGCCCTCTAAGATATATATATATATATATATATATATATATATATATATATATATGCATGTGGAAATCAAAAACAATATAGACATATCACAAATAAATATATATATATATATATATATATATATATTGTTATTGGTGATTTGTGCATATTGCTTATTATCTTCACATGCATATATATATATATATATATATATATATATATATATATATATATATTTATATGCATATATATATTTATATATGTATATATATGTATATATATATAAGTTACATGGAGAGAGACCATCTAATAAATAAATGTAACAACCGAAAGTGTATATGCATTTACAACTTCTAGACAGGTAACTGTTATTTAACTCAACAATACAACATATTATTTTTACATTCTGTATATATATAGTGCATATAGACGATTAAGAGAGTCTCCTTTTAATACCTAATTAGAATAACTATTTTTAAACAGCTTATAATCAATTAAAATGTGTGTGATCTATTTGGAATTGAAATATCTTAGATTAAGTCCAGATATGGAACAATCTCGTCGCTATAAGAGTACTTTATTAAAGTTGTTTACTGAATACATCGATTACACTATTAATACACTTAATATTAAACCTTCCGCGCTCGCTATGAGCGAGAAGATAACATGGAGGAGAAAGAGTGTGTCTGTATCTCTCGCCGTCGTTTTGCAGTAATAATAATAAGAGTGAATGACCCTTTAAAGTACAATCTCACATATGAACGAGAAGGGGCATTTTATCTACAAAGTTAACAAAGTGTATTTATAAATTATGGATTCTCTGAGGAAAACAATTGTGTTTACCATAGACAGTTTAATTTCAGTAACCATGCATTCATTCATTTTTAATAGAATCCAAATGATTGACAGAACGTTTCGTCGAAAACATCAGGACTACCACTATAAAGAGCTATGCATACTAGCCTTTCTAAAAGCGCGACTCTTAAGGAAGAGAAGCCGAACCCATCAGAAAGCAAGAAATAAAAATATAATAACGACATCCACATTGTTAAAGCATTCATTTACGTACGTTCAACCCAAAAGTATATGGTTCTGTTTACTCTTTAGATGCCATATTTAATGGCTACGAAGCAAGCAAACTGTGAAATTCCATTAAAATTGGATATACGTATTTTAGGTTTAAGAGAGCTCTGCCACTTTGAATCATTTTTAGCTCTTGCTATTAAGTGGTAAGTGTCACAGTCGGTGTGAGGCATTACTTTGACTTTGCAAATGTTTTTTTTAGATAACCACGCCTGCATACAACGTAATACACTACGTGGCATGCTTAGAGTGTAGATGACATCACGTTGCTTGTTCCTTTGGTGGAAAATATATTAGTGATAAGTAGATTTTGTTTACTACAAAGATAAAGGGCCCGCAGACAATTTGAGATTGTGCATCCAGGGTTACGTTAACAAAAGTTAATCGTCAGTAGAAAAACGGGTCTCCGAATGTGCTGTAATGTTTACATTCTACCTCTTATAATTCATTCTTAAAATTGTAGTATTGCGGTCAAGTGTTTTTCTATTGTCAAACGCATTTATCAACAAAACTTGAGTAGCTATGTTTTCGCATAACTTTTTTTTCCTGCTAATAATTACAGCTGTCAGCTGCAGAATGGTTACAATGTATGTTTAGGAGATGTGGTATTTTCTTGCCGCTAAATTCGTAAGAAAGCAGTGCTCTCTAAAGTAGGCTGCTCAGTCACAAAAACCATCACCGAGTACACAACTACTAACGTATTAGAATGAAAAACCAATAATGATATACTTAATTTCGTCTGTGGGCAGCTCTGTAACTACATGTTCACAGACTGTCAGGCTTACACGCATCGCTAATTTTTATCGCCGCATCACTTTGGGGTTTGACAAGTGTCATTGTTTGAAAGAGTATATGTACAGATAGAGTTTATATAGAGTTTTAGTTTTGTACGACACCTACTCCCTCTTTTTATTAAAAAGGTTAAGATCCGGTAACATGCAAGGGCTAAATAGCCAGCTCTAAGATTAACTTAAAACCAATATGATGCGATGAGCTGTGACCCGCTTTATATTATTTTACATCAGTGATTTGCTTCGCTGAAACAGGTTGACTGCACTACGGTTTACGAGAGCCTCTTCTATCAGCTATGCTATTTGACCCATGTTTTACACTAAGGTGGCTGAGCAGCATAGCGTATACCACACCCTCGTGTGCCATGCGAGCAACAGCTAGCATTCCCTAAACTCCTTCTGGAAGTTTCTGTAGGGGTTATCAGACCCTTAGCTTTTGGTTAAAAAACCTTATCGCAAAATACAATAGGAATCTAATTTTCGGCGTTCACGAAATCCGCGTTGTGGTAGCAGTCATTACGAAAAGCATGGGCTTTGTTTTCCTGGATGATCTTTATCTTCTCATACGACATCTGTTTGCTCTTACAGCACGTCTAAAAACAAGACTTTGAACTGCAAGCAAATATATATATATATATATATATATATATATATATATATATATATATATATATATAAATATATATATATATATATAAATATATATATATATATATATATATATATATAAATATATATATATATATATATATATATATATAAATATATATATATATATATATATATATATATATAAATATATACGTAGAAAGCAAATGTTATAAATCTTATATATATATATATATATATATATATATATATATATATATAAATAAATATACACACACACACATATATATATATATACATATATATAAGATTTATAACATTTGCTTTCTACGTGTTAGTCAAATAAATAGTGTTTATAAAAAAGGTGATCAATAGCAACTAGAGCTGCTTTTAGAATAATTGCTTATTTATAGACACACTATTTGTTACATATATGTCTACCTGTTTTATCTGCGAAACATGTATATACATATGTCACAAATAATATGTGTTTAAAAATGTATACTATATATATATATATATATATATATATATATATATATATATATATATATCAAGTGAACAAGATTGCTTTACATTCCAGAGTCAAATGTTTTATTAAAACATTCTCGATTTCAAAGTTGTACATTGAGATCTGATAAAAAGCAAAGGCATTAAAATAAAAACACCCTCACATCGGATGTGCTTCATTATAATTTTGTTTATTTGGTTTTACTAAATAGTAAGACTCAATAAAAAATTATAGAGCAAAGAGCGAATATTGACATACAAATGTTGGTTTGTCAATACTGAATCAAATAGTACCGTAAAAAGTGTATCAAAAGGGTTTGATTTGAGAATAAAAAATATCGTTAGATCAGTAAAATATTGGTGTTTCAAATGAAAGAAAATATTGTTTATTTAGATCTTCACTTTCGTTACAAGTTAATACTCATCAGGAGTTTAACTGAAAAGGGTTTGTGTACAGAAATAATGGAAAGTATATGCAACAAGATATATTTTCGAGCAACTATATATATGTATATACCAATATCAATATATTTACACATATGCATGTATTAAAGCACATTTAAAAACAAAGAACGTCGAATTAAAAAAACACCAGCCAACCACTATTGGGAGCTCAAAAAAATGGATACTCACCAATAATTGAATGGAAAATAATACAACAGGCCATTACACGTAGAAATGTTGATACATAGTCTGACAAGGCTTTGTGGCATTTTAACCAAAAAAGAAAATGCAGTTTAAATTCTCAGAGTAACTAACTAAATCAAAGATATCGCAGACTTGACACTTGCATAAGACGACCCACCGATAGATATAAACGCCCATATACGTTTATATACATATATATATATATATGTATATATATATATATATATATATATATATATATATATATATATGTGTGTGTGTGTGTATGTGTGTCCTTCTCATATAATTAACACTGTTAACATATCCCCAATTGACGATAACAATGACATTTAACTCATTAATGATTATTAGAAATAAAAAAAACCCTACAACTTGTAGTAAAAAAATATCGACCAACCCCAAAACAATTATTATTGTTATTTCAAGCACTACCATAACTAACCGCCTCATCATGCATCTTGTAAACTCTAACTCAATGTACGAACATCTACAAAACATTATAGTTGTCTCTCTGATTTAATAAAAAAATAGTTAATAAAACTAATATTATGCATTCCAAAAGATTTTAAAAAGTGAAAAAAATACTGGTAGCTATCTACATAAAAACGCAACAACATAAAATTAGCAACATCACATATGAAACCAGCGGTAACATTTAAAAAATGTCTAACGTATTGCGTTTTTCTGTGATGCTATTCAGTGTTTCTAAATTAAGTCGTCAACGACTTCCTAGAACAATGCAAAAAGCGTTCTGAGCGTATTTCTTCGCCGTATTTAAAAAAAGTATCTTCTTTTTCAAGCTGTTTTTTATATTTCCTTTTGCATCTGAAGATGATTCGACGATGAATCGAAAACGTTCGTGAAACCTGTGGAACATTTATTAATTTTGTTGATTTTTGTACAAGAAATACTATCAGAACAATGAAAAAATGAAAAAAAGATATAATCAAATGAACAATTTTCTTTTATTTTCAACAATGTTTATATATATATATATATATATATATATATATATATATATATATATACAGGGTGTCCCAAAATAATGTATACACCCTTTGAATCGTTATAACTCGTTCAATTTACTGAGTTTGATTTGCAAACAAAATTGATAAAAGAGTAGAACAGTAAGATACACATTTAAAAATACTGAAAGTAAAATTAACAAAAACATAGAAAATTAACTTTTAATAAACGTAAAGGCTACAATGTTTAAAGCAAGAAACCTGAAGTAATTGCAAACAAATGGGAGTAGTAATTGTAGTAGAATGTGCTCAAATACCGGAGTAAATGTCGCAGGACGTTTGTAGGTACAATTCTTCACGTCTTCACTATATGGAAAGTGTATTGAGCAGAACGGGTTGGGGTTAGGATGAGGGTTCATTTTATGAACATTCTGAAATTACCCTAAGTAGCCTTTATCTTTGTTAAAAGTTAATTTTCTATGTTTTTGTTAGTTTTACTGTCAGTAATTTTAAATGAATATTCTTACTCAATCTTGTTTATCAATCTTGCAAATAAAAATCAGTAAATTGAACGACTTATAACAATTCAAAGGGTGTATACATTATTTTGGGACACCCTGTATACATATATATATATATATATATATATATATATATATATATATATATATATATATATATGAAAATACAAATTCAACACAGGAAGAAACCGAAATCAAAATATATAGGCATATTCTCACTTCGTTCTTTATATAAATATACACATGTCTATATTGCTTATAGTTACTACATGGATTGCTATGCATATGTTTATACATACATCCAAATATACATATATATATATATATATATATATATATATATATATATATATATAAATGTACATATATATATTGATATATATATATATATATATAAATGTACATATATATATATTGATATATATATATACATATGTTTATATATATACATATTTATATATATATATATATATATATATATATACATACATATTTATATATATATATACATATTTATATATATATATGTAAATATGTTTATATACATACATATTTATATATATACATATGTTTATATATACATACATATATATATATATATATATTTATATACACATGTATAGTGAGGAGGAAAGAGAGAGATAGAAATCTCAATATGTATCATAACTTTCTTTAACAAACAAATGTATCAATGAAGAAATGTGTGGCAATAATGCTGGCGCAACTGCAGTAAATGAAAATAAAAAAGCGCAAGTATAAAAGTGAAGACAAAAATGTATTTGGCAAAATAACTAGATTAAAAATAGGTTACTGGAAAATATTTAATCCTAAAATTTGCAAATGGAATTATGATACAATATTTTATGAAAATGTTCAAAATGAATGCATTATTAAATAAAGTGCTGACATGCTAATACTTCTTTTTTTCACAAACAAATTTTGCAATTTGTCGGGGAAGGCGTGAAACAGTTTGATTCTTCTAGATTAAATACATCGGAGCTAGATGACATCAAAGTACGTATCTCGTGCAGTTTTTTTTTTGATAAAACTCGTTTAAATCTTCTCTTTATATTTACCTTCAGTAGATACATCAAATTTCGCATGAAATATTTAACAAGAAAATCAGTTGACGAGCTACATGCGCAAATCTAGTGCAGTTTCCTTTATTTTCAGTTTCTCAGTTCACATCTAACTACGAAGATTTTATGTTTCCTTTAATTAATAAAATCAAACTTTTAATAAACATTGGATATTATTTAAAATGATATGATTACTTCTTTTAAATAACTGTGGTAGACTGTAATTGGTCCAGAACGACAACACGAAGTAGAGGTGTCGAGAAAACAAGTATATTCCAAAAAAGTATAATACGACAGAGACCAAGAGTTGGTGTACATTTGTCTTGACTGCAAGTGTAGAGTTACATGCTGCAAACACTAGGATGCTGGAGCTGGCAGTATGTATTTTAGTGAAATAGTTCAAGTTGTCAATATAAGTAACGTGCAATAACACCTGCTCCCAAGCCTTACCTCTTCAGGAGTCACATTATCGTTTTCTTTTTCTGGATTGACACTTTTGTGAGGCTGCTTGGAGTAGCTGAATGTCAAAAGTGTTGTATCTGGTAACCATGACTTCTTCCTGTGGAGTGTCGGCAATGTCTTCCGATAGTTGTTTCCTAATTTGAGTTCATTGTCCTTTATGAGAGAACTGCTGGACACTATAAAATTAAGAGTTGATATTCTATAGCTTTTTTAATTCTAAACTTTTGATTTTAGAGCACATGTGTAAACGTTTATAAAGTATTCTTCGCTTCGACATTCAACTTCAAGACAAGTCATCTTATCTGTCTTAATCTTTTGCTCTTCAAATACATATTTGAGTTGCATAAGTTGAACCGTTTCATCAAATCTGTGCAGATATGTTGTTGGTATTTTTAATACGAACTTTTTAAAAACTTTTTTGGTAGTTCTTTTTAAAGTAATGGCTGTAATAATTTTACATTAATGTCTGTAATAATTTACATTTTTCACCAGTCATTGTGGGTTCTTAGCATGGTCGGTGTATCCGACATTCTCTATGTATGTATGATCGTACTCGACGCATCTGAACCAGAATATAATTGTAATTTTAGATTTTAATTCATGATTTTTACCTGTACCTATTATCTTATGATTATAATATCTTGCTCATTCTGTTTTCGTAGATTTAACCCGACTTTTATTTCCTCTACTTTTTCTTCAATTCAAACTCTTGTGTCCAACTTTCTTACAAGTTAGACATGTTTTAAATTTCATAGGCAATCCGTTACCCGATGGATGGATGCACGAAAAACAGGTGATAGCCTGTAATTTACCATGTGATTTTTATTGGGCTGTCATGTTTTTGTAGGAGAGTGAAATAATCCCTTTTTGTTTTGAACTGTTTTGAAAGAGAGTTGATATGTAATTTATGATGTACTTTTCTTATGTGTGGAATGTCAGCCTCTCCAATGTCTGGCAGTATTGAGCTAATGTCTTCAATGTTACATTTTGTTCACTTTTTAACTTGTTTATACGTCTGTTTTTGCGTATGTTATACCAGTCATCGCACGAATATTAAACATTTGAAGTTATCCGCGCTAAGGTCTACTAATTTATAATTGACACAATGTTTATGGACGATTGACACGAAAGTTGCATAGTCTTCGCCATCTTTTTTGACAACATTAAAAGCACGTCCTCTGTTTGTGGAACAACGTCATTTTAAGACTGAAATAGTATGCTAAATATTTAAATGCTTCAAGAAGAAGCAAGTCGTCCGATATCGGGGTAAAATAAAGTTCACGAATTTAATATGTTCGTTGTCCTTACTCTTCTGAGCAGTAGACGAATTTTGTTTAGAGTCTGCTCAATTTTTACAATATTTTTTGTATAGATACTTATTGCAGCAACCATCATGCAGCTCCACAGTGAAAACGAGTGAGGGTTGCGCCGTGTATTGCCCATCAGGGGTTGAACGCAGAGTGTTCCAGTTACAAAATGGAAAAAAGTAACTTTTTTCACGCAACGAGAGTTCACGTATGCAAATGAGGTTTTGTTTGCATGAGCTGATTCTCGTTGTGGTAAAAAAGCGTAGATACTTTGGGAGAATGGTTGACGTTGAGACTACGTCGAGTGCTCAGAGATAGAACAATATAGAAAATAAAAAAAAGGAAAATAAAAGGGAATTGCGTGTTAGATTGTTGTAAGTTAAAAGAACAGTTAAAATAAGTCGGCGTCCCGTTTAACCTCAGTAGTAGAGAATTCTTTCAACTCTGAGTAGTGAACCAAATACATTTGATTGTCAGTTTATAAGCACTTTTTCCTTACACCCATACTTTCTGAAATATTAGGTGAAGGGTTCATCAGCATCTGAAAAATAAGTGAAATTGTCAATTCCACTCAAATCTGCATTCTGCGAAAAGTTATTTTCGTTCTCAGTATTTATACGTTATTGTTTAGTTTAATATTTAAGTTAGTTGGTTTTGTTCTAGTAGTTTTTCTGTCGAATGTTCGTTATTGTTCCAATGAAAGCTTTTTAAATCTTCCTACATTTGTTATTGTCTTTGATCGGCTTTTTTCCAGAAGTTTTCGTCTGTTTTATATAGCCTTAAGTCGTATTGTATATTGTTCTAGAAGTCTTTATTCTGTTTTATGTTGCTGTTTCAGTTGGTATTTCTACGAGTTCTGTCATGACAATTTCAATATATTTCATCTTTGAAATGTGTATGTATAGCTTTTTAAGAGTGATTTCATTTATATTACGTTGCAAAACGTTATATTTGTTATAAAAACAGAAGAAAGTATAACACCTGTTTTTCTTTAACGAAAAATATCACTTGTTTAGTATGCTTTCCACGTAACCGTAGAATTTACAGCCAGCACATTAGTCAACATCAAAAAAAAAGGTTGTAATTATTATTTTATTTTGGCGACACGAGTTTTCTCTTTTAGAGATGAAAAAATATCATGTATTCCATCGTTGCTAAATAGTAATACAGTGCCAAGATCGCAATAATATAATTGGAGACTTTTCTTATTTGTGAGAGAAAATAAGTCAGTCTTTTACAGGTCTTCTTCCTTTGAGTCCACCGGAAAAAGCCAGTTCTGGAACTAGGACGTATTCGGGTGTATTTCTCTCACGTTAGCCCTTTTTTAAGGTTCTCCAAAAAAGAATGAATATACTTCGTCGCCAGTTATGGTGTATATTTAAACGTTCTCGACACTCCCTTACTGTACTTTTACTATAGTTGTTGTGGTCCTGTAAACAATCTGGAGGTAAGAAACGAACTCGGAATTTTGAGAAAAACAAGTATATAGAAAATATTATAACACAACAATAAACAAGAGTGGTCGTACGTTTCTCTTGACTGTCAGTATAGACTTGCGTGGCCCCAAGTATTTAATTCCCTCTCACCGCAGGAATACGTGACACAAGGTTGGGAAATGGGGAGATCAAGCCAGCACCCCTAAAGAAGGAGCACTCTGGCCTATCAAAAATAGCCTGGGCAACACTGTCGGCATTCCCCGGTAAGGGCGCCTCAGGAAGCAAGCAATACACTTACTCCTCCCCAAAGAGGGAAGCCAAGGCCTGGGAGGGTGCACCTCCTAGGAAAACCCAGGACAATATACCTCAGCCTGGCAGATAAAAGGCCACTGAAATGGCCCAGTTCCTACCGGACTGATTGTCGAGAACGAATCCTCGACTGGTATTACCCCATCCCGACGTCCTCAATAAGAGACTGAACAGGAT
Source organism: Sepiola atlantica (assembly GCA_963556195.1). NCBI lineage: Eukaryota > Metazoa > Mollusca > Cephalopoda > Sepiida > Sepiolidae > Sepiola > Sepiola atlantica. The sequence continues at coordinate 50,540,961 of OY744535.1, forward strand.
GGGGCAAGGCTCAACATTGAGAAGAAAGTGTTCCCATTATTTATGGTACGTGGAAGAGTTCAAGTAGTCTGTATACGTAAGGTACCATAAAAGTAGCAAAATAAATATTTTAATAAGAGTTAAAAACTTATATCATTCAATGCTTATCGCGCACTGAAAAAAACAGACCATGAGTTAATATATTCGATATATTCTGATATTGGGGGTGTCGAATTGAGCATTTGCGATTGTCAAATGTTTATGAAGCACAATTTGCGATTTACATTTAAAGTAACAACGCAAAAACATATATATATATATATATATATATATATATATATATATATATATATATATTGTGTACACATGTCTTGTTGACCACGAGTGTGTGTGAGAGAGTCATTAAGGTCTCGTCCTTAGGTTTACTACCTCTAAGCTCTATTCCCATCGTCCACCTACAGAACATCAGCTAAGACAACTGAGATATCACCAACTAATCCACCTGTTCAGGTTACTTCACACTGACCTGCCAATCGATATCCTCAAAAACGTATCGCAGTTATTTTAAAACTCGGCTGCTCAAACGTCAGTGTAAACAAAATATATCTACTTGTTGCAGGAATCACGATACACCCGGTCTTCTCAGTTACCCACAGCTTCAACTAGAAATGATTACTTTTTCCCGAATTATCTATCCTTCCCTTTCTTCCGCGTAATTGTTTATAACGCCACTGCCTCTTTATAACACAATACATCTATCGCTTTCATATTGTCATCGAATTTCGTATTGTGATTTAATTGCGAATTACGTTGACATTGCCATTTTCTTCTTCGCAAATATTTTCAGTTGTTGAGGCTGTGAAAGCGGAGACATTGGGTAGTATCATAAAACTCCATCTTCTTCACACCATGAAATATTATAATTCTATAACTAAAAGAACATCAATAGTACATTGATGTTCCTTGCATCCTCCTCCAACTTTTCTACATTAAATGTAATAGTTTATTCCGTTTAACCCATTGAAAATATTGTCGTTATTAATCGAGTAACAAAATTTCAATTATATAGATAATTTTAAAATATTTTATTTTATTTTTTCTTTTCAACTAAAAAACAAACAAATATTTACATATTAAGCTCTATAATGATACTCTTATTTACATGAGTACGTACGTCATTACTTTTCAAATGCATTAAAACAAATTATCGTCTGATCGTCAATAGTAAGCCAACTGCGAACAAACAACAATGTGTAGAGGCAAGAAATGATTGCAAAGTAGTGATAGATGAACCAAAGACCAGGTATACAGAGATAACAAACAAACGCATCTAGTCACAGAAACTAGGTAATCGTGATTTCTGGAAAATGTACAATAGTGTGGTGAACAATAGGCACTCGACAATTCCCCCGCTATCAAATCACAACGATGTTGTTAGCACGGCAACTGATGACGCTGAACTACTTACCCAGCGTTTCGCCTTAAACTCAACTTTGGACTCGGCAAACTACACCCTCTCTAAATTCCCACACCGAAGCCACACTTGAGAATCTGGTCATTACCCTTTCTCAGGTGAAAGCCATCATAAAAACCTTAACACTTCTAAAGCATGTGGGCCTTATCTTATACCAGTAATAATAATAAAGAAATGCTCTGCTAAGCTGGCCCCTGTCCTCTCCGAATTATACAACACATGCTTTGCTGAATCTTGTTTCCCTGATACTTGGAAATTGCCTTTTTAGTACCAATATTACAGAATTTAGGAGATAGAACTGACCCTCTATACTACCGTCTAATCAGTCTTCTCCCGATATTTGCCAAACTCTTTGAATCATTCATCAATCTTGCTATAGCCTGGAACCTAACTAATGCTAAACTTAATTCTGATCATCAGTACGTGTTTAGATAAGCACGATCTACCGCAAATATCCTAACAGGCATCGCTGAACGCATATATCATACACTGGAAAATCAGGTAAAGCTAAGGTTGAAGCGCATGATATATCCAAGGTCTTTGCCAAGGTATGGCATGCAGGGCGTCTCCTAAAACTGCACTTATATGGTATTACTGGACAAATATCTAATATAATTAAATCCTTCGTAACCAAAAAAATATCCAGGTTGCCCTCGATGGCCGTTCATCTAAGCAACATGACATAAATGCTGGTATCATCTAAGGATCCATCCTAGGACCTCTACTGTTCTTGGTTTTCACAAATAACCCCCCTGATGTATTGATACTGAGCTAGGAATATTTGCTGAGGACACCAGGCTCTACTCTTGTCATGTGGGCCAAACCGACGCGCACATATCTGAGGCAATGACTGAATCCTTAGAAAATGCCATCCAGTCTGTAGTGGATTATAATAAAAAATGGATGGTAACTTTTAATGCCACACATACAGCGCTACGTTCCTACAATAACTACAAGAAACCTCTTCAACCACTGATTGGCATGACACATAACACCCATCCTGAGAGTTCATCATTCAAACTCCTCAGCCCAAATAACATTAATTTGAAACATATACATTGAAGATATTGCCAGGACTGCTGTAAAAAAGGTGGGATCCGTCTACCGTGCTAGTAAACTCCTCACACCTGACATTATCCTATATCTCTACAAAGCCACCATCCGCCCATGCATGGAGCATTGTTCCAACATATGGGCTGGTGCATTATACACTAGTCCCTCCCTCTACGACAAAGTCAAAAAAGAGTCGCCAACTTAATAGGTCCCTAATAATCCTCCAAGCTCCATCCCCTATCCCACTGTTGTGCCTGGTTTACAAGTACTTCAATGGAGTGTGCTCTGATGAACTTGCTGCTCTGGTGTCCCGACGACGTAAATTTATTAGACCAACCCGACACTGCTAAATCCCATCCATTCACTGTGGATGTCCCCAGATGCCGAAGAGCTTTCTACTCCAAAAGCGTCTTTCCTCGTGCTACTGGACTCTCGAAATTACTCCCTGTTTTCCTGACGGTACTGATATACATAACTTTAAAACTAATGTAAACAGACATCTCGCTGCGCAGCTCCCAATTTTGGTTGACCCCCCCCCCCCTGAAAAAAAAACTCTCACCCTTTTTCTCAGTAGCCCATTACGTCTACAGTGGCTGTCTGCCTTGTTTGGGGGTGAACAATGTTAAAAAAAAGATTTTAAAAAACTATTATACATATTTCCGATAACAAGTTACTAGTTATTTTTTAGAATTTAAAACGTTTAAACATTCGTTTAATTAAACGAAACAGGTTTTAGCTTAGAATGTTTTTAATGGTAAAAAGTAATAGTATATTTATTGTTTTAAAAGAGTATACATTGTCACAATTTTAACTAACTAAAGGAGACATATTCATTTTATTTATTTTAATAATATGTAGCTGACAATGGAAACCATTTTTACGGAATAAGAAAGAATCATAATTTGACTCTAATTAAATTTACGCGGACATACAGTTTCCCCGTAAAGTGTTATTAACAGCTTATTATATTAATGAATAAGAAAGCAGCCGTTGAATTTTGACGAAACCCCGTTAATTAAAGATAATTAATATAAGTCTTCGGAGTTTACAATGTGTTGCCAACCTATCGAGTTTCTTCTTCATAATAATAAGACGTATCAACACAAATTAGATTTCGTTTCTGTTAATTTTTCTAATTGAGTTTAACTGATTATTATATTGGCGATTGTAAACGCAATTTTGTATGTTTTCTGGTTTAGGTTATATATGTAAGTATAACTGTAGTTTTCTGATAGTTTATACAGTAATGTCGTAGCGTCGAAAATAATTGGTGTAATAGTTTATGCAAGTATAAATAAATAGATTGAAACAGGATCGATTAATTCTCTTGTGCATTTATTAAACAGCTTTGAATGTTGAAATATAATCTTTGCTTATAAAAATCTGTACACGAATGCATTAAAAAGAAAACATATCGTTCTACCTCTCTTACTACATTATTTCGAAGGGATGTATTACTTGTAACGTATTGGTTTAATTATATATCGCAAATTATCTATAATCTTAAATTCCAAGGGTACCTGTGAAACAAAAGTCGTTTAGAAATAATCCTAACTAATATTCTCATGTTAGGCAATCTACACCAGAAAGTGTAATAAAGTATGAATAATGTCTATGAAATGGCTGTATTGTATGCATCATTTAATGACCATTAACAAAGCCGATCGAATCCCAGAAAAGTTTGAAATTTTTTCGGGTGGTCAAAATCGGCACCAACCAGTATGCAATGTGCTATATATGCCAATAGAGTAAACGGCCAGTAAGATATATCACAATGTTAAGATAAACGTGAACAACGTGTTATGATATAAAATACATCATTTCATGAATAAATATAATTTTAGTATGTAATCATCCTTAGATCTCCCTAAAAAATACACATCCTACATATTAAATATCTACAAAAATAATAAGATTGTTTCATTCCTAAATTTGTATTATATTATGTAATATAATATTACATCACTAGTAAAAAGCGCTAACATACTTTAAAAAAGACAATATATATATATATACATCTTTTGTTCAATTAACCAGTTATCAAATTGCCAGTACGCATTTTTCTTATTTCTTGTTCCGGAACTTAAACATTCATAACGTTATAGATCTGCTTGTCAAATCAAATCAACTTTATTGTATACTAGCATGCGTCGTTAGCAGATCAGTGGTATTTCAATGTTTGCCTGATTATGTCGTTCACACATGTTCAAACATGTAGATAAGCGATTAAACAAATTCTCAGAGAAGTTTGGGACAATGACAATTTTTTTTCGTAAGGTCATATAAGTACGAAACAAAAAATTACATTTACAAGAGGCATTTTGTGTCGGTAAACTTTACATATTATGATTAAACATGATCCATAAAAATGTTCATATTTGAAAGTAATTATTTTACACTTGCTGTCTGGTGTATTTATTTACACATTATTTACTAAATCATTATATTTACGATTAGAAGTTACTAGTTATTTCTAATAATTTAAAACGTTTAAATATTCGTTTAATTTAACTAAACATGTTCTAGCTTAAAATGTTTTAATGGTAAAAAGTAAGAGCATATTGATTGGTTTAAAAGAGTAAAAAATGTTACAATTTAAACTAACTAAAAAGAGACATATTCAGTTTATTTATTTTCATAATATTTAGCTGACAATTGCAGCCATTTTTACGGAATAAGAAATAATCATAATTTGCATTTAATTAAATTAACACTGGCATATTTATTTTTTATCTAAACATATATGTGTTCACGTGTCATTGTGTGTAATGATAACATTGATACGAGGTTAAATTAATAATGTTATTGTTAAATATATTCGATGCCATATAAGTCAAATATAGATTTTTAAAAAGTTATTTCGATAGGAAGAGACAATAGGTAGTATATTGCGAAATATAATGTAATATAAACGCTTCACAGAACATTAGAACTTTATGCCAATTTGAGGCACAGCTTATTATGAAGTAAATGCATTTCTATAAATGATCGACATACTGTTTCTGTATGTAAATTATTCAATTACGTGTTACTTTACCTTTTTTATTTTCTGTTTTGCAATGTTTACGACTTTCTGGTCCTGTTATTTTCCCCTGATTTTACGTTTTTTTTTGTCGTAATAAGTTAATATTAAGTTAGATTACTCTCAGCCGGCATTGAACCTACATCCCCAATGAAGTAGTTTATCAAGAATAGTTATGATACACCTATGAGCATAGTTCACGCTGATTAAAACTATAGCTTATCTAAAATATCATCAAATGCATGTTCTCGTGTTCAGTCATTTAAAAATGTTAGCCGTATTTTGCAAAGGAACTCATTAATCATCTTAGTCCATACATAGTTAACAGTATAATTCAACACGTCGACGTTGCCCTAGATAACTATACTTGTTTCGTTCAAAATGTATGTATTTCAAAAGAGTGTGGCTGTTGTGCTTATAAAAGGTTTGGTTTAATGATTGTATTAGTCGAGAAGCTCTTAGTCAGAAACATTTATTTTGCCCTAAAACTGCTTAAAGGCGTATTTACTGTTTCTTATATTGTGTTCAGCCAAGTCAGGATATAACTGCACACAGCAGTGGTTAACCTGTAATCGGATTCGAAATACCCAGACGGTGTCTTCTTCTGATTCCAAGCTGTGTTGCCAATATTTAAGAGGTCGAATATGATATATATATATATATATATATATATATATATATATAGAGAGAGAGAGAGAGAGAGAGAGAGAGATCAGATTACGGCAACTGAGATATATTACAATCCTGGTCCGATCGGACACCGCTATCGTTCTGCTAGATGATGACTGGAGTACACATGAGTATCGTATATGAGCAAATAACAATTAAAATATTTTTTTAAAAAAACGACGACATCGCTTTCAAGTTTATGTATCGTGCGAACAGTTCATAGAGGTATTTTTACGCAACAAGTTTTTCAAGCTTTATTTATGACGGTCTTGACTCGATAATCAGGGATAATATTTTTTTAATTAATTTGCGAACTCATACATTTTTATATCGAATGATTTTCAAAAGTGTTCCTAACAATCGCGAGGAAGTGTATTTCTTCTAAACACAACTTCAACGCTGTGGACTGTCATCCGGCTACAACTTGGCCATTTAGCTACTCCTACAAAGTGAAGAAAGGGTATCTCAAATGTTTTCTTTCATTTATGGTATAACTTAAACTAAGCTATATTTTCTACCAATCTGTTAAAATAGATACAGTTTATATTTCTGTCACGAAAATTATGTTTACATTTGAAGCCTATCAATGAATTGATAAAGTTAAGTGTAAATTTTGCTATAGAAGCGACTAAATGTGAACTTCCGTCGCCTTATTATATAGAACGCTTCGAACAGAATTGAGATATAAAATATGAAGGACAAACGTATGTGTGTATGTTCGGATGTTCGAATGTGTGTATGTTTGTATGTCCAGCTGAAACTTGAACAAAATACGCAACTAACATAAACAAACTTGGGTATAATTTTGACGGGCGAAGCTTTAGTTTCATAATATCTAAAATTTACAATACTGATTTTTTTCCAGAGTTTAATTGAGTCGCTTTAGTAGGAAGAGGCGTTTTTTCACAAATTTTCAGCTTTAATCAGATTTAATTATCTATTAATTTAGAAAAATGAAACAATGATATGTCATAATCTGCAAAAACTGATAGTCATTCAAAGAATTCAAGCAGACATTACATCAGAGGGGGGCGACGGGGTGGAGGCGGGTGTAAGATTAAAAATTAATAGAGGCTAATGCTGGGGAGATCACACTGTAGTATCTCACCAGTACCGTCCTTGATTCTGTCGGTAAGAATGTTCACTCCCACAGGCTTTACATTGTTACAAGTGTTATTACGACCACTAGTCCGGAAATTACGTCCTATGAAGCGGGATGGAAAAAAGTACTTGGCATAATTTTAACAAACTAACGAATTCTCAAAGGGTGAGAAGAGTACGCCAAGAAAGGTGAAACTATTAGGAGTGCAGCCCCGTTTCATTTCCCTGTAGTGGATCTACAGGCATCTTTCCTTTAACCAAGTAATGCTCTGAACGTATCCCGTGTGTGTTTTCCCATTACTCACTTATAAAACAGAGAATTTGTTTACAAAATATATATAGGGAGGGGGAGAAACTTAGTGTTAGTGGTGCTGGGGAGAACTTTTAGAATTTTAGAAGTGTTTATTATCACAATGTCGTATAGAGAAGAAGGCTGGCGTGGAGGGCTTAAGGAGAGACACAGACAGTTGGATATAGCCCTACAGAGGGGTGGGATTTAAGAACGGGAGTGAAAATAACATCACGTTCGTTGTAGAAACTATTGGTCCTTTTGTTGCTGAGATTTAAACGAGTAAGACGCGAATTGCACGATCTCTTCAGACAGCAGGGGGTAGCAAATAATCCGATAAATGACCAAATGAACTGTTTCTTCCCCGATACACACACGCTATAGTTCTGTTAAAGTTTATGCGTTTTCGATATTAAGAGATGTTGAAGCCTAATTTACAGTCCAGTTCTCTCTTGTGCCGCGTGTGTAAGTTTACAGCTCAACACGACCTAACAGTGCAGCCCACACCCAACACGACGAATGGCCGAATAATCAATAGATCACAGCGAAATAAACTATAACAGCCGTCCTGAGTATAGACATGAAGAGGTGAATAGGTGTGTTACATGAATTAGAGAAGTTGTGTTTAAATTAGATATAAAAGTTATTTCTTTTATAAGGGTTCTATACTCTAAATTGCATAATATCCTGATTAGAGCAGGTAGTAACCCAAACCCACTGACGAATGCTCTATATCCTTGATAAAGCAGGTCTGTTTAAACGCAGTGTTGCCTGGGATAAAACACTTCTATTTTTTCGAAGGCCATAATCTAAAGTGATCAATATCCTGGATAAGATAGGTAGTTATAGTAATGCTCTGCGGGTTAACTCAATTTTTTTATTTCATCTTCTTTTTCCTCTTATTTTTAACTTTTTTCTTCTTATTCCATTTCGGTATTATATTTTCTTATTCTTATGTTTACTCCTTCTTATTCTCTTTTCTTTTTCTTGATTTTCTGTTTTTTTTTCTTTTTGTGTTTTCTTCTTTTTTCATTCTACTTCTTTTTGTCTTCTTTTTCTTCGTTTTTTATTTAGTTCTGCGTATTCTTCTTTTTTAACCTTTTTTATTTTCTTCTTTTTCTTCTATTTGTTCTTCTCCTCCTTCTTTTTTCCACGTTCTTTCTTCTTCTATTTTTGCATTTCTTGCTACTCCATTTATTTTTTTCTTGGCCTTTTGGCTAAGATCAAAGTTTAGTATCTGTTCTGATCGATACTGCACCCCATACACTGGTATTGTCTTGGTATTCGGGACTTGATTTACGCCGGTCTATGGGTCTGTCCTCCCAGGGTTCGCCTCCCCTCTTTGGGGAGGAGTAAGTTTATTGCTTACTGAATGAGGCGCCTCTACCGGGGAATGCCGAAGGGGCTTCACAGGCAATTTTTAAACCCCACTTTCCCGACCCGACCTTGGGTCATATCTTACTTGTAGGAGTAAGATAAAAAACTGGCCTTGTGCCTAACTCCTGGAGATGAGTAAATCAATACTCCATTTATTTTTAAAAAAATGTTATTCTTTCTTCTTCTTCTTCTTCTTCTTCTTCTTCTTCTTCTTCTTCTTCTTCTTATTTGGCAGACTTTTTACATTTTGGTTGAGTGTTTCAGTAGCGCTCTGAAAGCACCCTGAGTTTTATTTATTGCATTACTCACTAATCAGAAAGATGGGAATTTCTCTACAAAAGCTATAGGTGGGCTTACTATAAGTAGCATTGTGGATATCCTTTATTTTAAAAGTACTCATTAACTTAGATAGAGCAGGTGTGTTTTAATTAGATAAACAACTTCATACGAGATACATAATCCAAAGTGATTAAATCCTTATTAGAGTAGATAGTAATCCAACACCACTGAAACAATGCTTACTATCCTAGACAGAACAGGTCTGTTTAAACGCAGTGTTGCCCAGAATAACATATTTCTGTCTTTACGGGAGCTAAATTTCAAAGTGAGTAATACACATAGATAGGATTGGGGTCGCAAAAACTTAGTTTTATTAGTTATCTTCTTAGTTTTCTTCTATTTCTTTATTCTTCTATTTTAACTTCTCTCTTTTTGCTTTTTGTTGTTTTCTTTTATTATTTCTTTCCTCTTCTTTTTATTCTTATTATTTGACTTCTTTTTCTTATACATACTTTCTCTTACATCTTATTTTTCTTATTTGCTAATGCTCCGCAAGCTTCCTCAATTTTATTTCAGTGTTTCGTTAGCTCTTGTGAAGAATCGTTAGTTTTAATTTGATCATAAAAAAGTGAATTTCCGTATAAAATAAAGCTAGGGGTCTTGTTGGGGATGCCTCCTTAATTTTGTAAGTGGTCATCATCCTAGATAGAGCAGATGTGTTTAAATTAGATACAACCATTATTTCTTTTATAGGTGCTTACATCTTGAGTAAAGCAGGTAGTAACCCGAAAACACTGAAAAATGCGCAATATCCTCGATATCCAAAGTGATCAATAATTTGGATAGAATGGGCTGCGTGGTACCAATTTAGTTTTAATAGTGCTCTGCAAACTTGGATTTCCTTCTATTTTTCTTTCTCTGCTTCTTCTTTGTTTACTTCTTTTTCTTTTTATTGTTTTAACTTTTTTCGTTCCTTCTTTTTTCTGGTTCTTAATAGGTGTTATGTTTCTTCTATTTTTCTTATTTTTCTTTTTCTTTATTCGTTCTATTTTGTTCTTGTTCTTCAACTGTTATATAATGGGACGCATGTGTGGATGGACGTACAGTGAGATCGCTTGACTTGCGCGATTTGTAACGAAGTAATCTCGTGCAAGTTTAGTGCAGTGTTGTTCTCACGGTCGCAGTGAATTTGATGGGGCCTTACGTTTGAAGTTAGGTCACACCAGGCGTCAGTCACGAGGTTTCGTGTCGTCACAGTTTTCCCTCGTGGGAAAACGAGATCAGGATTCGACAGTTCTCGACTGGAAGCCAACAAGCGAACATGCTTTAGCCATGCAGCTATTACAAGCTAGGGGATTTCGAATCCCTAAAAATGAGAGCCAGAGTGAATCTCTAATATTCCTTCCTTTACAAGTAGCTGAATAGTTAGGAATTTACTAGCGTAAGCTCTCTCTCTCTCTCTCTCTCTCTCTCTCTCTCTCTTCTCATCGAACTTATTCAGTGTCGACTAGCGAGATAGTAAATAAAATGGCTCTGAATTAAAACAAGTAAAAGCCTTGTTATCTTTTATTGTGCGTAAAGGATTTGACTTCAGCCTACGAGGAAACTGCCCGACAAAGTGACAGAGAGATAGCAGCCGACGCAAGCATACAACGGCGACACGATGGCGGATAGGAACCCGACACAATGGAGAAAGATAAGCACGCACGGTAGTACGAATAGTTTTCCTGCAATGGGAAAACGCGTATAGTAGCGACATATCGACCCGTTTCGGGATCAACAGACGAGAGCACTACGACGCCCGACATTACAACGTGTAATAAGAAACCTTGTAACATTGGCGATTTAGTGCAAGTTGGCCTCCACCTCCGTTATTGGGAGGAAAGATTCGAACAGAAGGTTTCCACGAGAAAAAGAAGACTTCAAACACAACACAAAGGTCCAAGCAGAAAAGCGGAACCATTTGTAAGTAAAAACTTTCGTTATTTTTTATCGTGATTCGGAGCGAACTTTTATAGTAAAAAAACAGAAAGAAGAGAAGAAAGAGAGAGACCTTTGCATTGCACACACACAAGCAAAATCTTATAAGTGTAAAAGAAATATATATATATATATATATATATATATGTATATATATATATATATATATATATATATATATATATATATATATATATATATGTACGCAATAGATTAAAACAAGAAAGAAAAAAAGAAATTTGCATGGCACACACACACACGTAAACTCTGATAGGTGTAAAAGAAACATATATATATAAATATATATATATATATATATATATATATATATATATATATATATATATATATATATATGTACGTAATGTTTTAAGAAAAGAAAGAAAAAAAAACAATGAATTTAGCAATACCCACAGACGCAAAACGTAAACTTTGTATGGAAGCAGAGACGATTAAGAACTTTATTGACTTTATTGTTCTGTAAATTGTTGATACGTATTTGTTCTTCTAGGGGGGAAAGTAGATATTTATTGTTGTTTTGTTGTTGTCGATAGTTGAGGATGTTCGTTTTTTTCTTTGTTGTTGTTAAAAAAAGGAAAAATTGTTATGTATGTCTATTGAGAGAGAAACACGTTATGTTTTTTCCCAATGTTTTTTTACGTAACTAGAAAGAGAAGTTGGGTTACGTGCCTTACAATGAATTAAGAAAAACACAGTTATTTTGTCGTTATGGATTTAGGGTCAGCCACGCACAGACAGAGTTCGGATGTTGAGAATTGACCTTTGGGGAGGCGATGTTTTTTTTGCGAAGATTCCGATAGAAATGGCAAAGAGCCGATATCGATTGTAGGGAGAATTTCCATACATCCCAGGAAAAGGCCAAGTAGGCCGTGTCTCTTCCAACTGAGGGTAGGGATTGAGTTGTGTTGTCTATGCGTGACCCATTGAGGTAGCCGATTAGGGGACTTGAGATGATACGGACAAATAGTTGTTCGGTGCACACGCGTGAGAAAGCGATTTTGTTGGTTATGAAAAGATCAGCTGAATATAGATAATCGTTGAGGACCGAAGGGTTTGCCGCATTTTGCATTGGTCAATCAAGCATGAATGGTGATAATTCTAAGTTAGGAACGGGTCCGTTCTGTGTTTTGGATGTAACCGACCCGCCGCGAAGGGACCTAACACCCCACCACGACATAGTTAGAATCACGGGAAGGGTACAAGTTAGTACGCGATACAAGCGAATCCACATTAACGGGGTTGGAATTATGCCCATAGATGGGTCGACAACGTGCCGTAATTTAGGGTCCTAGAATAGTTAATAAACAGGAAATGTGTCTCGGATCGAGATCCGATGTGTGTGTCTTCGAATAGACACGCTAACTCCACAGAGGGTCGATCTGGACATCGAGTTTAATGATAGGGCGCCACGTAGCATTAATTCGTAGGCTGACCATATTAAGTTATATGTTTTTGAAATAGGGGTTTATGTTTGTTCCCCGTAATTCGTAGTAATACTGCCAGTTAGAGAACATTACTATCGGTTGTATGCGATGCTTGGGAGTATGTGTGTGAGGTGAGGTGAGTGTATGCTTATGTTTTAGTGTTACTTCCCCGGCGTCGGTGGTCAGACCGTTGTAGGCTCAGCGATGAACTGAGCGGATGATGGGGCATTGTTGCCCAATAATGTTATGATAGGGATGGCCATAGGGCCGATATTGATCGTAAGAGGGGTTTTCTTACATCCTGGAGATAGCGTCATGGGCCCAGGAACGGCCGGTTAAAGGGGTTGGACGTTGGAGATCCAGCTGTACTAACTCAACAAGCAGAAATAACTTCAACAAACATCGGCGATGTCCTTTTGGCATAAAATAATCATTAAAAACAATTAAAAGAAATAATTTATTTTACACTTGAATTTTATAGTCTATGCTTTTGGTAAACTGTCTTTGTTTACTAAACTATTTCGCCGTTGTTCTCTCCCATCTCTCTTTGTGAATCCATTTACGATCGCAAGTTCTTAATAAAGTCATAAGTTGAACTAATCTTTTCTACTTAAAACGGTGGGGTGGGGAATACTATAGGCAACGTCATCCAAGTAAGAGGCCTTTCGCGCGACCTCCCGCTTAGTGGCCGCTCAAGTCGGAGCTCCGGCTAACACGACCGTCCAGGCCGCGAACCCAAATCTAACTGACTGTCTACTCAAAACCAAATTATTTTTCTTCCCAAAACGGAATATTGTAACACCCCTTATTTCTCCTTGGGTCTCTCTTCCTGCCTCGGGAGGGGGTGGTGTTGGATATACTGGTTTACTCCCTACCCCTATCCCATCCCTTTCTGTGTGTCTTTCCTTCTCTTTCAGGGTTGGTAGGGGTCGAGTGGTGGCCCCTGTCAACGATTCAGATAAACAGAGTTTTCTGTTTTTAGCTTTAATGTCTTATCATGACAAAACCACCATTCGCCCTCCTCTCGCTGTTTCTCAAATGTCGACACCTCTATCAGTCCGACATTCCAATCTCCCATCTCTTTTTCTGGTAAGCGTGAGTCTTTGTGTTGTGATAATTACAATTGACATCCAACACGCTTTTTCCAGACATTTCGTCGCCAACTCTGGCCAATGTTTGGACAGTCCAATATATGTACTAGCCTCAGATTTCTACTTATTTCTACGTAGGGTCCAGTATCCTCGCTAAGATGCACACTAGTGCGCTAATGGGCACTATCTCTCTCGGTCCTATTGGTTGTTTCATACAACGAACTTACTCAGTGTCGACTAGCGAGATAGTAAATAAAATGGCTCTGAATAAAAAAAGTAAAAGCCTTGTTATATTTTATGGTGCGTAAAGGATTTGATTTCAGCCCACGAGGAAACTGCCCGACGAAGTGACAGAGAGATAGCAGCCGACGCAAGCATACGACGGTGACACGATGGCGGATAACAGCCCGACACAATGGGGAAAGAGAAGCACACACGGTAGTACGAATAGTTTCCCTGCAATGGGGAAACGCGGATAGTAGAGACACATCGACCCGTTTTGGGATCAACAGACAAGAGCCCCGCGACGCCAGAGAAACGACTTTACGACGTATTATAAACTGTATTACAACGTGGCATAAACCAGAAAATGTAACACAACTCCTATTCCTTCTTTTCCTTTTTATAATCACCCTTCTACTTCTGCTTCTTGTTTTACTGTTTTCGTTTTTATATCTTTTTCATATTTTTGAATTATTTTTCTTTATTTTTCTTTTTTTCTTGGTCTTCTACTTTTTCTTC
>OY744535.1:50560460-50607960 GCA_963556195.1 Sepiola atlantica
GGAAGAACCTAGACATTCAACTAACACACATCGGTCATTTTCTACAACAACAATTGACAAAAAAAACAAACAATTATAACAATACTCCCTGCACCCTTGCGAACTGATCCGTGAATACCACAGACAAATGCCACCGCACACACACTGTATATCGTATGCAGTGCACTCCATCCAACAAACAAATTCGTTGGTAGTAATGTGAGACCCTACATATTAGAGTCAAAGAACACCTACACACACGCACATCTTCATTCCACAAACACATCCACGCATGTGGCGACATCAGCAAATAATTGAAGATTAATATCCTGGTCACGGAAAGAAACGTTGGCAACATTTGAATAAAGGAATCGACACTGAAAGCAAAATTACGTCCCTATATATGTCACTGACTCGAATAGTTATCACCATTTCTAGTGTAATACAGTTTCACATTTCACTTTTTCTGTATTGCTTTGATATTAATTTACACCTAAAATTAATACTAAAAACTAAACAAAATAACCTGACGTTATAATAATAACAAATAATATAGCAACATAGAACAAATACTCACTGGAGATGGAATAACATAGGTGAAACATAATATAAATAAGAAAATAAATAAATAAGTAAAGAAATAAATTAATTAATAAAACACAGTCTATAAACTTGTAATATTAATAACTTAACCTAACAAAAAACCATCACATATAATAAGATATGATAATAATGCTATTACTAATACTACATAATAGTATTACAAGATAGGTTAAGCACTCACTAGATATTAAATGCATAAATAAATAAAAATAAATAAATAAAGAAAGAAAGCAAAATAACGTACTTATTAACACCATATACGGAATCATTAAACAGATTACACGTGAACATTAGATGTACAACATTACAATGAATATACATTACATACCGAATCGATAAAATGAACAAACTACATCAATAAATAATAATAATAATAATAATAATAATAATAATAATAATAATAATAATAATAATAATAATAACAACACCAACACCAATACCAACACCAACACAAAAGAATAACCATCATTAAACAGCTCCAGCGTTTGACGCCTCTACGGTTATTTTAATAAGCATTAGACAGACACGAGCGATGAATGAAAAAATACTACTAGTTTAATTAAATTAATTAATAAAATATACATAATCAAAGAAACAATAATTACATTAAATATTTATATACACACTAATATAAAACGAACAACAAATAATGCAATGTATAGTGGCAATATTAACCGAGTAATTAATTTAAACAAAAAATATATTTAGTCTAAATAAGATGAAAAAATAAAACTTTTTAAATCTTATTAGATTCCAGATTTAACCAGTATTTTCCGCGGGTCTGCCTCTTGACTGCTGCCCTTATATGCACATTTGAACTTGAGTGGAACACATATCCAAAGAAATAAAAAAGTATCCTAAATCTCATAATATCGTACGGGTTTTCTACCAGACCATTTTCATGTGGGTATTACATAACATTGTAAAATTGTGTAAATAGACAGATATGTGCGTGTATGCAATATATATATATATATATATATATATATATATATATATATATATATATATATATATATATATATATAGTATACGGAACGTTTATGTGTTTGTCTTTTAAGGGAAGTGGGTCTGAGCAGCTCTGCTGGGATGCCATGAAATAAAATACTGTTTTGTTTTTAAATTCCCGAAACAGGTGTTCATGGTAAACAACTGATGATTCCTTAAATAATGTTAATACTAGTCAAAATTCTTAGGAGCAAACTAATATAGTAACTACAAAAATAAATGTACATACATGAGTGATTTTCTACTGAACGACTTGGGACTAAAATGTTTTTATTTTTTTCTCATATAGTTTTAATAGTTGAGAAACTTCCGAGATTATATATATATATATATATATATATGTGTGTGGGGGGTGTGTGTGTTCATGTGTGTATACATGATGTTAATGGAGAATCTATTTAACCTGTTCAACTAGTATATGTCCTATATCACAGTTCTATATTCATGTAAACAATGCGTCTAGTAGACTACATAAACCTCTTAAAGTAAACAGGCTGATGTTCATTTCAAACAAATCACTTGTAGAGGTTATGTAGTGTCTACACTGATGGCACGTCGACATCTGGTGACATACCTTCTAAGAAATATAGAAAGGTATTTCTATCGATATTATATTGAGCTATTACTTTTATTTAGTCACTTAAAATAGATTTGTGTTTGTTTGTAAGTAAGTGGATTGATGTTAAATTCCACTCAAATGAAAACTACTTACTGTGAATTTTACATAGGTAGACATTATTTATTTTATTTTTTACAATCAACTAGATTTCGCAATAACTTTAAATGTTATAAAATATGTTTGATATTATCTGGTTTGTTTTTAGACAGATCACTGTGTGGCTCAAGTTAACTAGAATAGAGTAATGTTAATTGACCACATACATGACAGAATACCACTTGGCAATCAATTTACGTCAAGTCTACAGAGTTTTTGCTCACCTTTTGTAAAAATTACCAATGCTGAGCTCCCGGAGAAAAGGCAACAAGACCAAAGACACTTCGAATATTACATTAGAAGATGTTTAAAAAAAAAGTTAACAAAAGTAAAATGCATTGTATTGTGTGCTCATTTTTTAATAATTTATATTACCATATAAACAATGCTTTCTAAACAAGAACACCATTTCTTATAGAATAAAATAAATTTATTAAAAAAAGTAAAAATCATTTTTTAATAATAACCCTTTTTCAGGATTTCATTTTTATGATGTTTGTCAGCATTTTTTCTTGACCGAAATGTTTTATCTAATTACAGGTTTGTTTTCGGAAACTTGTGAATATCATCACACACTTTAAAGGTTAACTAGGGAATTTATACAACGTTTTATTTTCTTTACATGCGTAAAATATATTTACATCCATTGTGTACGTTATCTAAATAAGGATGCACGATAAAATGCCACATGCATAAATCGTAACGGAAAAATGCTAGTAGTGAAATGACATATGGAAATAAATAGGAAATAGTTTAACATATCGAGTTTTGTGTTGTTCAACACACACCGAAGAAGGTCAGTGTTTACATTGCTCCTCTAGTTTCCATTAGCAGTATTTCCTATTATATTTTGAGAATTAATATTTTTAAATAACTGTATTTTGTTTTCAAGCAAATAACATCTATTTTTCTAAGATTTTCTACGGGAAAGATGACTAGATCCGTCTCTCTATCGTCTCAAGTAAGTACTAAACCATTCATTTTATGATAACTGTTTTAAAAACAGTATTTACTCTGGTGTTTCCAAACAAATAATATCGATTCATTGAAGGGATATGATACTAGGCTTCTATATCGATAGTTTTAAATACAGGAGAAAAAAACGGCCACACAATATTTAAACAAAAACATTATTATTTATAGTGTTTTTAATTTTATATATAATCATTTTTTCTATTAGAGGAATAAGGGAGATCCTTTTGCAACTACGAGTTAAAGCTGAGTTTAGGGAGCGGGCGATTGGTGCTACACAGACTTAGGGTGTTTGGCAATATAATAGCGTATTTTGTGGGTGACTGAGCTTAAGCTTTAGTTATAGGATAAGGAAGAGTTGTTTTTTGTTGGGGGGTGCTCTACCCACATTTGGTAGGGTTAAAGGATATTTTTTTTAAATCCTCGTACATAAAAGTACAACATTTATTTAAATATAATGTTGTGTGTATGTTCTTGAAACGTTATTTTGTTAACCTTAGCCTAAAACAGGTGATAGTTTTACGTAAAATGCATATGCGAAACTTACGCCTGTTCTGGATTCTAAAATATGTGGGTGCTATTTCCTCAAATGTTTCAGGGGAATCACACGTAATCACCGGAATAAGTAGAATGTGTTAGGGCCAATTTAGCTGAGAGATCTCATATACTTTTAAATGTACGTATCATTTACTTTTTAACTTCTCAATGTGTTTTTTCAGTTATTGTATCCAGTGTGTTTCACTTGTGACAATTTTTCTATTTATGAACCTGCGCCATTTTACCTAAATTCGTTATTATGATCTATAGATGTTAGTTTTACTGCTGTTTTAAAATCAATAAATATTTTTATTCTATCATTATCACAAGACATTGAAACTTACGTTTTAAACCGAAAAAAAGTGTTTAATTGTTTTGTAATAAGAAATTACAATGTTGCCGATGCCTATACTTATTATAATACCCCGGTTTCGTTCCGCGTTTTTAGATTACCGATTTCAATTAATCAAATATAAGTCATAACATCGGGTACACGATTCGTATCAAAGAGTAGTATCTGTTCTGCTATATTTCCGATCTTTTTAGGCACCTACATACATCAGGGGTGTGGCGGCTAGACAAGTTAATCTTACAAAATAACACTTCACAACAAAAGGCAATCCAATAAAACTTACTACATAATACCTCCTATCTTGTGGTGTTGTAAATAATAGTAAAACAAATATATAAAAAAAGATTCAGCCCCAAAACTACAACTTCTGGTATCAAAATAAATCAAACGCACAATGGTAACATCATATATTTTCAATTCCAAACGGATCACCTGCAATTTATATTCTCTAATATATTTTAATTGCTAGTATTTTCACACCAGAACAACACTGTGTAAGAAGTTGTATTCATGAAATTGTCCGTGTTTCAGTGAGATGGGCTCTGGCGCTAACATCCCAATCTGCTAATCAGTAATTTTCATATGTTAACACTTAACAATTCTGCTAAAAATATATTTTAAAAGAAAATGAATCCATGCCCCTATGTTTTATATCCAAGAAATATATAGACTGTGAGAAACAACATAAATACAACTAGACGGACATTATCTTCAGACATAAACGCTTAACATAGGTTATCTTTTACTGAACTCTTATTAAGAACCGTATCTGATGAAATATTAAAAGAACTTGTCTCAGTTCGTAAGTTGAGTAAATCCATTGAGTATAAATGCAATTATACGCGTAAACTCCTAATATCAATGCATAATTTAATAGCCAGGAATTGCCACTGAAAATTACAGATAAAGAATTTCTCTTCTACGTTCTGCGTGCTCTTGAAATTCACCATCTTGGATTTAATTTTCTTTTTTCTTGAAAGTTTCCGCGTTCTATAGCTTGCAAGACGACTTGGTAAATATTTTCAATTTGACAAAACGGACGATATTAAGGCTTATGGGCCAACCCTTTTATGTTCTTCCTAAGATATCTGCTTCGATGTTTCTATCGCTATTCCATGTTATTTATTGGGGTTTCTGAACATCTATTGTCGTTTTGAATATATAATGCTTCAATGATAGTAGTGCTATCTCTACCGACTGGATTCGAACACAGACCACCAAGTTAGCCCCCAAGTATCACGTACACCCTGTTATTTTTAATGTTAAGCTGTTGATAAAACACCCACCCACACACAACCACACACCCACATACACACCCACGTATATATATATATATATATATATATATATATATATATATATATATATATATATATATATATATATATATACATATATATATATATGATGTACCTGTGGGACGTCTGACTTTCTATTCAGAGATAATTAAACGCAAAGTTCTATAGCAGGATCTAGATGAAATATAAATCATCGAATTGGTGTAAACATTTTGCATTAAATAATTAAAATAATTATGGCGGGCTCTTGATTCATGCCAGATATCACTCCAGGCAACGGATGGCAGTTAGCTTCATTCTATTTATCATTTAAAAATTAAAAGTAATATCAATACTTAAACAAGAATTACAATTGTATGATATTAATGTATGTAAACTTATATCCGTATATGTTCCCGGATAATGCTAGCAGTGTTATCTGTGTATTTCTTTATTTGAAAATAAATATAACCAAACGAGTTTAACGAGTTTATTGTTATTCGTTTTTATAAACATGTTAATGTATTTCACATAATTCTCGTTGAAAGTATATTCAAGGCATATATATATATATATATATATATATATATATATATATATATATATATATATATATATATATATATATGTATATATGTATATATATATGTATATATATATATATGTATATATATATATGTATATATATATATGTATGTATATATATGTATATATATATATATATGTATATATATATATATGTATATATATATATATGTATATATATATATATGTATATATATATATATAAATAATGTATTGCTATTTATACTCGCCGCTTGCAGTATAAATATAACATAATTTTTTTGTTATCACGTGACAATCGCTCGTAGCCTCAAGGACTAAGTGAACGCTTACAGATGGAAGGTCTCACTGTGAACCGGGTTCGAAACCTATGGCCGTCTGTAATTGTTTTTCCCTTAACTGATTTAACTGATGAGAGCCGTTAGCTCGAAACGATGCCGTACGTACGTAAAATATTACAAAATTATATTATATTATAATTTATACTATATTATAAAAAATGTATATTATATATATATATATATTTATATATATATATATATATATATCAGAAAATAGAGAAAGCGTACATTTTGAATGTGTTTTTTATCGTTTATGATTAATATAATTGTGTATAAATGTGATGAATATATATTGCTTTGTGTATGCACTATACGCATGATTATGTATGCTATTTTATTACACCAAATTAGATCCGTGCGGTTACTGTTGACATGTGCATAATATATTATCCTAATTAACACATGACCGTGTTTCAAATACGAAACCGTTTTTATCTGATGTCCAATACGTTTTCTCTCTCTGTTCATGTTAATGTCAGCGTCAATTCGTGCAAATCCGCCCGGTATTAAATGTTTAGTCATAAATCGCAAAACCGCAATTATCGGATTAAATCTCCCCACAACAACACTCGTTCTCTCCCGTCGGAATTATCACTTAACATTTGAAATGGAGGTTGTGCCATCTAATTCTTCTCATCTCTTTAAATTGCTTATGTTTGAACACCAGAACTTCACTGCTTAAGAATACAGCGAAAGCCGAAATTTCTCTTTGTGAAAGTGTCCGTGTTTTCGTGAGAGTGTGACTGGCACTAGTCCCAATTTGGTAACCGGTGTTGATTGATCAAAAGAAAAAAATATTAATGAGAGCAAACGACGTGTTAGAGGTTCTCTTTAATTCAGTTCTTTAATTATGAAATTTCTATTGTTATGTTGTCATGATCGTAAATTTGTCTTTCTGATCTCTGAAATAGCCAAATGAAAACAATTAGGTCATAATTCTTTTACACGTTCACAGATTCAAAATTAAAATTCAAGTAAGTCTCCGTTGAAGACTTTAATGTTGAAAGAGAAATCACACTAAATTACCGGCGTAAATCAGCTTTACGTAATAGTTGTTATAAAATTACGAGCTATTACATATTGATTACATGAAGCAGGATGTAATCTTACATAGCTCAGTTCGATTTTAATGTTAATATTGATAACTTTCTCATTCTTGGCCTTTTGGCTAAGATCAAAGTGTAGTATCTGTTCCGATGAATACTGCACCCCATAGACTGGTATTGTCTTGGCCTTCGGGCCTTGATTTACGCCGGTCTATGGGTCTGTCCTGTGCAGTTCTAGGAGGCCCACCCTCCCAGGCTTCGCCTCCACTCTTTGGGGAGGAGTAAGTTTATTTCTTACTGCCTGAGGCGCCCCTACCGGTGAATGCCGACGGGGCTAATACTTCTTCTCTGTGACCTTGATATTTTCGCTGAACTAATTGTAGAAACACAAGACAGTTTCATACGCATATATACATTGATCTATACATTTTGTTTTAGAGGCAACTATTCTAATGTTTGTTTTGATATTGCCAAACTATCAGCGAAGACAGATTCCGATCTTCTTCAAGCTGATCTGTTAAAACTTAAGTACCTTAAAATAAAATGTAGATTTTAGACTGGATTCCTAATTTAACCACTTCTGTAATCTACGTAGATATACTATTACTATTTTAATAGTATCAGTGAATTGTGAAACTATTAGTGATAGTCGTTTAAATGCATGACGTGTCATAAGATTGTAACAGGTCTAATTACACTACTCTTTCTATTACTTACATAATAAAATTCGTCGTAGCGATAGTAGTATTATTTGAAAATATATGACCCCTATGATACGTATATCGTAAGACATATTTGTAATGTCACATACTACGTAGTTATGATGACTGTTTTAGCATATAAGATATAACCATTGGAACTTATTGACAAATATCTATTCGACAGTATTACACAATAGTAATGTGACGCATATAACGGATTCTGCATGGCATAACCATTTCAATCAATAGAAGATTATTATAATTTTCAATATCTAAGTCAGCATGAGTATAGCACTGTAAATTCTCCAACCCCGGCTTTGCTTTTTTGTTTCTGTATACATGCTTTTCCATGTAAAATACCAAATGTATTTTTTTTATTATTCATACACATTTGTTGACATACAATATGCTAAAATAAAGCTAAATCTGAAAAATGTGACTTTAATATCTAATTAAACTATGACTTACAATTCTTAGTAGCGGGACTTATTAACATTAAATAAATACTATCAGAGACATACTGTGGAATGTCTATATGTAAAACTAACAAAATTCTGTTATTTCTGTTAATTCTGTTAATTCCTTTTACCACCTACATTGAATGAATGTATATAGTTGTGGCATGTACGAAAACTGCATGGAGTGCGCAACATACGGTATCATTAGATAACTCCAGAATATATAGTTTCCAGTATTTTTTCTTAATTCGTGCTACTTTGTATATTAGTATTCTGTCGAACATGATATTGAACCCTATCATCTACTCAAAATGTATATATCTCTTTCATGCCGCGACAATGACCGTAAACTACATAGATCTGTGCAGCCTTCATCTGGACGCTTTCAGTGGTGTAGAGGACTCTTTGTTGACAAATCACACAACATTAAACATAGCCGGTGTGTTTGTTTCAAACATAGCCTCAGCTATAAGATCAATAGTATCTATATCGTTTGCAGCCTCTTGCTGTTCATAGCATATTTCTACAAAATAAATCTGTATATAATTATCTTAAGCTACTTAAAATTGGAGTGGTGAAAACGTTGACCCAAACAATGTAAGTCATGATTAACATATCAAAATAAAACTTTATATGACGATAGAAACACTTACTATATTGTAATTTCTCTTATCAACTAAAATCAGATTGACATTTTAAATCAATAATGTCTATCATCGCAAACATAAAAAGAACCTTGTATCATCGAAAACATCAGTAACAAATCGGTGTTTCTTTTGCTTGAATACTTGTATATTGTGACATGTTATCTGAGGTTGTCTTTACTAATAAACTACGTATTTAGATGTACCATGATCTATTTATTATCAAAAATACTTTCTCATGATTACAACACCAGGATGATATCCGTCTTTCTCAAGAGACAATCGAATTCGGCGCATCATATTAGTGTCGTTAGAGCATTGTATCGTCTGATTTGACTGCGCAAGCCTATCTTGGATCGGCAGGTTATGTTGCCGTTTCCACATATGTTGGTTGTGTCTGATTTCGGGACATATTTTATAGCCCCTTGCAGTCTATGCTGTCTCCTCTCCCTACATGCTGATCACTCCTCTCCTCACTCCTCTTGGAACATACTACTAAAATCGTCTCCCAGTAACTTATGGTTTCAGCCACAGACTCTCAACTTGTTTGGTCGATTCTACCTACCCCCCATGTCTCGCTTGCAGATCCTGGTAGCGTAGGACTTGTCTTCGTACTGGTTCTGATCCGGTTGCGTTCTCGCTGTATATAATATATGCAGCGGAATCGTTGTTGGCTGAGCAGAGCGGCACGCTTGGAATGCCCGCCTTAAAAATACGCTCTTGTTAAATCGTATTCCAACATGGTTATGGATACTATTTCCCTGAGGTTGCGCAGGTGGAATGTGTGTAGTATCTTTTTTTAACGGGGGTAAATTGCTCATCATTCCCGGCTGTAGAGCAGTGGACCGAGTACGCAGTCCGTGTACACTTTCATGTTGGTATTTATTTTATAACTATAAAAGCACTTTTAATGACAAAGATAAACTGATTCAAATTATCAATAATGATACATTACTGGGAACTGAAAGAAAGCTCACAAATAATCGACTGAAAAATATTACGATGGCCAAAGACTTGCACATTTGTAAATCTGCTATCGTTCTAAAACACAAAGGCAATTATAGTAAAATGTATATTATGTGTTTGGGACGACAAAAATTCGGCCAGAATAAGATCATTTTGCATCAAAATATATCTCACGCGAAAACAGAGGAACGCTCAAAGAAAACAACATCATCATACAACATTAATAATATAAGTCATACTATAGAATAGTTGTAATAATAGTAATAAATATAATAATAATAAATTAATATATGATAAAACCAGCGCCTTCGTGCCAAACTTATAATAGTATACACTACTCTTAAACCCAATAACAGTATATTGTGTTTCGTATAATTAGTAGTAATATTAACAGTGAACAAAGTAATGTGTCGTATACAAAAACTCTAACGAGATTATTTTGAAATACTTCCTAATATTCCTCATAATTCACTGACGATAACCATTATTACTGATTGGCTGTTGGCCTAGGATCAGTTACTAATTCCGACAAACATACAAAATCCTCGCTTCTCGCTCAAAATTTATAATTTAGTATTGGAAAGTGAATAATTAATTTGAGTTCTATGTGTATAATTGATTGCTAAAATGTAAGTTATTACTGTAAAAAGTAACACACATGCACATATTTATATCTACTTCAGGAAAATACACCCTACCTCCCAACTAACAAAAACATCCCAATATTTGTCGTATAGGTACCTGGATGTTGGAGAATTTTCTACTTAGAACGCTTATTAATACGACCGCTTATCGTGTTAGTTCCCTTCCTGTTCCCTATTTTCCCCACCGTGTCATTCATACATGTAAATTTACTGTAAACAGACATTTTGATATCTAACCCTATACTAAGGTTGTCTCTAATATAGTCAGCCATTAAACCATTAACCCTTTACAATAGTGGCAATATGGTTTGGTTTTGGGGGACTAAGCTAATAATAATAATAATAATAATAATACTACTACTACTACTAATAATAATAATAATTCTCGTTTGTATTACTAAATAGTTCTTAAGTTAGCTATTTTATGCATCTTGTGCG
Source organism: Sepiola atlantica (assembly GCA_963556195.1). Lineage (NCBI taxonomy): Eukaryota > Metazoa > Mollusca > Cephalopoda > Sepiida > Sepiolidae > Sepiola > Sepiola atlantica. The sequence goes on from OY744535.1 coordinate 50,571,706, forward strand.
CTTTCATTAATTCCTTAGCCCTCTTTTTTTTTAATTTTAATCGATTAGTGTCAGAATTTCCCTTTTCTAGTACGTGAATTACCTTTTTGCTTTATTTTCTGTGATGACCTGCCATACTCTTTTATATTGCTGCGAAACGTCATAAGTGGAACAAGAAAAACACACGTTATATCTCGATTAGAAAGAAAACCAGTGACGGCCACTGAGAGCTGTAAATGTGCACGTGGACAACCATAAACCTCCATTAACTCTTACATGATAAAGACACCACAATTCTAACTTAACTCTTACTTAGTTATCTCGATTATCAATTGAGATAATGCACAGACAGACATCTTGGAGGCACACTTTTTTCTTTTGCCGCTTAACAAAATTGTCCATTCTAGTGCTACATTTTATAATTAAACGTCCGTCTATCTTGGGATTCTATAATAACTCATTCTGAAACCTTTGTTCCCTGTCAATTCGATATCCATAACGTAATCATATTACTTTCTTCTAATATCCCTTTGTGTATAACCTATTCCTACTTTGAGTGGTGACCTTGCAGGTCATACTTGTCTATGATTCAGTCTGGGAACCAGTCTGTTTTGCAGAGTTCATGTAAACAGGGAATTCACCGTACCCAGCCTTTCAAATTTATACTAGCTCATGTAACTGCTATCTGACATACGTCCATGACTAACACAGCATAATGATTTTTACATAAGACAGGTGGGTTCAAGAAAAGGAATGTAGTTATAATGAAAGTAACATTCTACATGCGATGCTTATATAAATCCCTAATTGTTTCAGTATGGGCCATAATATCATTCAAAACAACGAATATTATTAATACATTTGGGCACAACGTAACGTATTCAACTATATATATTCATTGTGCTCATATTAGACAAATCATTCTAAAGTAACTAATACACATACAATATATGTACAGTGATTTACGGAATTAATCGTTTATTATTGAAAGAGTAAATATAACACATCGTTTGATTTTGAAATGTTGCTTTCTCGGAAGAATAATACTTTTGTATGATTGGATAACGATCCAACATTGAACGTGCTTTTATTTAAAGTTTTCTAGAGATTGGTGTTCTAGTAGAATTGGATTCTCAGTAAAACTAAATCATAAAACACCTCTATATGTTTGTCACCTAAATTATTCGATTCAATCGTATACTATTTTTAAAGTTAACTATACTGTGGTTAATAATTAGTTCCTTTTTTAATTATGCGTTCTTTCCAGCGACCATTCGAATAACTATAATCTTGTAAATATATATTCCATTACGCATGAAACGTAATATAACTTCATTTTATTATTGTAAACTTTCGATTTCTATTTTTTCTAACTTCCTTCGTTTCACAAAAAGTTTGTAAAGTTTAGCTTTTAATAAAAAGTGTAATTGCTAATTCTTTTAGTTTACTGCAAATTACTTTTTTATCTTCATTTCTTTAAATAGTTAAACAATCGCAATTTTATCCAGACGTTAACTTTACTTCAGAATATGTCTAGACATTATGTCTATATCAACTAGTAGCTTCCGTGTTTAAATACTAATTCCCTATCTTTGTAAATGAGTCAAAGTATGAGTCGATATTTATACTGAAAAAAAACCTTTTCTGTTTTCTAAACGAATTTTCTCCCAGGTAACAATTCAATAAACCTTGCTTTCTATGATGTACACTAAAAATCTATAGAAAAAACTTATCTTATTGTTGTTGTGAAATCTTTACCACTTTAAAACATACTTTATTTATATAACGACAAGATTAATTCAAGAGCGAAACATTACCGTACTTAAGAAATGATGGCAAAGTTAAATAAAAAAATATTCTGAAGATCATAGGTAACGCCAGGCACGTAACCCCGTATATATATATATATATATATATATATATATATATATATATATATATATATATATATATATATATATATATATATATATACATACATTTAATTATTTATTAAATTAGACAAAAACCAACACCAATACAATACAGAAAAAAATTAAAAATATCTACACACACACACACACACATATATATATATATATATATATATATATATATATATATATATATATATATATATACCTTTAATCTTAATTTAATGACCTCGTATGAGTGAGTTCGTACGTATATATATATATATATATATATATATATATATATATATATATATATATATATATGCACATAGCCGTCGACTCACTATTTACATTTAAATTCTTTCTCTAATTACTAACTAATTGGCTATGGCCGATGAGTTAAGACTCTTGACTACGAATATTAATTATTTATTATATACACGAATCGATGTTTCATGCAAACGCTATATTCAGTGCAGGAAGTTAATTCTCAACGGTCGCCGGGCTCTAACTCCGATTACAAATCGCCACTGATTTACAGTCAAGAGCGTTAACCCCTCGGCTATATATATATATATATACATTTACTCTTAATTTAATGACCTCGTATGAGTTCGTATATATATATATATATATATATATATATATATATATATATATATATATATATCTATATCTATATATATATATATCTATATCTATATATATATATATATATATATATATATATATATATATATATATATTAATTTATGTGCCTCTTAAGATGAAGGTATTGCTTTCCAAGCAAAATAGATTCGGTTGTGGATTGATGTACGAAATTTCGTTTAATCCAGTTAAGACTCAGCGTATGGCTTTTCAATCGTAGCCGTGCCCCTTATTCCTGGATTGCTCTGCTTTTGATGAGAAGTCGACTCGGAAACTTTTTGATCTTTCCTACTGATCAAAACCTTTTTATGAGTTCATATATTAGATCGATTGCTCTTTTTGCTTCTCTTAAATCGGTTCTCTCGATCGCTCTATACACTGTCTCACACCTGAGACTATTTTCTATATCTACACATCTACTATCCACCCATGTATTGAATATTGTTGTCATAGTTTGCCCGGTGGACCTCTGCCCTATTTCATGGTATTTTTATAAGGTACAGAAACTTATCTGTAATTTGGTTCTATCTGTTCCTTTTCTCTCTATCCTCTTTCTCAAATACATGGTGTTTCTAGTTTTAGTCTCTTGTATAAATACTAGTATGGCATGTGCATTTCAGAATTGTCTGGTCCATGTCCTTCTTACTTTGTTCAAGCTCGTTTGACCCGTTGGTTTAGTTACTTCCATCAATACGCTAATAGGTTATTATGATACAGTTTCCTGTCCCGGTAGCATACTCGTGGGACTCTCTTCCTGCTCACTGTTTTTACTCCTACCTATAGCTTTTGACTTTTCAAGAATAAGGCCAACAAATGTATCCTGTTTTTTTCTTTCGATACTATTTTTCGTTTATGTAAGCTATTTACATAAAATCTTGATCAACTTAATTAAATATTTTTTCAAAATTAGCAATGGTCTACTTTAGTCAAGCCTATTTCATGATTGGCATTACCTGATTCAAATTTTATGATACCCCTTAGTAAAATACTATATGAAACATTATGAATGATCGACTTAATAATACAGTATTTAACACTTTAAAATGTCGAAAATAAAACAAGTGAATAGCGGGAAACTGCGAATAATTGTGTGTAGTTGATAACCCTCAATCCTGCCACTAACTATTATGTAGATTAACCTTTTATAAGTAAACACATTTTAAAGGTGAATACGATCCAAAATCTTTCTACTCATTCATATCTATTAATGCTAATCATACATCTAATAGTATATCATATTTATAATATTTCTTTTTTGCATTATGTTTCTCTACATAAACTTTACTAACTAACCGATTATTTTGAATTTTCGAACACAACTGGTACGCACACAACCGGGTAATTTTGGCCATTGAAATGTAATCTCACTTATTCACTTTGTTTAATTTTACACAAATCTAATAACCCACGAGTTACTTCATCAAACTAAAAAATATATAATAAGTATCATAAATAATAACAATTTGGTGGCAGATTGATCAACCCAACCAGGCCAGAAATTGGAAAGATCAGCCAAACTATTTTTGAAAATATCAATAAGAACATTAACGAAAAACATCATATGTACCAATTAACATTCCCAGTACTATTAATTGGTTAAACAAAATAAGCGAAAAGAAACATTTTACTTTCATCCAATTGAACATCATGGATTATTACCTTTCAATTTCAAAGGATTATTTCACAAGAGCTTAGACTTTGAGACAGCACATACGGATATGACCAGCGAAGAACTGAATATAGTATATGTGCTGGAAGACAGCAATCATCTGTAATGGTGATCAATGGATGAAAATGGATTCATCGGATTCATTTAATGTAGCGATTGATTCAGTCGTTTCCACCGAAATATCTTATCTTGCGGGTTTGTTTATTATATATAAGCTTACACATTGATTGTGATCAGCCTTAAGGATATAGGATTGTAAAGAGATGTCGGATTAGCTGTAGTACGAAATACTAATGACCCCTAAGGCTTCAAGAATTAAAAAGTTTATATTCGGAATCATGCAGGAATAAGACTTAAACTTAAAATCACGGCGGGAATTAAAATTACCAATTTTGTAGGAGTTACATTTTACCTTAACCAGGGAAATTCTAAACAATATATGAATGAAAATTACGACCCAATACATGGTAATCCCACGTCGAATCATCCACATTGCGTAACAAAGCATATCATAATTTCAATTTCTCATAGAATTACCCAAAATTACTCTAATGAGGAAATTCTTAATAGTAATAGGCATCTCCATAATAATGCTTTACAAAATAGTGAGTATGGTAACACCGACATTTGATACCACGACAGAATTAATATGAACGCTAGAATTAAAACTAAAAACAAGGGAATTATTTAGTGTAATAATCTGCTATTTAAACACACAATTGGACATATATTTATTAATCTTGTATCTAGACATCTCCTAATTTATATCCGCTACATAGAATATTAAATAACAAATAACAATATCATTAAACTGTATCATAGTTGTACAAATAACTTAGACAACTAATTAATTGCCATAATAGACAAATACCAAGTAAGTAATGATTCGAATATAATTAATAATGACAACAATAATGAATGTAGCTGTACACATAGGATGGAGTGCCTGCTACAGGAAAATAGTTTATCTCTAATTATATAGTTTATTTGGGAACTGTATTCCCAGAAAACCATATTAACTTTAAAACAAACTACATATGTTGTAAAAGTATTGATTGTGAAGCTAGATACAGAAACCACAAACATAAGGTAATAACCCACATAATGAAACATGCATCTACGTATCTACTTACAGACTATCTCTAAAAAATGTAGTAGCTATAATAAATGAGGCATTCTAAAAGGAGGCGACACGCACACTACAGAACCCTACCTGCTGGTAAATCAATTAAAACTAATTATATGTATTTATAAAACTACATCATAGGATATATTAAAATGTTGCATATGATAATAAGTTAAATTGCTAACATCGTATTACACAGATAACTTTGATATAATTCGATAAATTATGAAATCTATGACGTAATTCATTATTATTTCACGTATCGTGGTCAGGATGTGTAACCCTGTTTAGAAAAGGCCTTTTAAAAAGATTGTAACACTATTTCATCAACATAAACTTTGGAAACTAATATGATTTACTCATCAGCAGATAGACTTTAACTTCAAATTCAAATAACATGAGTTCGATAAATATATTATAAGTCTGAGTAAATACCAATACATTATTTTTTAAATAATGAAACTTGGGAAATGATATGAAAACTACAAACGCATTCCAGGGTGGCATCAAGTACTAATTGTACTCAAATACGCAGTTACTCTTTTTTATCATTGACAAAAATAATTTAAAATATATATGCCATAGTAATATCGTAAGTGCCTATTTATAATATAATTCCCCAAAAGTCAAATTGTAGACGTACTATTAAATATGTATTCCTGATATTGTTATGCACATCATTCAAATTTAGTCCAGACATGTATCCTTACTTTTAGTTTAAATTAAGTTAAAACCCTACACTCACAGCGATAAGTCCCAAGGGAGACTATGCAGCTGCTTTTCAAATATCATTGAGACAAACAAAATGGTTTCCCTTTATCGGTGAAAAGTAGAAAAACTTATTTTTTTATAATCAAATATTTCGTACTAGTAAACCATTATTATTTATAAATTGCGTTGATACTGCCCAACAAGTTCAAAGTTAGTAATATAATTCGACAATATATGGTACATAGGGTTCAAACACAACTATATTAACTTAATTTTCTCTTTAATAATTTAATATAAATATTTAAAAAGTAATGCCAATATTCATGGGGTTTTAATAAGAACGATTTTATTTAATCCTATCGAGAGATAGGTGTTATGTAACTGCTTCTCTACAAGCCTTGACTAATGTTGGTCAATCAACAAAATAAATAACTAAATTCAAATTAAAATACTTTATATAGACAAGAGTGAGGAGGGGCATTTTACTTCATTCGATTCATATCCTCAGTCATTTCCGAAAGCAGTATATTCATAATGTAGCAAGCTGTGTTAAAAGTGATCCACTGTATCCTAACAGTGAATGAAAAAGAATTAGCCGTCAACTAATTCAGACCCTTTTTAAAAGTATTTCATCGTATTAAAACATAGTTTTTATGTCAATATCTGACATTGGATGAAACATAGATCGATGACATACCTCCGAAGTCATATCGGTAGTCAAATTGGTGTACAGCAGCAGAAGAAAATAGGCCCAACTCTACCAAATATACAAGCATTAGCAGTAAATGTGTGGCCTTCCAGCCTTTTGAATTCGCAAGGTATTTTGTTCATCGAATATGTCAGAAAAAAGAATCATCCATAGCAAATATTGTCTAGAATTATTAGCCCGTGTGAGGAGAAAATCGCTAAATTACGGCCACAGATGAAGAAAAATCTGTTTTTCACCGTCTAATAAGTTGATCGAAACAATGGAAAACTACATGAATTAGAGTTGGAATTTAATCAATCAATCAATTTATTGTCAAACATAGAAAAGACAGTTAGAAGGGATCACCTCTATATACAGTGTGTATGTTTGTCCTATGCCATATCTATCCTGGATATGGTAGATATCAACACGACCCTCTCTTGCATACTGCCCAAAAGAGCAGACGCATACATAGAACGCTATTTTTCTTCTAAAAGTAGATTAAAATCCCCGTATATGATGTTGTATGGTAGAAGTATATTCCATGACATATTTTCCTGTTCATAGTCCTCTTCAAGTCTAATTTGAATAACCACTGGTTTAGTCGTCCATTTGCATTATCTATTTATTTTAAGTAATTTTATCTACATGCCATACATTCCAAGCAAATTTACATAATAGAAATCTTTTGTATTCTATGTGCTTTCCCTCTTTTATAATAACTCAATTCACACGTTACCTGACACTTACAAAAAGTGTTCGTAAAAAGTATTGGGAGACAATGTCTCTGATTATTTTTAATAGTATATTTGAAAGCGTCGATAATGCTTTGTGATGTTCTACTGGTAGCATGTTCTAAAATGCTCGAATTAGTATAATTCAAAGGGTTGAAATCTGGGCTATAACGTGGTAATAACAAAATTGCTAAAATTAGATTTGCAAAAATCTTCATTATTTTTCGCGGTGTAGACTGAATCACGATCCGGTGTCCATACATAATAAGCATCTGTGTAGGTAACTTTAGGTCATGGCAATACCTATTATCAATAAGTATTTTAGTACGTATCACCATTCATCATTTTATCACTTTTCAAGACTCATATATGCATTTTCTGTCTTTAGAATCCACAACATAAAACGCTTAAACCTGAGCAGTATATTTTGTTATTAATGTCCCCTTAACCTTACCTGTCGATTTTCTGATAAATCAATCAATCATGCGGTTCAGAACAGCATCAATATTAGACATAGTTTCCTATGAAAATATCGTTATAATGTAGAATATTTTCTTGAACCACGTAATAATTATATTGCGTCTTTCCAATCTATTTTCTTTATAAATGTTGCCGACTATTTTTTCACTGTGCTTGATATTGTGCTTGATAGGTTACTGCCTTTTTTATGGTGTTGTTTTTTACTTTAAATCCAGTTGCAATTTTTCCCATGGATTGTGTTTGATCATTAAAGAGTTTGGATTTAAGTGTTGCAATAAAAGCTTTGGTAGTTTTTTTTTAATTATTCATCAACTTCTAGATTTCCAAGTAATAGTTTTGCTCATAATTACTGGATTCTTTTATATTATAACAGTCTTTATGGACACTCCAACTATTCTTGAAATCTACTTTAATGTGAAGAGTGCATTAAGCAAAAGACACACTCTTTCAACTTATCTTTCATGTAAACGTTCGAAAAAAATAAGAAAAGAAAGTGTACGTTTTACGCACATTTGAAAACAAAAAAAAAACGATAAATAAATAGAGAAAATACAAACGCACACACGAAGACTGTAAGAAATCTAATCTTTTGTTTGCTTTTTTTCTGTTTTATCATTTTCATGAATTATTTTATATTGGGTCGGAAAGAAAGGAAGGAATTGTTTTTTTTTTGGGGGGGGGAGGGAGCGATCAAGTTTGTCGGACTATGTCCCCTTGCCGTACTCCTGTAAAAGGAATACATCGAATACGAAAGACAGAGGTTTAGAACTAAGTAAGCAAAGATGACACATAGGTTAGCCAATTAATTAAGAAAAGAAAAAAGGTAAAGTAATGTTCGTTGAATATTTAAATTAGCGGTCAACCGAGTCGTAGATTCAAGTGTGGTAGTGTAAAGGACGTCATGTGATCTCGTATTATTTATTGATACGTTATTTTCTCGGAAATCAGAAGGGGTTATGTTGAGGTCAAATTTGGGTTTACGGAAAATCCTGACGATTACTATGTGTTGTAAGAATGTTCGCAATGCTCCATTGTATGCGTCGGCTCGAAAAAGCTAATAACATATTCTAAGTCCAGCATTTATAAAACCTGAAATGAGCATTGTTTTCAATACCAAATTGGAAGTGGCCATGAGACTTTCCCGCACATACAAGAATCGGGCGTGATGTTGAATGAGTAACGGCCATAGTCATTTTAGTGAATTTATTAGACCTCCAAATTACAGCAGTTACATAACCAATCAGGTATGGATGGATTTAAAAATTATGTTTTTAATTCTGGTTGCATCTACTAAAATCGATGCTGTGCAGATAGAAGCATGCGGAAGGGTATGGTTAAACATAGCAGGTGCTTCCTCCCGCCCCGAAAATGCAGTTCTAACATAAACTGGGTTGAGAGGCAGATCGATTGTGGAGTGCTTCAGTTTTAACGTCTCGAGAGAAAATAATTCCTGAGATGAACTCAGAATAATGGAAGGTGACCTATTAAATGTAACTCTGAATAGTATGGCAGTAAGACGTTGACCTGTTTTAGCGATGTGATTCGCAACAGTGTGTGAGTCGGAAACTACTTGCCATTTTTTGCTTTGTAGTTAGCGTCATACGGTGGGCCAATTATGTATAATTCCGAGGTGATGTTCTTTTCGATAAAAGGGTCAGAAGTTATGTGCAGGCGTTGTGTTTTTCGGAAATTCATGTCAGCAGTGCTGAGGTGTTTACAACCTAGTGTATAGATGTAGTTATTGTGATCAGAGCGGTACCTTATGTAGAATTCGTTGTCTTACTATATAAGAAGACATTTGAAAATACGACTGACTGTAGTTTGTTGCCATTATATCGTTGCTATACGTGTGAGTTGGATTACCTTACACTCAGTTATCTATCGATACCATAGCAGAATATTTGTGGTGAGCATTTACAGCCTATGATTCACATGCAGTGACTCAGAAGGATACATTCTTTGACATTTATGAGACAATGACATTCTGGGTGTGTTCTATCATGTGGTTGATCCTCGGGGGAGTGAAGCTCGCTCCGGAAAATTAGTGTAGATAAACTGGGTCGAAAGACGTCTTTTCATCGAATAATGACATGGAATGACCATGGGGCTTATATCAATCATCCGACATCTTTATTCACATCTTAGAAGAAAATGTAACGTGCAATAAATGAGGAATACCGTACCAATGAAAACTTAGGAAAAACTTAGGAGCTTTGTTTTGTACCAACGTAATTGTAGATTGAGCCCTGACCCAGCCTTTCCGATGAGTTTGAAACTACTAGGATTGTGTTTTTATAAGAGGGTAGTTAGAGGGTTGATTTTGTATTCCATATTGAAAAGTGGATTAATGTCGAAATATAGGAGACATGTCTAACAGGAATTTCGATGTCTGACGATAAAGAAAAATATAGAAATCTTAAATAGTGGTGTTCTGTTTCGCCCGTTTTTTATATATAGTATCGTATAAGCATTTAAAGGGCATATGTGAAAAATACCTGGAAAGGATTTTGATTTAATGGAACTAAAGGTGTGTTAGATAGCAAATGGGCTGCTATGCGGGAGGGGACCCTCCATGCTGAGAGGGGGATAACAGCGGAAATCGACAAGTTTTCATGCGTTCTTTAAATCTGTTAGTTAATTATCGTAATTTGTTTTTTTTAATGGTGCATATAGTCTTTATAAAACAACATAATTTATTTGTTTGTACCTACAACACAAGGTAGTCTTGTTTAATGCATGTCATTTTTTTATTTACATTTTGTTAAATGTAATAATTAATTATTTTTTAAGTTTTATTTTATACAATGTTAACCGTATCAGAGTCAATAATAAAGTGTCTTCTATTTGTTTGGGTAAGTTAATTTAGTTCAGAATATTTAAACTTTTACTATCTTTCTTTTCTTTTGGGTTTTCGTGAATTAATCTTTTGTCTTAATTTATAAATAAAATATATTCATGAACACAACACACATTTAGTTATAATTTCATTTCACGTTATACTTTGAAACAAACAATTGTTTTCTTTCTAATCATTCTGCTCGGTATACACCTATGTTAATATATAGTGTTTTATATCGTATTATTATGAGCATTTCAATCGGTCATTTATATATTGGTATATAAATATTTAGTTTAAAAACATCAATATTCAATTGCTTAGTCTTGAATTGCTTAGAAACAGAAATGATACTTTGGACATCAAATTTTATTTTTATACATTTTGATATCGTTTAGTCAAACAAAGTCAACCAAAAATAGGCACTTTAAAGCATGCGTCGTATTTTGAGAAGTCATTGCTCATCATCATCGTTAGAATTTGATTTGCTTATTTGAATACTAAACAATCAACTACATTTCGAAACAGGAAATGTTTTTTGAAATTTGGGCAAAATAAATTATACCTAGACTTAATTATCTTACCTCGTCTGTGAGACATGAAGCTGTCGTCGGAAATATAGTGTTGTTATGGATACATTTTGACCATAAGCCCATTTCTGAAGAAAATGAAAGCAAATAAAAAATCTAAATTTGTATTTATTTTCAAAAACATGCAATGCATGTTTCAAACATTGTTCAGAGTTGGGCTTGAATTAACTCAACATGAAATAATTTAACATTTTCATCAATCTCACACTTTAATAATTTCAGTTATCTTCTGCTGGTATCGTAAAACGTGCCTTAGTTCAAGGCATTCAACATCAAAAACAAAACGTTCATCTTAATGGTAGTAAATACACAATCAAAGTAACAACCCTTTATGGTAAACAGATATTTGAAAAGAAAAATATTTTATTAAAATTTTTACATAACAGTTGAATCATGAAATTAAATATCTCAACTTATTTTGTCATTGCCTTTTCATCAAACGTCCATCTTATTCATTTTACGTATTAGTCACCGTAAACCATTTTCATCGCATTATTGTAGACGCATTCATTGTTGCCTGCGATGGAGGAGGTCAAGCTTGGCACTGCTTTAATATAAATTAACTCACTATTAGTATGCATATTCTTATTTTGTAACTGCTATGATTTGAATTTCAACTTATAAATAAATGTAGATACAACACAATGTTCACTGTGTTGTTTATTAATGTATGGTTAAATGCAGAACACACGATTGAATTATACCATTCGGTATTAACAATTCACGAAATCAATTGATTCGTTATAAAATATACGAAAAATGTAATGCTTGATCTTGGTATCGGGCACGAATTTAAAATGTAGGGCGCGAGAGTGAGATAGAAACGCGACATACATAAAATAAATCTGTGAATAATGTTCCATATTTTAAAGAAATAGCTAGTGAATTGAACACTGGCTTTCTATCGAAACCTTCTCAACACAAATTATATTTTAAAGTGAATGACAATGTCTGATTAATTGTGTTATTTGTAATAGATTGACTCAAAACACATACGCATTTATTCTTACTTTTCATTCAAAGAGAATTCCTGGTTCCTAAATATTTAAGCTCTTCGTTAATACAGAGCCTACTTAATTCCTTTAAACATATTTTATGCTATAAAGAACATGATTTTTATACTGAAAATATGTTTTAATTCCGGACACATTTAAAACAGAAATAGTATTTTACAAGACAAATTATAGCTTACAAATTACCTATTGTTTACCATATTCTATTGGGAGGGAGATTTCCGTGTAATTCATTCTTATTCTGTATGTCGAACTTAAATGTGCATATCTTTTTTACATACTTAGTGCTGATATGCAATGAAGAATCTTAAAGAATAGAGTTTCGATTTAGACATTGTTAAATAGTAATATTGTTTTTTTTTAAAGTCCATGAACAATTTATTTTCATTTCAATAATATTAAAGTGTTCGATTATTTTCGAAATGTCGAAGTATAGCAGATTTCCAAGATTTAGACAACACATAATATTCTGTCGAGTAGGTATATAACATATTAGAGATGAACGAACAGGGATACAATCATTGCACAAGCAGGTAAACGCTCCTCAATTATTTATAACGAAAAAGGGCGAAATCTAGTCGGGGTTACTTGAGGATGAATGAATCCAATTATGTTACGGTATTGAGAGCTGTGTTATTAGACAGAAATCATCGTTTCGTAAAATAAAGAGAGAACTCGCTAACAGCCTGGCCGGTTCTCAAACAAGCAATTTTACCCACAGTCCCCTGAAACCGTTATCAATTTTATAATTAATGCCAACATTGCATAAACACGATTGAGCAATTTGTTATGGTGTTCGCTGTATGTGATTCGTGTGCGTCTATCAGAATATCTCCTTGAAAAGATCAAGCGTTGTCAAAAGACGTGGGTACATTTTGTTTTGCTATTTGAAGTATTTCAAGTCTCAGATATCATTCAATTAGATCTTGATTGCGCAGGAATTTCGCTGACTCTCCTGCGCACAACTATTGTAAGTAAGAATGAAATGAATCAATTACGATGATAATGTTTCCAAGACATTGTGGATACCTGTAACGTTTTTAATTAAATTGCTTTAAATTGTAAACAGTAAAAGCAACCGCTAGTTTAACATTACCTTTCTCTTGTTATTTAGTGTTTAGTTATTTCAATTTGAAGATATTTCTTTGGTCGAATACAAGGAATTTCTATAAACACAATATCACAATATACAATATCACAAGATACCATATGCTCACTGATATACATATCACACTACTTGATAGTCTTGTAGTCACAGACTATGATCAAACAAAATAACCACAGAAATCCGAATGCACAAATGATATATATATATATATATATATATATATATATATATATAGAGAGAGAGAGAGAGAGAGAGAGAGATAGATAGATAGATAGATAGATAGATAGATAGATATAGATAGATAGATATATATTAAGAAAGGCTTACTTAAAATCCACATAAATAAATTAAATAATGAAGAAGGAAAAAAAGCTATGAAAATGGAAGCGGGAAAAAGACCCATATTAACTAAAATCAAACTCCTGAAGATGGACGATACGTCCGAAAGCACTCGACATTTGACCACACCATAACGATGGGTGCTATACTGCACCAGCTACTACCACACGATCGTAAAATCCCTCGAAGAGTCGAATGACTTACTAAGAAAATCTCAAAAAAGCAGAACTCCGTGGATTTTAATGAAGCCTGTCTTAATAACAATTTGCTGCAAAACTATACTAAGAGCGTAACATGTTTTTTATTTATAAATACATTAAATTAAAATCTGTATTTATAAATAATATATATATATATATATACATATATATATATATATATATATATATATATATATATATATATATATATATATATATATATATATATATACGAGTATGGCTACCCGGCGTTGGCTCGGGTTATAAACATAAGAATAGAAATTAAATAGCATGTGCAACATTTTGATCTTACAACTTCTATTTCTCTCGCGCGCTCTCTCTCTCACTCTCTCTCACTCTCTCTCACTCTCTCTCTCCCTAGCTCTCTCTCTCACTCTTGCGTCGTTATCTGTCTCTGTTGATCTCACCCCTTATTTTTATGCCCCTCTCTTCAACTTTCTCTTTCTTTTTTATCCTGGTTTTATATGTTGAAATATATTATAATAATATAATTCATTTACCGTATATATTATATGAAAGACTGTAATCTTACAGTTATTTTTCCTGGACAATACTGAGTAGAACAAAACACAATAACATAATTGATGCGAATAATTCAGACCCCCCCTACTCGCTTTTACAATAATATGAAGACAAATAATGTTGATAATAAAAATAGTGTATAGAGATGATAAGTTAATACTATACGTTACATTTATTACTCTGGGACTAATCCAAGTACAGTAAAATATTACGTTACCCCCTAGGCTATCACATATAATTCAGTAAGGGTTTAATGACACTTTTATTGCTCCTGAACAACGTCGATTAGAACAACAGTTAATGTTACTGACCCTACCTCAATTTTTTAGTTTGTATTGATGGAAGTTGTTAAAGAAATTTCGCATGTGCAGGTCGGACAAATAATGAAGAAACGAATAAATATGACTTCCCTTTTAGGAAAACGTGACAAGTTTACTATCTTAGAATCAATATTTATTTCTATTTCTAAAATATTAATTACCATGACCACGCTGTTAAAGAGAATATACACTTTATGAGTGTGTGAAGAGTATTCTGCGAGCCTATTGCATACGTATATACAAACATACACCGAGATGTGTTCCCTCTAATTTGAAGAGGTTTTTTGTAATTATTGAAGGAATGTAGCTTTGTCTTTGCGGCATTAAAAGTTACCGTCAATTTTTTACCCCAATCCACTACACACTGGAGCTCATTTTCTAAGGATTCAGCCATTGCCTTAGATATGCGCGTGACCGTTTTGCCCACATGACGAGAGTAGAGCGTGGGGTCGTCAGTAAATATTTCATATCAGTTTCAATAACATCAGGGAGGTAATTTATGAAAAACAGGAACAGTAGAGGTCCTAGGATGGATCATTGGGGTACACCAACATTTATGTCATGTTTCTTAGATGAACGGCCATCGAAGACAACCTGGATATTTTTTTGTTAGGAAGGATGTAATTATATTTAATATTTGTCCAGTAATAGCATATGAGTGCAGTTTTAGGAGAAGCCTTTCATGCCAAACCTTGTCAAAGGTTTTGGATATATAAAGCGCTACCGCCCTAGCTTCAGGTGCCTTGTCCAGTGTATGATATATGCATTCAAATATTACCGTTAGGATATCTGCTGTAGATTGTGCTTGTCTAAATCCGTATTGATGATCGGAAAAAATAGCATTAGCTAGCCACCGGACTATAGCAACATTCCTTAATGATTCAAAGAGTTTAGCAAAGATCAGCAGTAGACTGATTGGACGCTAGTTTAGAAGATCAGTTCTATCTTCAAAATTATTGAAGACTGGTACCGCAGAGGCATTTTTCTAACTACTAGAGAAACAAAATTCGGCACCACATTTGTTGTATAGTTTGGAGAGCACATGGGCTAGCTCAGCAAAGCATTTCTTTATTACTATTATTATGAAATCAGGCCAACAGGCTTTGGAGGTGTCAAGGTTTTTATGATGACTTTGACCTGAGATGAGATGATGGCCAGGTTCTCAAGTCTGGCTTCAGTCCGCAATGGAAATTTAGGGAAGGGGGTGGTTGGCCGAGTCACATGTGGAGTTTAAGGCGAAACGCTTGCCCAGTAGTTCAGCTTTATCAGTTTTCGTGCAAACGACATCGTTGTTATTTTATAGCGGGGGAATTGTCGATAGTCAATTGTTCATCACACTATTGTAGATTTTCCAGAAATCACGAGTACCAAATTTCTGTGATTGAATGCGTGTTTTGGTTATATCTGTATATCTTTGCTTCATATATCACAACTTTGCACTCATTTCTTGCCTCTACAATTTATTGTCCGTTCGCAGTTGACTTATGGCGGCCGAATTTTCAGAATGCTCTCTGCCTCTCAGCAATAGCACTGCCCATTCTGAGGTTAACCATTGATGTGAGTGAAGGCATAAGCATCAATGCCTTCTTTGACCAATTCGGTTAGCTCATTTGCACACTGAACAGCAGTGAGTGAGAAGTTTTCACCCCATGGTGCGTCGCTGATGTGATCCCTGAGGGATTTAAAATCAGCATTTTAATAGTTTCTCGTCGTTTTAAGCAACGGCTCTTCAGCTTTTGGACGAGTTTTTAAAGTGATAAATATCATTGCCACAGCGTGATCAGAGTCTCCGATCTGACTATCGGCATTCGCCACACAATGTTTTGGCTTAAGTCAAATACAATAATCGATCCATTCAACAACCTCCAACTGAACGTCCTACTCCTATCTTCAGCATCTACACTGCGGTTCACCTTATATCATGCACAATATTAACAAAAACACTTCATATGTGAAACAGACTCCGAGTTACGCCCACGTTTCAACAATAAAATATCAACCGTTAGAACACACTTACACACCTCACAATTTATTACAATATCACAATATTAAATGCTCTTAAACCCCAATTTAAAAAAAAAACACGGAACACAGGCGCAAATACATAACACATTTAATTTTGAGATTCCACACCAACATCTGACAGTTAAAATACACATTTAGAACTATGAATATTATTTCAACACACATACAAAATGACGGAAACCATTTTTCCAAAAAGGGGAAAGAAGTGTGTGTGATTTTGGAAATACATATTTTTCCCGACATAATATTTTCTCAATTATTTTATAGTTTCACTTCAAAGCTGTGCCTTATAAAATATATATTATATTCCTTATTCTTTTAATGTATCTTATTACTTTTAAATAGTACTGTACACAGTTTCTGAACTAACACCCTTTGTAGTACAATATAAATGCAATCCCCATTTCATTTACGACTGGCCCCTAAGCTAAGTAATACTAGCTCTTACTGTTTTACATTGGCAATGAGATTCTCTTTTCTGACAACATTCATCGATCGCTATCTACTTAGGCCTGTCTTCAAAAATATATCTAATAACACTGTGCTTTGTTTATCTTAATATTTCTTTTTGAGACTGGTGTCGAAATTTAGAGGAGGCGGGCGGTGCTATGTGGGGTTTGTAATGAAAATCGCTCAAGAAAAAGCATGTACCAACTTGATGTAACGAGCTAAACATACTACTTTAATGTAAATAACTATGCAACGATGAGTTTTATATGTATATATTCTGACCCAGAAAACAGTAAGGCTTCCCTCTCTTACAGAACATCGCTCATAAAATGTGAGGACTATAGAACAAAATAAGAAAAGCTAGAGTTACGAGCAAACATGTGTTGCGTACGTACCTCTTCATTTAGATGGATCTACTCCTATTTTCTGTATGCTAATAGTTACTTCACACCTACATATCTCTGAAAGCAGTGTAGTAACGGTTTGAGATTGTGTCTTAAACATTTCTAAAATATGTATTTTAAATATATATTTTGAATACATTTTGTTTTCCTTGTACGCCAACAAATGAGAAATGAAAGAATGGCATATGCACACTTATATATCGTTAACAGTAATATATATACATATTAATGATTTCAACATTTGTTTTTACAATAATGTACACAAAATAGCATAAACACGGTACGCCATACATGAACAGGTAATCCTAGAATCGAGTTTCGAATCCTAGACTGACATGTTTCGTACTTTTTTCCGAACAAGTCACCGCTTATCAAAGCCGAAATGCCACTCGAGGATAAAGTTAAATGAGTTTGTCAGGTGAACGGTTAGACAACAGCGTAAGTATTAAGAAAATATTATTATTATTAGTCAAATATCGATATTTGTAACTGCTCAGAATTTGATTATTTAAAAGAACGGCTTAAGAAGAATTTGTTTACATTGGGATTGAAAAGTGACATGTTGTAGTCGGTTGTGAGCAGCGTTGTGGTATTACTTTCTACAGCGTGTAGTTGTACGAAATAAACTTTGCTCATAGAAGTTTCGTTTAGTTTTATGTAAACAGAGGGAGAAAGGGAAATTAGAAACCCAACATAGGGCAGTGCTCAAGTTTTTCAATATATATAAGGATGCTTGTGGGATGTATGTCCGAATATGGAAACAAATTGCAATGATATATATATATATATATATATATATATATATATATATATATATATATATATATATATATATATATATGTTACAATACCGTAGGGCCCCATTATGCAAGGCACAGCAGGTCAACTAGTATCAAATAGCTATTTTTGTTATTGAAAAATAGGTTTTGTTTCTGGTCTCGGAGGTGAGTTCAGAGAAGAGTTTGATCCAAGAATAGTCATAATAAATTTAGACACTTGACGTGACCTTTGAGTCAGAGATCAGAGTGAGTCGTTTTTGTCCCCATCTCGTGCGTAGGAATGATGATTACGTCACCACGGAAAACAAGAACTTAGCTTTTTAGAATCAGTCTGAGCTTAGAGGCGATACCGTTCAGACCGGGTGCGAGCATGTAGCCGGCAAACTGGTAAGGCCCCGCTTTGGGAGGGCAGAAGATATCCCAAAAGGAAAGAAGATAGCCGAAGTATGAGAGAGTCGAAACCGGAATCCCCCTGACAGCAAACGAAATAAGAAATAAGGAAATTGTGTGAGAATAAAGAAACGTGTGTGAAATTTCCCTTCAAGAAAATTCGTGTCTCGTGTGTTCATTCTGTCTGAGACAGACCTCTTCCTTCGATCAAGACGACACAGCCAGCGAAGACTAGACGAATCACAGGCCAAAGAAGAGAACAGAAGATAAGGTAAACTTTGAGATTCATTTGAGAATTTTTTTAGGAACTTTAAGAAATGTATAATGAACTTTCCGTGATTTGATATAAGTTGAACTGAAGCGTTTATAAATGGTAAAAGAACTCTTTCGAGACTGTGAACAGTACGTTTTTATATGTGGAATAAGATTTATAGAAGTTATATGTGAACATTATGTTAGTTGATGCCGAGAGCCCTAAGAGACGTGTCGCAAGGGAGATTCGTTCTTTGAAAAATAAGATCTGTAGGCGTGTATCGTTACATAGGGTTGATTTGGTAGCCGTGACTTGCCGTTTCCAACATGAAACGGTTCGATATCGATCTGGTGCTGTCATGAAGTACGAACACATCGTGTGGTCCAGTAATAGAAAAAGGAAGAGAAAAAAAGGAGCGAGACACGGAGAAGAAAATTGTTGAGATACTCAAAAGAGAGACACATTTAGTTAATTATTAAAAGACACAGAAAAAAAGAAAAGAAAATAGAAAAGAAAAAAGACACATTTTGTTAAAAAAAGAAAAGAAAGAGGAACGCACACACAATTATTAAATTACGCAGAAAGAGAAAAAGACACATTTTGTTAATTGTTAAGATTCACAAAAAAAAAAAAGAAAGACACATTTTGTTAAAAAAAGAAAAAAGAACGCACGCACACACACACGCAAAAACAATTGTTAAGACTTTGTAGGAAAAGAACATTCTAGTTAGAAAAAAAAGGACGATTTGCCGTAATTATGTTTTTTTTGTGTTGTGTTTTTGTGAATTTGTTGCTGTAATTTTTTTCTGGTTTGTGTTGGTGGGGGACAAAGGTGAAAGCAATAACGGGCGGAAAAAAAAAAGAAACGAGGGAAGTATGTAATTAATAGAGAGAGAAAGAGAGGAAGAATGGAAATGTTAAAAAGGGTGGATGTGCTGAAATGACATGTGCACGCGAGGACAGAATATGCGTATTTAGAAAAAAGAAAGAAAGAATGTATTAGAAAGAGAGAGACAGAGACAGAAAGAGTATAGAAAGAAAGGGATTGATATGCCACTCTGTGGCCGAAATCTTTTGTTTTTAGAATGTATATGCGTGTTAAAAAGAGAGAGAGAGAGAGAGAGAGAGAAAGAAAGCGCCCGTGGGTTTTGAAAACTGCTAAGAAGTGTTGCAGGAAAATAACGACGACAGCGGCGGGTGATCTGATGGTGTCCGGGTTGGAGTTTGACGACATGTCAATACGTTATGGTGTCGGGCGCTGTTCTCTTTTCCCTTTATCTTTTGAATTATGTTGTATTGTATTGTGGAGATATGTTCTCCATTGGTTCTGTCGGTTTCGGTTTGATTTTTTTGTTGTTGTTGGGTGGAATGAATTTTTTTTGTATTCTTGTATTGATTTATTTGTTACATGGAGGATTCCGGGTTCCTAATGCTTGAGTGAATGATATTTTACTATTTAGAGGATGGAGAAATTTAAAAATGTAATTAAATAAAAAACAGTTCTTAAATTGAATGTTACGTGGGTCAGCAAAGTGTTAGGGTTAAAGTGATCTTGTATTTGAGTTGTTTGGGGGGCACTGATAGCAGGTTTGGGTCGGTTGATGGAGACCCCGGACGGGGGTCAATTAGGTTATTTCGAAGAATATCCCTGTGCACAGAGCATGTGCAGCCCAGTTGGGTCTGCGGGATCAATAAAGTTCGCTCGGGTAGTTTTTGCAAACGAGGCGGCCATGGGTTTTGGCCCGGAGAAGAATGGGCAAAGGTGCTCGAACTCTACACGCGTTAAAACTGCGAACCGGTGGTTAGACGACAGGACAGTCGTATTGGTGCGCCACGATAACGGTGGTCGATATTGAAGTTGTGATTAATTTTCGTGACCCATGGTTGCTCCCCAATCACGTCGGTAGACCGTGTATGGAAGTGGAATAGATTTAAGCTTTATATTTAAGAGAGGGTACCTCAGTCAAATTAATTTTGGTTTAGGGAAGAAAATGATGGACCTGGATTGGTGACCCGATGTGTTCCAGGAACGGTGGTGTCGACATTTCACCCCCGTCACGCCGTTTAGTTAGAGCCATGGGATGGGTGCCACGCCACGCCAATGGGGTTGGGAGTTAGAAACTGGGTGTTTGTTCGCTGTCATTCGCGACGGGAGCACGGGCGTGTCAGAAATGTATGGTCCATATATAGCAAGCAGTATAGCGACGGTACTTTCAGTAAGCTTCGAGGCTGACCATTAGAGAATAGGTCAATGAAGGGTTTGTTTTTTTTCTGTTTTTTGTTCCCCTATTTCGCGAGAATAAAACGCGCAGTTAGTTTTAATCGGTTGTGTGCCGACGTTTGTTGAAGTTATCTAAGAAAGTGATGGTGGCCCGAAAGTGCAACATACCAGGAATTTTTGGGAAGTGGTCGAGCACGGAGAACGTGTGTGAGCAAGAGCAAATTTATGTGGTAGATTTTGCAGGAGATATAGGCGAGAAACGCCTGATGTTGATTTATGACAGGGGATGGCTTTTTTTAGCCGGCAACGACCGTAGGGAGCAAACTCTCCCACATCCCGGAAACATTGTCATGTGGTGCCGAAGGAAATTCCGGCAGTGGTGAAATGATGGAAACCCCAGGAGTGCTCAGGCTCGGATTTCCACCAGTCCCAGGGAGGGGTTGGTTTTTTAAAAAAAAGAGAAAATCTTGGGATTTTTTGTTTTTTTTGTTTATAGGGAAGGAAGGAGTGTTACAATACCGTAGGGCCCCATTATGCAAGGCACAGCAGGTCAACTAGTATCAAATAGCTAATTTTGTTATTGAAAAATAGGTTTTGTTTCTGGTCTCGGAGGTGAGTTCAGAGAAGAGTTTGATCCAAGAATAGTCATAATAAATTTAGACACTTGACGTGACCTTTGAGTCAGAGATCAGAGTGAGTCGTTTTTGTCCCCATCTCGTGCGTGGGAATGATGATTACGTCACCACGGAAAACAAGAACTTAGCTTTTTAGAATCAGTCTGAGCTAAGAGGCGATACCGTTCAGACCGGGTGCGAGCATGTAGCCGGCAAACTGGTAAGGCCCCGCTTTGGGAGGGCAGAAGATATCCCAAAAGGAAAGAAGATAGCCGAAGTATGAGAGAGTCGAAACCGGAATCCCCCTGACAGCAAACGAAATAAGAAATAAGAAAATTGTGTGAGAATAAAGAAACGTGTGTGAAATTTCCCTTCAAGAAAATTCGTGTCTCGTGTGTTCATTCTGTCTGAGACAGACCTCTTCCTTCGATCAAGACGACACAGCCAGCGAAGACTAGACGAATCACAGGCCAAAGAAGAGAACAGAAGATAAGGTAAACTTTGAGATTCATTTGAGAACTTTTTTAGGAACTTTAAGAAATGTATAATGAACTTTCCGTGATTTGATATAAGTTGAACTGAAGCGTTTATAAATGGTAAAAGAACTCTTTCGAGACTGTGAACAGTACGTTTTTATATGTGGAATAAGATTTATAGAAGTTATATGTGAACATTATGTTATTTGATGCCGAGAGCGTTAAGAGACGTGTCGCAGTGGAACGTTCGTTATTTGAAAAATAGGATCTGTAGGCGTGTATCGTTACATATATATATATATTATTATTATTATTATTATTATTATTATTATTATTATTATTATTATTATTATCTATATCTATAGGTATATATATATATATATATATATATATATATGTTGTTTTTGTTGATATAGTGTCTACTTTTGTGTGTTCTTTTCTTTCTTGTTTCTTTATGCAAGCGACGAGTGTCCTCTTTAATTTGGTACTCATGTACTATTTTGTTCAGACAATCATTCCTAGGAAGCTTTATAATAAAGACCAAACATTGATGAATACATAAATAATATTTTTTTGTTTTTTCTTGTTTAATTTCAATAATGTCTGAATACATTTTTCATTTCTTTACGATATATATATATATATATATATATATATATATATATTTATTGATGAATATTAAATCATTGCTACCTACAGCCCCTAGCGTTTCAAGCGTATTGCTCTCATCAGTGCAGGAAAGTAACAATTTCGGACGATCGGGAGGCACGAACCCGATTAACAGAGTCAGACTAGAATCTGCAAGCAGTCCCCATATCCACTCGGCCAACGGAAACTGTCACGTAATTAAGGGAAATAATGATCTATATTTACCTAGAAGCGGGCACAGATAGAAGAGTAGTCGAGAGTGTTCGAGGAACGTATTCGGAACTTGGCATCAGAGCTTTTTGACAGTCTATTTTTAACATCCCCGAGAGTGCTCAACTTTAATTTCTTAAAGGCGCTTAGTATCATTAATACCTACAGACGCTAGCGTTTCAAGCTCATTGCTCTCATCAATATATATATATATATATATATATATATATATATATATATATATATATAAATATATATATATATATATATATATATATATAAATATATATATATAAATATATATATATATATATATATATATATATATATATATATATATCAGTGCGATTTGTAAGAACCGGGTTCAAGCCCTCCGACCAACATGAATTTACATCCCTACACTGAAGATTACGTGAGCATTACACATCGATCATATTTGCTGTAATAATATAATTATAGCCCCCTTTAATAGGATTGGTGCACTCTGAGAGAATTTATAAACGAGCAGTAATACTATGGCTTACAAGCGAGAGTCTGATCGCATTTGTTGTTGTTGTTGTTGTCGAATAACTTTCCACTGCTCACTATATGCGTTGAATCACTCCTAACTGTCATGCGAATTCTCACCTGCTAATCAGTGGTGATTTGTAAAATCCGAGTTCAAGTCCTCCGACCGACATGAATTACCATCCCTACACTAAAGATTGCGTAAGCATGACACATCGATGTATGTCGGTAAAAATAATTAATATTTACTTAAGAAAACATATATATGATAAAAAAATGACTCAATAACTGGTCACCTCTGAAGATGTAATTTATTACGAAATATAAGATAATGTAAATATATATATATATATATATATATATGTATGTATATATATATATATATGTATATATATATATATATATATATATATATATATATATATATAAATTAATCTCGCATAGTTAATTGCTTACATATCAATTTTATTAACATATCCAACAATGCTTTAAATAGACGACCAACCAATATTAACCTACAAGAGCGAGCCAGGCTCTTCGTTCGACACCGGAATTTGAATCATGGCCGCCAACACCACCAGTGCGGAGAGACGTTTTATCAAGTAACAAAGAAATACGTTTGGTTATTCTTGTTTTTGATAAAAAAATGACTCAATAACTGGTCACCTCTGAAGATGAAATTTATTCCGAAATATAAGATTAATGTAATATATATATATATATATATATATATATATATATATATATATATATATATATAAAGATAAATGGACGAAAAGTGATAAACATGCACGAATGTCCAAATTTATTTCAAACTTCAAATGTTCAATGCAAGGTATATTCTGTAATAAAAATATGTGTATTGTTCTTTTCTTAAGCCAAGGCTTTTCAAAGATCAAGATCTTATCCTCAGAGGAATTATACAGATAGATAAGTTGGCAATAGAAAAGCCAAAGTTCAACATTTGAAAAAATATTAAGAAAAAGGTGGGTGAAAAAAAGTTCGAGTAAAAGGATATTGGCTTTGTCTGCTGATAAGGTGTCCAATGGAAGAAGGTTTCAATGGAGAAGAAAAAGTTTCGTAGAGGCATCACATGAACGCGTTCAAAAAGAAGTAAATCCAATGGTGAAAATTGAGTTCAAAGTCGTACATAGAGCATACTTAAACGGAATTAAAATGAAGATATCTGTCCATTTAGAAAAGGCTTCCTCGGCCGAGAACGGAATCGCACATATATGTATCTGGACATAAAAAATAATTTATAACAAGTTTAAAATATCACATAACTATTTACATATATACACAAAAGAACGTGTAAATACTCGTAATATTGTTCAGGAGACACGGCCAGGAGAGTAAATAGTTAATTAGTTGAAAGTTAACGAAGCATCATTTAAAATGTATTTATCAATATACAAATAATAATCATCATATATAATATGTCGTTAAAAGTAACACTGAAAGGAGAAACATTTCAATGTATTGATAAGCGAAACCACTTTTGAATTAATAAGTACCAAGCATAAATATGCAGAGTTTAAGGGAGCTATTAAATACTTAGTTGCATATAACCATAATGGTTCAGGTGAAACATATACACATATCTATTACTAAAACAGCATGCTTATATGTCAAGGGTATTTTTAAGAAAATTCAACACAGTAAGTTTAATTAGATATTTAAAAGTGAAATGTATTATGTGTATATTTTACTTGCTATCTGGTTAATACGATTAAGTATTTTGTTTGCATCTTAAACATTGAACATGTTGTGTTTCTTTTTTAAGACATACTCTATATGAGTTGTCTAAATATCTGCATGTTCTTTTATAACCTAATATTTTCTATAACCACACGCATTTATATACATCCTATTATATATATATATATATATATATATATATATATATATATATATAAATGTATATATATATATATAGTTTAAAGAAAGAATGATGAAGATAAAAAAAATGCATGAAATTACACAAAATTACATAAAGTTACATAAAATAAATACACATGTTATTACATCGGAAGATCAGATGCAAGAAGTTACATTAATCCTTAAACCATGGTTTTTCAAAGATAAAACTCTTCTCGTCAGAGGATAAAATTTGGTAATATGGTATTTATGATAAATAAATATTACCTAGTTCCATTTCACTTTGAAAAATTAAAGAATAACACTAGAAAGGTGAGGGATAAAAAATACATGGCCGGGAAGGAAGAATTAGCAGTATTGAGTAGCCATTTTTGAAGAATAGCAAAAGTTTGTAAAATTGGAGAAAGTTTTTCATCAATTTTTACAGGGTTTCAAGTAAGAGGTAGAGGGTTGAAAAATATCTCACTTGGATTCGTATTCTCGTTATGTGTATAGTTCCGTAGAGTTACAAGTAACATCCTGGACTGGTATTTTAAATATCCAATTCGGCAAATCCGAAGTGAAGATTGTCTGTTGAAAGGCGCTATGTAGAAAAGTTCATATCTGCCTCCAAGAAATCTGGCTTCCTCGACAGAAAGATGTTTCAAAAGATGTATATATTATCTTAAATATACTGCTTATGGTATTGAGCTTTACTGTATCGCGATAGATCACTTTACGATACTTCACTTATCGTTAATTCTATTATCATTAATATATATATATATATATATATATATATATGTGTGTGTGTGTGTGTGTGTGTGAAGAAAATAGTAGTTTGCTTGAATCATTGCTGGAAAACACGTAAGTATGAAGGTGATAATTCCGAGGCAGGAGCAATGCAATGTTGAGAACCGGAAAGTTTGATCTGTGATGAACAAAAATTAATTTATATTTCTAAAATGTTAAAATAGCCAGACAGTAAATTTTTAAATGGTGGGCTTACTGCTAAATATGCAATGGTCAAGAATGGTTGAAACCTTAATCATTTCGAGAGTAACAACCTCTCTTTTTCTAAAGGAAAACAAAATTTGGGTCAGTTTCGCCAACCAAGATAGACGCGGCTATATATATATATATATATATATATATGTATATATATATATATATATATATATATATATATATATATAAACAGTCATAGCCTGCTATTTTACACTATTGTAATCTTAATATAACAGGAAAATATTTAATTAAGCGTAATCTTTCGGATGATCACATAATGCATCCGTAACATTATTTTAATACTATCTTTAATAATAATTAGGTAAATTATATTAAGAAATTTGTTTTCGACTCACTTGAACTAAGATTGTAACAAATACATGTGTATCCTATAACTTATTACATACACAGACGGTAAACATAAACGTCTTCAGATTCGGTTAAGTTTTTTCGGGTGTAATTTTCACATACAAGCCTAATTTTGTTAATTAAAGTGTATCCCCCTTAAGTAGTCGGTTTGGTTTAGAGGAGAATAAATTTAAATTTACAAATCTTGAAATACGTTGCATGTTGAATTAACCCCCCTGATTTGAGAGATGTCCACGTGTGTTCATTTATTACGTCTGTATTTAATAACGGTTATTTTCGAAAACTTATTAAGAAATATTAGTTAAATGCAATATAAAATATGGGTTGTGAGTTCTTTTAGCAATCAAAATTAGTTAAGTTTATTATATTTCAGAAGAAATTAATCATTATTTATTAAAGAATCATATTTGATAACACGTTATAATAAACTTGAATATTCTACCTTTTTGAAGGAGTTATCCATTTTATTTTTTCAAAATATACATTTGACGAATCCAATTATTTTCACATTCCATAAAAGGAGAAAATAGAAAAAAGACAGTATGGTTTGTTGATTTTTTTGCTTCTTGTGTTCGAGACAATTTAACAATGCCATTGATAATTTTGCATGTAACAAATCAATTAAAGATACTTGCACTAAACATGTCATAATGGACAATGAACCACTTTTTCAAACATATGTACACAATAATGTTTGTTAATCTAGATTTTTTTGAGCATCATCACAAAATGTTGATGGTGTTATAGAGTTTTATTTTACTGAGTTATAATATATATACAAATAAATTAATGAATAAATAAATATATGCATCTCTGTTTTTTGTAAACTTTTTCTCATCCAATAAACACACATTCAATATTTATTTTAAAATAATAGACAAAAGCACACTTTTATATTCTTACAACTTCGTGTTACACTACATTCAACTGTGCACATCATAACATAGATAATATTTTCTTTCCTCTTTTTAATCTTAGCTTTCAACACATTGGGCACGATTGCATATGGGAAGTTACGTATGTGTATATGCATGTGCATGTATATATGCGTGTCTAGATGAGTATATGTTTTTATTTTCATACATGTATATTTGGATGTCAGAGGTGGACGCGTTCTCTACGTTAGGCTTTGTTCTCACCCTCTCTGAACCCCCGCCCTCCCCGTCCATTGCGAGACCCAAACATCTTCACCTTCCGTTTTTTCTCATCTAAAGGCTAAATTAAAAAAGAAAATTCTATGGGCATATCTAGTACCCCCTTGCACTCATTCATAATTTAAATGTATTTGAGCCGCTAAGAACGTTCGCCATCACTGTCTTCGAATGTATTGTAATATTTATCCCATTTCCTAATGATTTCATATACTAACCGCTTTTTGCAACTGTTATCCTCTATTTGTATCTTATATGTTGATGGGTTGTTTATATAGTACTTGTCTGATGGTTTAATCTAAGCATGATAATGAAAAAGTCTTATAATAAAGACGAAACAGGGATGAGTACATCAATATTATGTTGTGATTTTCTTATTTAATTCCCATATATATAGATATATTTATATATATATATATATATATATATATATATATATATATATATATATATGTATATATATATGCATATTTATATATATTTATATATATATGTATATATATATGTATATATATATATATATATATATATATATATATATATATATATATATATGCGTGTTTGCCTATGTGTGTATGTGTGCATATGTGTAAACAAAAGTCAGAAAAGTATTACTATAGAAAATAAATAAATAATTGTACAATGTTTATTGTTGGAGAACATTGTCAGTGTTTTTTTTTAATTTTTCCTCTCTATCAGTATCAATCTTCGTACTACATATCAACGACTATGACTGGTGTGCGTGAGGTAAATATGGCCGGTCAAATATATTGATCTGTTGACGTCATCATCAACGATTCATATGTTTGAAGAAACCCAGTTAAGCAGAAATCTGCGGGAAGAAGCTTAATCTTAAAAGCCATGATTAGTATTTCATTGTTCGCACTTTCATCGTGTCGATAATGAAAGCATTCCGCATTCGATCGGCCCGGGCATTATTCTCGCTGAACACCTCGTTTGCCCTGACTTTAACATAAATATCACGGTAGCTTTGCCAGCAACAATATGTTGACGTGAGAATAAGAACTTGCATGCTTAAGTTGTGTCCATTCATCCTGATCGTTCAACAGCTTCTATTTCACATGTATGCTTCGAAAACAAAGCGACAGATCGACCAAGAAACCTTATTATAGAGAGGTGCTGACTCCTGTGAAATTATAAAAATAATGACTATGCATTAACACAGACACATTATTAATCGTTGAGTTGAGAAGTCTGCAACAATGCAATCGCATTCATAGGTGATTGTATTTCTCTCTTGTTATCGCGAGTTGACATTCTCTTCTTTTCAACTACTGAAACATATACGGCACATAGAAGAAGTATAGACGTCAAGAATTCAAGTTTATCTATATTGTATTCTTTTAAATACATATCGATCTAAGTGGTATATATTGATTTGACTTTAGGTAATATAAAGATATAATCTAAGTGTTTAAGTATTCAACTCTTACAATTGAATCACAGGAACTAAAGATATATAACGAAAACACAAATCACTATGCTATGGCTTAAGGAAAATTCGCTCGAGAGCGAAACGACCACTTATGTTTTAATGTAACTTATTGATTAGCAGTACTTCCCACCGCACACCGTGTAATCGAATTAAATTAATTAAAAAAACAGATAATTTGGTTACAGACATATCCGCGTTTTAGATTGGTAACAACAGTCAATCCAGTCATATAACGACAATCCATTGAAAATCGAAACCGGGCGTGCCAAGCTCTACATAAATCATCGCCCGGAAATCGTCAAGTAATCCATTAATCTCTACTTGTTTATGAAACATCATCACATAAAATCCCCGGTGGGTGACATCAGTTTCTCCCAGCTTATTATCTTCATAGAGGTGAAACCTCTTCTTATTACTCATTTTTCTGAACTGAATATATATGTATGTAGTTGACTGACATGATGTAACTGCCCTATCACGTGTTTACCGCATAGTGATCCATTTTGACCCGTGGAAACAAATCTTGTCTCTCAAATAAAATACCAGAAAGTTGTCTAGTGTATCTTGGTTGATATACACTATTTCTTTTTACGGGTCAACATGGGCCACTGTACGGTAAAAATATAATAGGCCAATTTCAGCAATTCAACGCAGTTCAATATCAAATAGAATGTATATTATTGATATTTTCTGATAATTTATATTTACGAATGCTTCAAGTGCAAATATAGAGGTCAACTTTGTACGATATTTTAATAATTGTTCGTGGGTGCGTTAACCGACGAGAATAACGGGGGGGGGGGGTTCCTCTTTAAGTTAATAGCAAAGGATTAAAAAATGTATCTGACTATCATTTCTAACAGTAAGACTTACAGTTTGAATATCTATCTAGGTAAAGGAATATCGCTCTTAAATTTATCTTTATAAAGCAGCCTTCAACGACCGTCGATTCTTTGATTTTATCATTGTCAAGTATTTTTCTCAATATACAATCAATGCTCTTATTTACATAATGCGTTTTTGAAGGTCGACGAAAGGGAGACAGATAGTGAAGGATATATTTAAAATATGTTTGATTTCACGTTAAACTATGATACGAAGGAGACAAAAGCAGAAACAGAAAAAAAGTTCATAAATACGTTTTTTTTTAAAGGGAAATCATATAAAAATGAATAAATATTCTTTTTCAACCTCGGCGTTTAATATCGCCGAGAATAATATGTCTGACAAGCAATTTGAAGTAAACACTATCAAACCTACGTATTTGAGATAGACGATTATTTTAAAACGTAACTCCGACATGCAAACGAATACAGTATTCGGAAATAAAAAAATAACTAAATAAGTACCGGGATTAACTAAGAAAAAAAAACTTTTAGGTAAAAGTCGAATTTATTTATCAACATAGTATCCTTCTAGCTTTATACATTTGACTCTAAAAAGAGAACAATTTTTGGGCATCTTTTACGAGACTCAGCAGAGTAAAAACGCTAAAAAACAAATTTACAACAAATAAAAGTAATTGTAAGCTGTAAAAGTTAGTTTCAAACTTGCATGTGCTATTTGTTTGTATTTTAAACCCGTTTGAAGTGCTATTTATTAGAAATCAATAGTTTTGTCACAGCAAGTTGGGAGAAAAACATGGCCGAATTGGGGGGGGGGATTACTAAAGAATGCACTAGGAGCGACCATATTGATTTTTGTGAAAACGGTGGGAAAAAAAAAACAAGAAATTTTTTTTTTACATCTAATGAAAACCCATTTATAATACGTAAAAATAACAACAAATTACATAGGTAAGTAGGAAAATATCTATTCTCGTCGTTGGTCAACTTCACTTGTTGCAAATTTATGTTTTTAAACCCTTTCTCGTTCTATTTTTGGACCCCGTTCGCGCCTCTGCTGAGCGTCGTAACATATACCCCAATTTTTTCTTTAAAAATATTACTTTTGTATATCACTTTGTAATGGAAGCCAAATATATTTTCTTGTAGCATCATTTTGAGGTCTTCAAATAGCGACCTATTCTTTTCGTGTGAATCAGATAATGTTCGTGTTAGCATCAGTTTCTCTGATGGTTTTCTAGTTAGGAATCTTTCTGAAAAGACATCGGGAAGGACCACGAGAAGGTTGCCAACATCCCTAAGTGAAAGTCGTACTATGGAACCGACTTGATTCGAAGTTGGAACACCCAAGTCTTCAGTCTGTGTCGATATACACTTAACCATCGTCACCTCCCCAAAATAGCGACTAGTCCCTTGGCATCATATGTTGATGATATGCTTAGGGCGAAAACAATTATTTTATTGGTGACAACGTTGCGGTTATTCTGCGAAACTGTGCTTTTTCTTTGTAAACGAGCACCTTTTCGTCTTCCTTTGTGAACGAGTTCTTCCTCCCAACGCACCTACAATGGTATATCATAGTAGCTATTGATTTTTCTTTACTGCCCAAAGTAATTGATGAACAAACTACTTTGTGCCTCCCAAAACACATATGCCACATGCTTACTTATTTATATTTGCGTTTTTAATTGCTCAATACGGCTTTCATTTGCTACTGTCTACTCAGCTGACTTTAGATTTGTACTCTAGAATAATGTGGTAGACCTATGTCTCATCAATTACCAAATATTGACGCACACCTTTTTGTTGCGTAGGAAACGTTGACAAACAACGTTTGGTATACTCAACGCATATTCTTCTTAATCGTCTGTGAGAAGACACGGCATTCACTTTGTACAAAACTTTCTCTTTCACAATTCTTCATGAAAATTAGTGAATACATTGACTTCTTATATATTAAACCATCCAATTCTTTCACGAGACCTTATATTACGATAGACTCAGGCGAGTTCATGAAGATGTTTTATGTACTCCCGGCCAACTGTTAAATTTTAGTGGCCGTAGCGTTCAGTAGCGTCTGTATCTGTATTGTTGCGTTTAAAGTAAGCATACCACATTTTAAACATTGGTTGCGACGAAGCAGAAACAAAAGAACTCTTATCAATTAATTTCATTATTTAATAGTGTGTAGCCTATCAGAAGGCGATGCGTTATTAACATACGTCATTTAGATTTTTCAATTGTATCTAAAATACTCGGAAGAAGCTTCACTTAAATAGCTGTCATTTGTAAACATATAATAGAATCAGGCTTTAATTTAAACTTGTACGATTTTTTAGATTAGTATTTTGTTAAAAATCGTATAAATTTCTCTATTAATGGGATCTCTTATATCTAAGGCTCGGAATTTTTTAGTTGTGTGTGTGGGTGACAGAAGAACACCAAATAAAACGTACGCTGTCAGATGGTTTCAAATTATATTTTGAATTGAAGCGATACATTAAATAATGCGTTTTCAAACTTAAGCGTGACATCCAATATATGAAATTATAGGGGTTTCTTATCGATGTTATACATTATTTTTCGTCAATAGCAATATATAGGATATACATATTTTATAACGACTAGCCAATATTTCATTTTTCCAACAGCTATGTTTATTGTATGCAAAATATATATCTTGCATTAGTTTCTTTCAAATCAAACTAACACTAGTTGGGAAGGTTTACCACATAGAGGCGTGATTCTACTATTTTCTTTTTATCTCATCTACGTGTGTTCTTTCTAAAAAGTACAATACAAATACTGCACGTTTAATGTGTTATGTTTAAGCTCTTAATAAAAAACAAATGCTGGAAGATAATTTTCGCTGCACCACTTGTGAACTATACGGAAGCGTAAGTATATCATAATCTTTAATACTATTGATTTTCTTCTAAGAGGAAAGTTTTACATTACTATGTATAACCGTGCAACGCCAAATGTAAGAGCACATTATATACAGCCTATTTTAACAGCTATACCTAACTAGTTAATCTCATGAATTGGTGATTAAGAACAAGCTATATAGGTTTGCTTAGTTACTTATGATTTCAATATCACTTAAAATATTGT
The DNA here is from genome assembly GCA_963556195.1 of Sepiola atlantica. Classification (NCBI taxonomy): domain Eukaryota; kingdom Metazoa; phylum Mollusca; class Cephalopoda; order Sepiida; family Sepiolidae; genus Sepiola; species Sepiola atlantica. The sequence continues at coordinate 50,605,365 of OY744535.1, forward strand.
CAGAAAAAGTTATATACATCGGGATTTATTAAAAACAAACATATTTTACATCACCAGCCTAATCTTCTGTACGCAAAAAAAAAGATAATTTCGGCAGCATCATTGAGACCTCATTTCAGTTTACTTTCAGCAGCCTCGTAACTCTCGCTTCGATTATTTTGTATTTTAGTCCTCACATTTCATGGGCGACATTTTTGACAAAGTGGGTAGAATTGCTATTTTCCGGATCGGATTCTATCAGTCTATCTCTTATCATTTGCTAGTTTTAGGGCCTTAAGGTAGGTGTTGAACTCATTGCATCAAGTATCTTCAGGCTTTGTGGGGAGCGAGTTTCATAAAAAAAATGTGTCCACTTAAAATATTGTACAAAAAATTACATAAAATGGTTTTAAGTGCATCACCATATTTAACCTGTAAGTATAGCTTCAAGCATCAAAATCATATTTCCAAAAGGCAAACTCCTGGCTGCTTTCCTCAAAATGAACCATTTTAGATTATCTTTTTAGTTCTATATTTGTCGCTTTAATTTACATGACGTCGTTTTTAATAGCATCAACATATTTCTTCGTGATGGATTCAAGTTCTGTTTCTATTTTTTGGAAATGATGGATTTGACAGCGCTCATGTTTTTGTTTACTATTGGGAGAAAATGGCTTTAAACATTAACAAAATATTTCCACTGAATTTTCCGTCAAGTATATTTTTGTCAGTGCTCTTTTTAAATTTTATCATGTATCACCGTAATTTAACTATTGTACGACCAGATTATGTACATTGGATCTAAATTTTGCCTTGGTTTATTAAAGCTTTCTTTTAAAGGAAGTAACAATTGTGTTACTGTAATATTGTAATAAAAAATATATAGAGTTTATTCTATCAACAATATGATATCATTCATGCTTTCTCAGGAATAACTCATTTAGATATACATCGGGGGAGAAGATAACTCATAGTTGTTGACAAGTACTTAAAAACGATGGCATACCATTCTATACATTCGCTTTCCATAATGATTTATTAATAAGATAAATTGACGCCTGCTACTCCATGTATGAATACTCCTTGGCCTTTTGGCTAAGATCAAAGTGTAGTATCTGTTCCGATGGATACTGCACCCCATAGACTGGTATTGTCTTGGCTTTCGGGCCTTGATTTACGCCTGTCTATGGGACTGTCCTGTGCAGTTCTAGGAGGTCCACCCTCCCAGGCTTCGCCTCCCCTCTTTGGGGAGGAGTAAGTTTATTGCTTACTGCCTGAGGCGTCCCTACCGGGGAATGCCGACGGGGCTGCCCAGGTAATTTTTAAACCCCACTTTCCCGACCCGACCTTGGGTCACATCTTACTTGTGGGAGTAAGATAAAAACTGGCCTTGTGCCTAACTCCTGGAGAGGAGTAAATCAATACTCCATGTATGAATGGTTCAAAGAACCTTTTAGACGTCTACATACGTTAATGCTGAAAACATGACTTAATACATTGTAAGAAAAGTATATACAGAGGTGTAAACAAACCAAGATAGGTTTACTGGTTTATCTGGAAATGATGTTTTTGACAGCGCCCTAGAAGACTCTATGTTTATTTTGTCATGGTCTCTAAATATATTAAATCAAATAATATCCACTGGCATTTAGCACCGAACCCATTTTAATTGGCTCCTGTAGAACGATGGGGTGGGCAACGCGCTGGAGGCATCCTTAGTATTATTTGATCAATTTTGAAAAATCAGATATAAAAATATTCAATTTTTAAAATAATAATTATGCCATTTAATCAGTTAAATAATTCCACGAAAAATAGTAGAAATAGTGTGTTCCCACCATTGTCATGTGTGACTCAATCTACTGACCTTAACCTTGTGAAAAAATCAATCAATATAACAACAGTATGTGTGTTTTGGAATACATCCTATTATTTATTTTTCATTGTGTGTTTAGAGTTCGGCTTCGTTGAAAACTGCATTAGTTTAATCCACTTTTAAAATATATTTCAGAGAAACACTTTTAATAAAAATCTCCAACACAACAAAGTTAAATACTTTGATACAAAAGCGGAGTCATATTAAATTGTCAACAAAAAAGAATTGATTTCAAAACTGTCTATGCAGAGGAAAGTACATAATTAGGAAACAAATAATAGCATGTAGTTTAGGGGTGAGAGCAAGTTTTTCCTTACTGTTTTAATTTTAACCGACAGAAACTGGACACATTTCACACTAGGACTAATCAATTAGCCTTTATGTTCAGCAAAATAAATCAAGGAAAATACCATGTTTAATTAATGCGTACACACATACCACTATTCAAACAATCGAAATACTTCGAATTTCTATCATTATTTTTATATCAACACTCACTCCAGCTCTGTCTTTCACTTCCTCATATTGTTCGATTTGTATTTATTTTTACATTTCTATTCATTTTACATGTATTCAATGCTGAATCCAGTCATGTTGGTAAAAGGTTTGTATACTTCTAGGTTATAAGTCTCTTCTTGTGTATTTGTTTTGGTTGATTTATGTTAAAGCATATCAACACATTTCGGGTTATTTAATGCCCACAAACATTGTTGTTTTTGTTTTTGTCTTGAAATACAGTAT
>OY744535.1:50610460-50717960 GCA_963556195.1 Sepiola atlantica
ATCCCTGCTATAGTAATACAATATGCTCTCATTAGCTGCCCCATGTTTTCTCCCAAACTAGGTTTTGCATGAACGTCTTCCAAAGAAATTTAATTCGTACGGTATTACGGGACGAATATTCAATATAACAATATTCTTCTTAGCGAGAAGAAACGTCCATGCCGCTCTCGTTGGTTTTGAATCTAAACAACATGGCATTAAACAGAGTGTGCTCCAGGCGTCGATCCTCATTGCTAAGTTTGATAAACGACCTCCTTGATGACATTTCGTCAGAGATGGATATAAGGTATTTTCCTTTAACCAATATAATGAACTTTTCGAATGAGCGATTACCACCGCTGGTAGCACATAGCCCGCATGTTGTGCGTTCAATCTCATCGGCTTTACATTCAGAGACAACATGAATTGGAACACATCCATAGAAAGAAAGGCAAAATATTCTGCAAATAAAGTAGACTACCCCTACTAGGCTCGAAATCTTCTAACGTCTGCCAGTATCATATATGTGTACAAAACCAAATTTGCGAATACATACATATTATTTTAACATCCGATCAGGGGCACCACTCACTAGTCTCTCCCTTATAGACAAACTTATAATCTAATAGGTCCCATACAGTCTACCAAGATTTATTCCCGTGCCCCATTGTCGCAATGTTGCACTCTTGTGTTTGTTTTACAAGCACACCTATTGAATCCTTCGACGAACTTGCAACCCTTTTGACACATCAATGTAAATACCCCAGAGCAACCCATCAATCAGAAAACTCCCACTACTTGAGTGTAGATGCCCCAAAACGCCGGAACGTTTTTAACCTTAATAGTTAATTTCCACACACAGCTTGCCCATGAAAATCCAACCTTGCTCTCTGTTTCCTTGACAGTACCATTATGCAGACATTTAAATATAATGTGAAAACATCTCACTGCACAAATCCTCACGTATGATGCCTTTATATATCTCGTTTCTAATTATCAATTGCTTTTTACATCTCAGTGGCAACATTCCTTGTTTGATGCGAATATAAGTAAAAAAAACGCATTTTGTAAATGAAACTTCAGCATAGTATAGCCGTAACATCCGTTTCATTTACTAGCGAGGGATTTAACCTTCTCTCGCTAATGAACATTTGTTTAACTGCAATAGTTTAATTTTCTTTACAGCGTATAAATCTTCGCAATAATTATTAGTGCATAATTTGAACCCAATCGACCGGACTATAAAAGCAGCTTGTAGCTAGCCACGTCTTCTAAATATAGATATAGATTTACATATGAAATTAACTCATGCAGCGCAAGGATAATTATTTATTGTAACCTATTTGAAATCAGTATGTTGAAGAAGGAGCGGCTTATGTTGCTAGGAGAGAGCGACCGATTGAAAGAGAGAAGGTGTGTGTTTTAATAACGTCATCTAAAGGTAAGCAATACATAACACAGCTAGACGGCATCAGTGTGATTCACATATATTACACGGTATAGTTTAATATGTCTTTTACATTTACATCTGAACTTAAATACGGCTTTAAACGTGATATTTAATGTTATGCAAAACGTGTTACTAAGTAAATATTAATACTGTATCAATCAAGTGATTCTGTTGTTGGCATTTGTTCCCCTATATTTTTGGAGTTTTAATTCTTTCTAGAAAGGCATCCGATTTTTACAGTAGGATAACGTGGAATTTGTTCCCATTGTAATTGAAAGTTTCTGTTGAACGAACTGGGTTCGAACTTGGCACATCCAGGTTGTCAATCCGGATCGCAAACCACTTAGCCACCGTCGCATCCCAAATTTTAGGATCGCTACACTGAATGGGTACGATTTTTCTTGGTGTATATATGAATATACGGATGAAAACACTGTAATGCTTGTTTATTGGCAATATTTGCAAATCATTACTAGTTATCTGTTATATTATGTAAAAGTATTAAAGCGTCTATAAATAGTTATAATTAATATTCCTGGTGTAATTGTAGTTTAATCAAAGAGATAATCGCATAACACAAAGTGCATGGTACTAAACGCTAAGAATCTAAAACTTAATTCAGAGCCGTCAAAATATAAGAGGAGAATTAAAATTATTTCTGAATTTTGAAAATAACTTGAAAAACTGCATTGAATACATACGTTTAAATGAATTAGTTCAGACTACGATATTAAATCTATGGTATTTAGTGGTATATAATGTTCACTTGTATTAGCGTAAATGTCAATACCATTTTTTTAAATTCCAACTCTACATTAGACTACTAGAACTTTCAAAATATATTGTCACACACCGAAATATCGCAATGAATAATCGGTAAAATCTATTCAATGGTATTCAGTCTAATTCATTGCTAAATATGTTTTCACATGATAACAATTATACATTTAATACATTTTCACACATGCATTATTTATACGAGAAAAAATTATGAAACTAATGTCGAAAATAAGGTGCATGAATTTCCAACATATAGCTTGAAGCATTTTTCTGCAAACTAAATTATCGACGCTCTGCTCACATGATTTTTCTGCGTAATCACGGTCCTCTAGACTGCGTTTCCAACATCATTTTTTGATATTCTTAATTTGAAAGAACGTGAGAGTCAAAATGAGTAAGATTGGGGAAGTATGACAACGTTGCAGTTTTGTGATTTCTTTTTTCGTATTCCGTTACTCAGTTTTCATAGATGCGCCGCCTGCAAACGACGGGGTTTAAACGTAAACGTATTGATATAAGAAGCCGTCGCAAAAAACAAAGAATACATTTATATATTCCAATATGTCCTGATATCTGATAACGCAATTCTCGATATCCTTCTTGTCCATAATAAACACAGAACACTCACTTCAGTTTTATTTAAGATTACATTTATAAGATGTAAATCGGGTTCCGAATTCTATTAAGAATTCTATAACGTATTCAGTCAAATATATAAAGTTATTATTTAAATGTGCATGTTTTTGGAGGAAACCTTCTTGTACACTCCAATAGAATATTTTAAATGAGTTCTCGTAATCCTATATACACCAACACATTCGTGTCAGATATGTTATTCGTTTTCTTTTAAGGGAGCTGTTAAATACATGTATATGCATCTCTTTCTCTCTCTCTCTCTCTCTCTCATATATATATATATATATATATATATATATATATATATATAAGAAATGAAAAAGGAAAAACAAATAGGGATGTTTTTATGTGTTCATCAACGTTTTGTCTTTATTTGTGAGACTTCTTCAGGATGATAATAGGAAGAAAAAATGTAATGTTAGTACTTGAACATATAGGGTTGACATGGTGGGTTGAATGGAGGAAAGTAGTAGCCAGCTACTGGAAAAACAGTCGGGCTTACGTCCGGACTTGGTGAAGTCAGTTGTGAGGAATATATATATATATATATATATATATATATATATATATATGTGTGTGTGTTAAACTACTTTTTAATAAATAGCAATGTTCTGTAGGTGAAGTTAGCGTTTCATACAAGTTAATATATATATATATATATATATATATATATATATATATATATATATATTTTACCAAAATAAATTCGTAACAATCAAGCTACAAAAAGCGTCTATATTTCATTCTCGCGGGGATCGTCATGCTAAGTTCACGGATCTTTGTGATTGAATATTTTGATATTTCACTCCGGTGTTTAGTTAAGCTGATTAGCCAATCAGGTAGTTTGGTTTGGTAGTTTTATTTTACGGCATATCAACCCTTTTTGGTTATTTAATGCCGAATCTGGTCATTATAGTAAAAGATTTATGCTTCAAGTTCTAAAAATAAAATAAAAAAGGGGAGGGAGAAAGGGAAAGGGGCTGTTGTTTTTGTTTTTGGTTTTGTAGAACATAATTAAGTTTTACAAAAAAAAAAAAAAAAAAAAACGTCAATGTAGGTAATTAGCAAATCAGAATTTCTATTATTTAAATCTAACGGGCTAAGGTTTCAATAAGTGAATGGCTGAGCTTTTCTCTAAAAAGGGTCTGACTGAACTTTTCTTGACAACTTATTCCTTTGTTTTAGTGTAAGTGTTGGTCTTCACTTTTGTAACTGTGTCAAATAAAAAGGTTTAATTCCATTAAAACATACGGGATTGGAATAATTATACATGTTTATTTAGTTATGTATTTAATTTACTTTATTGTCTATTTTTTATTTGTCTGTGTATAGTTATGCTGATGTATATTTTATTCTATCGCTACGGTTTGTAGAGATACCACTGTTAACTTTTAGTGAGTTCCGAAGATATTGTTTAATTGAACATATAAAACTACTCATTAAAACATAATCTACACAGGCCGTTAAAATATATACATGTATTTGCCCATCGTAATATTTTCCACTCGATTTTTGGCAAGCAACTGTTTACTTTCATTCCCCAGTATTTATTCGGTATAGATGTATTGGATAGATGTTTCTGTTGTTGAATCTGAATTCATGGTTGGTATTCCTAGTTTTAAAATCTAGAGCGGTTATACCTACGTAATATTGTTTTATTTTATTTTGGGGGATATAATTGCTTTTTAAACGGTGACTTTTGTTTAGCAGTAATTTTGTAGTGAACAAAGTACACGCGTTGTGCAGTTAAAGTTTTCCTCTTCATTATTAATGTTCTTAATGTTATTTGAATGATTGCTGAAGAGTTTGATTAATTGCAATGTCGTGCGGTTATGTTCTTATTGGTGTAGCTTAATTGCCATAAATATATTTTCATACTACTACTACTACTACTACTACTACTTAGCTGAACTCACGTATTGAGCACAGTTGAAGTAAATACTGAAAATCTATTCTCAATATATTATATCACTTTATAGTAATAGATGGGTGTATACATGTAATAAAATATATATATATATATATATATATATATATATATATATATATATATATATATATATATATATATATATCAGGCAGTGCAATAGATTAATACGTTTTTATTTTTACAACTTTTTTTAATCTGACTATTTGCATGATGTAACGCTGCAACTTCACTGACATATAACATCGAAAAATAAGATATAAAATGATGTAACATGTTTATTCCACCTCCTAATTTTCTAAGTGAATACCAAATCATTCCCCCTTTCAACATTTATTTTTCTACATGGTCAGAGATTATCACCTCTCATTGAAGTCAATATTTTGAGGCTTCTTAACGAAATGGTATTTAAAGGCTCTGATCGACTTCCGGTCTTAATTGATGTCACCGGCCCTATTAAATCTGAATTATTTTAACTCTCCAGGTTTCCTTTCGCTCTTCAAATTCTGGAATGAAGGAAACTACTTTATTAGATGCAGATATTCCATGGCTGTTTCTTCATCGATCAGTATAATAAGATTCTCTTCATATAAATATAAATGTATGTAAGTGGGTAAATGGTGTATTATTCCACTTCATTTAATATAATGCTTATCGTAGTTGAAATATAAATTATGTCAGTACTAAATAAATTACTAGTAAGCCAATCTGATTGTATACCTGTACTCGGATTTATATTTCCCTAATTCCTATGTTATTGCTATTTGTAGGGGGCAAAACGGTAATAAAAAATCATAGTCACAAGCGTGCATTACAGATTACAACATGTGTTTGTGTAGTTCCTGAGTTGGGTAAATTGCTGAAAAGTCAAGTTTAACGCATCTATTCACACAACAAAATTATAAAATTCGATTAGTAAATATCTAACAACTCTCAGCAGACCATCTTTGATTTTAGAGTCTACTTGTTTCGTCCTCTGCTTAAAGCACTTGTTTGTTCTTGTAGAGTATGTGTTAAACATAATTCACAAACGCGCAGGGATTTTCATTTATAGGAGTCTATCTAGCGTATATTAATTCGGAACATAAAATAATTTCCTATAAGTATCTACTTCTCAAGCAACAATATATGTATATCCAATACTCTGCATCCAAGACACGTACGGTCACTTCGATTTATATAGTACATAGACTCTCTTAAAATATTTACTCTACTAGCCTTTCTTATTTCGTGCATATATCATAGCATTATAAAGTACACGTGTTTAAGTTTTAACTTTTTCACGGAGAAGGCAGGGATCAAGACCAGAAAACAAAAAGTGTGTGCAAAGATACTGCCCTAGTTTGCTGATATCGTAACCTGCTACATATCTAATACCAATAGAACGTATCAGGAGGTCGCAAAAATTGTAACATTGAGTTTAGTCGTTTCAATATTTTCCCAAACTATTAGTTCTATACAGAACATATATTTTGATAACTATTACTTGTTTGTCGAACGAGTTCGATAAGCAATAACACTTTTAAGTGAAAGAAAAGGTGAGAAATGTTGCCGTCTTCATAATATGAGCTGCCCGCTCTAAAACTACAAACGGCACCCAATGCTGTGACACTGCCAAATAAGAATTATCGCGACCTTCCACTGATAATTGCCTCAGGCTAAGAACACCCGTTTTTTTTTACCACCACAAGGCTTTAAATAAATGTAAGTTCAAAACATGTCTAGACATCAATACTACGAAACATTGTTAGATGAATTAATCGCAATAATTACTTCTCTTCCTTTTTTCATCGTGTAACAGCGTTATTTTAACACATTTGACCTTTGCAAATAGTATACATTCCGATAGGTCAGACTCTTACAAATTCTCGAATGACTCTATTGTGAATTGAAAATTGCGTTTTGTAGCTAGTGTTTTCATCGCTTGTCAAGTCTTCAAGGACATTTTACCAGAACACACTTTTGATGGGTAATATATTTCTACTCTAAACAGTTCATCGATCGTTCGTTGATTTCGTTTTACGATCTTATTTTTAGTGAACCCGTAATCTGTGCTGTAGTATCGACTGATTTACCTTCTGCTAGAAACATTCTGAATGATTTGTTAGCGGACCGCCGTGCTCTTGACTATCAACACCCCTTCTACTGGTCTTGAAAATGGCAACCGTTTTTCAAAATGGCGAATCCCATAAGGCTAGAGGCAAACATTGCAAATGTATAATTCACATTACTAGTGTGTCATGTCCATGACTAGTAAATCGAGGTTACTATACTTCTACTTGGGAGTAATAAGGGTATATTATGTTACCAATGTAATATCAACTCTATATGTCTATATATGTCCGGTCCCAGCACTATTTAATTTCAACTTACGTGTAATTAATCTGTGAGTATCTGGTTTGGTTTACAGACTGTAAGCTTTGTTTTAATATGTCAATTGTTTTTCTAAAGTGATTTTATGTTTAATGTATATTTCTTTATTTGTATTTTTTTCATTTTTCGAACAATTACAATTATTTTGAGTTTTTGTGTTTACGTAATGTTTTTAAATGTCAACAGCACATTTACCACTCTGACAACTACCACGCATTTCCTTAGTGGTTATGCCTAAATTATATTTTTTTGTGCGCACTTTCACTAGTCCATTTGTATATACTCCATGTAGTTGTTATTTTTTTTATTTCTTCGACGTGTTTCTTCACATTTTGATATTTTCAGAGAATTGCTATACCATGTTGTCCGCTCGTACTTTTCCCCATATATTGTCTTGTGTCTAGTTTCTGTCGTATCCACTTTTTTCTGTCTATGTCATTGTCATTTTTTAGGTTATAGAGAAACAAGCTTAGCTTCCATTATTTGAAAAAAAACATAGGTCCATTTTCTATCTATGCAATATTATCTTTTAATATGTTGTCCTTTTATTGCATAATTCGTTCTATTTAGTCAAGTGTCGTTATTTTTTTTACTGCTATATGTGTACTCTTCCATGGTTTTCGGATCGCTTAGTATATTCAACTGCATCAATTTCAACTTTAGTATTTTCACATCTGATTTGATATTTGGGTGTGATGATCTACTGTGATAGCGTGATATGCTTTAATGTTTAGTTGCGTAATTACAAAGTAAGACTCAGTATATACTTCATTATTCAGGTCTCTAATATTGTTTGGTTACAGAACTGGAAAGAGACTGTTATATTTTACTTGTTACAGATTCGACCCCCATGGTCTCTTTGGTCCTTGAAAGTGCCTGTTTTTAACCTTGCTTATCATATTATTACGTTTTTTTTTTTCGTTTTATGTTACTCCAGTTGAAGTTCTCAGAAATTAAGGGGCCCTGTAATAGGGGCTAACACTTGTTGTCCATATAAGATACATATATATTGCATTTAAGTTCTCCTTTACCTTAAAACGTCGTGTGAGTAAAAACATTAACAACATTAATTCACCTTACCACAATTGACCAGTTAAATTTGTTATAGTATATCTTTCTTGTGATCTTGTAGTCATACTGGATTCCAAGACAATATTTCATCTAGTCTGGTAGACTATCCAGCTGGGTGATATTACTAGAGGTAACATTACTTGGAGAAGAGACACCATTCCTCGTATGTACCCCTGTACAGCCGTGTCGACAAAACCTTATTTTTAATTCGAATACTATGTTATTGTGAACAGCTGGTCAGGGTTTACGTATAGAGTGAGGTGTCATTATGTCGGTTGTACTTACACGTCATTTTACAGAGAGGTCGAAGACACTCGTAGATGATGTATAGTAGGTAATTCTCACTCTCAAGATTGTAATTCAAAGTCCCTGTAGTAAGTAATATATACAGTTTTATAATTCACACCGGGCTCCACTTTCGCATATAATTCTTATTGTTGTAATACGAATATATATATATATATATATATATATATATATATATATATATATATATATATATATATATATATATATATATATACACACAAAACCCTTTGTAATTGTTAACTTACTGTGCCAGAAAAATAAAATAAAACAAGTTTTGACTATAATTCAACCGAACCGAATTTCATGCAACCTACTTTCTGCCGTTTTCTCCAAGCGTGTTTACTGTCTTTCACATTCCAACACAATTTCGTGCAACCCACTTTCTGCCTTTCTCTCTCCAATCCAAAATTGCTTCTGCTCCTTGCCAGCTGTCCTCTTGATTTATTTCACCTAATATCAACATATGCAAATCGCATAAACACCTGCACCTATGAAGAGAAGCCCTTTTTAAATTTGCATACGACATGCAAAGCACTTCCTTCTTTTTCCTGATGGTGCGTGTTCCTCTTTATTTTCACAGTAATATAGCAGGAAAAATCCAAGCTGAGTGCTCGATTAACTTAGAATTAAAATTAAAATTCAGAGAACAACATTTATTTATTTTCGTACAGAAAAATTAGCACACTATTCGTACCGTCAGTTTCAAGCACAGAAGGACTTAGCCATTCATCTCTGTTCAGCTTCTGTTGTCATTTGTTATGGAAATTTTAAATCACGTGTCACTCTCGATTGGAGGTGTTATTTGCTTAGAGTGTTATGTAAGTTTATTTAAATTTTGTGTAAGGTAGGTTTGATAAGTTTTGTAAAAAAGGTGGGGGGGTAATAGATGAGATTATAAACTGGAGGAAATTTAAAGAGATATAACAAATTTTAAAAATAAAAATATGTTTTATATATATAAATCCCGTGGCCCAGTATTTATGAGTAGCGTATATTTGCCGTTACTGTTTTGGGGTTTAATGATGTGTCTTCTAAGGAAATTAGAAGTAGAAAATGGGTTAAATGGTTTGTAATATTGAAGAGGCAAAAAGGTTAAAGAAAACAACATTAAGTTCCAAATTAAATCCCGGATTAAAGGACTTTAAATAAATACCAAAGGTGTTTTAATAAAGATATCCTCTGGGCGGTCTAATGACAGTAACTCTACAGGGTGTTTGAATAATTTGTATTCGGGATTTAACATTATTAACTAAAGTATAGTAAAGGCTTATGGGGTAATAATATCGGTTTACTGGTGAAGACTGGTTAACGGATGAGAGTAAGGATTGAGTCGGCATAATTGGATCTGTTTGAGAGACATGAGAAAGTAACATTATAACCAAGAAATGGTGGGAACTTATGGGAGTAATATTAATGTGTGAAATGGTGGTATTACCCTCTTAATCACATATTTTTGGGAAGGTTATAATTATTGCTTTTGAATAGTGGTGTAGATATAAGCTGATAAAGGTATTTGTGTCTATTTATGATTTTATTTATATTTATGAGGGGTGATAGTTGGAAGAATTTTCCGGAGTAAAAGCGGTATTTAGTGGGGCATTTATGAGGTTATGTACTTGGCAGAGAGGGATGTATCTAGGCCTTCATGTGTATCAGTAAGTCCAATTTATGAGTAGTGCTTTTCTCCTGTGGATGCATCATTTAAATATTTCATCTCGGATTTTCAAACAGACTGTATTTGGGTCAATGATGCCCCTAAACCTTTTTGCATTTACATACGTATAAGCCTTACACCCATTTTCTCTCCCTAATGTATTTAGAAGACACATAATTAAATCCCAACACAGTAACGGTCAAAGATACACTACTCATAAATACTGGCTTACGGGATTTATATAGGAATTTTTTTTTTAATTTTAACTTTTATATCTCTTAAGTCTTCTCCAGATTAATTCTCAACTGTTACTTTTCACCCGACCCCTCGTTCTTTACAACCTTATTAAACCTTATTTACACTAACTTTAAACAAACATGCATTACACTCTAACTAAATAACGCGGCCAAACGAGAGTGACACGTGACTTCACATTTCCGAAACAGATGACAACAGAAGCTGACGAGAGCCGCATGGCTAAGTTTTTCTGTGGTTGAAATCGAGGGGACGAATGGTGTACGACTGTTTTCTGTACCAAAACACACACACATATATATATATATATATATATATATATATATATATATATATATATATATATATATATATATATATATATATTGTGTGTGTATTTAGGCAGCAAGTTTTCATTTAGACAAACGTTGTTGAATAGCACGGAGTGTTTCTGCTTTGTGATCTTTTTTTAAATTTTTTCCATCTTCCGAATGGTCAACTTCGTACCTCGATCAAACTGGTGTATGAAGTTTCCGTAGTTTTGTTGTTCCATCTTCCTTGCGAGTACTTTCGATTTGATATCCTCAAATCATCTTCAGGCGTGTTAGTGTGAAAAGAGAATATGTATTTATAGAATGTAAAGAGAGGAAAAGAGTATGTCTTTACTTTTTATTTTATTTATTTATTGTATTTATTCATTTATTTTGTATTTTTATTAATTTATTTATTTATATTTCATTTTTTATTTCATTTTTATTTTTTAATTCATACAACTTAAAAAAAGGAGCGTCTAAAGTATTGAAAAGTTACAAGGGCGTGATTATGTTCGAAGGGGTGTGAAGTTTGATTTCTTAAGCGCAAAAAAAATTAAAAAATTCGACCATGTTTTAAGAGCGTTTAAAATTCAAACGTGTAGTTGTTTAATGGTTAGGAATTTAATAACGTTGATTACTAAGCTAGACACTTCAAAATGTTGTGACTAGTCTCATAAACAATGTTATTGATTGTAGGCCGTTTCGTTTTTATGTAAAGGGCCTCAAGAATCTTCAGCCTTTTAATGTTGGTATCGTGGTGTAATATATTTGTATTATTGACTAAGATTTATCTGTATTGAGAAGGGAGACAGTCATGCTTTTTTAAGTGTTGGCAAATGGAGCTAGTTTCGGAAAGATGTAAGGTGAGTCTTCTGGGCAATGTTGTAGTTGTTAAACCAATGTAAGACCTAGTTTTATCATTCTTGTTGTCGGAGATGCACTCTCCCATTAGGCATTTAAACTGGTATATCACATTGGTCTTTCCTAGTGTATTTTGTGTCTGTGAAGTGTTATTTTTAACTACATGGTTCGATGTTTTAACTTTTTTATATTAAATGATGAATCTTATTTTATTATCAGGACTGGCGGGGGATATGTAGCGATGTATTATATTTTTAAGATCCTTTTCGTCTAATTTAAAATTCGGATGTGGATATATATATATATATATATATATATATATATATATATATATATATATATATATATATATATATATATATTTATTTATTCTGGTACAGAAAAATTAGTACAACATTCGTACCGTCGGTTTCAAGCACGGAAGGTCTTACCCATCCGGCTCTCTTCAGCTTCTGTTGTCATCTCTCTTCCGTGCTTGAAACCGACGGTACGAATGTTGTACTAATTTTTCTGTACCAGAATAAATAAATATTATGCTCTTAATTTTTAACTTTGATTCTTAATTAATCGAGCACTCTGCTGGGATTTTTCCTACCATTCTACAAAGAATATATATATATATATATATATATATATATATATATAAGCACTGTGTGGTAAGGCAGGAAAAACCCAGCAGAGTGCTCGATTCATTAAGAAATCCGAGATTTCGAAGGATTAAGAGCGTAAATATTTATTTATAAAATACAGACATTCAATGTAACATTAGTACCGTCGGTTTCAACCCCTTACACACACATATGTAACCCCCCCCCCCATTTCACACAAATCACGTCCTACGTGATCTTAGGCGTGGCCGAATAGGTTCCACCATTTCTAAAATTTCTATAAGCTGTTGATAATCGGGATTAACTTCTCGCTTTGAAACCGACTGTACTGATGTTACATTGAATTTCTGTATTTTATATATATATATATATATATAGAAGAAGAAGAAAAAGAAGAAGAAGAAGTAGAAGAAGAAGAAGAAGAAGAATCGACAGTTATGAACGCCGATTTTAAACACTTGGAGTGGACAAAGAAGAAGTAGAAAAAGAAGAAGAAAAAAAGAAAAACATAACGGTTAGCTTATAAACGCCGATTTGAAACACTGAGAAAAGGAAAAAAATCGACGGTTGGCTTCTGAACGCAGATTAGAAAAACTGTAAGTGAACAAGGAAGATTAGTATTTATTTGAGGTTGACGACAACGGGGAGATTGACAACAAATGAGGAGGAGGGAGAGAAGGAGGGACTAAATATATATATATGGATGTATGTGTATATATGTATATATATATGTATATATATATATATATATATATATATACATATTTATTTATTTTTTATTTTTTTTGATGTGTTGATATTTTTTATATTTATAATATACAACTAAAAATAATATATTAATCACCTATATAATAGTGCATTCGTCCAAACACTTTAAAATGCAGCAACATTTTTGTAAGTAACGGATACATTTTTTTAGACAGACGAACAGCACAAGTAAGGGATTGTTTTTTGTTTTTTTATTTAAATAACTAATATGAGTTAGCAAAACATTTATATGGAACAAAACGTAGATTTAGTCTAAGGAACGTTTATGTTTTTGTCTTTTAAGGGAAGTGGGGTCTGATCAACTCTGCTGGGAAGCCAGGAATTTAAATACTGTCTTCTTTTTAAATTCCCGAAACAGTTTTTCATGGTAAACAACTGATGATCCCTTAAAATAGTGTTAGATACAAACTAATATGATAATTATAAAAATTAAATTGACTTAGATGAGTGATTTTCCACTGAAAGACTTGGGACTAAAAGATTTTTTTTTTTTAATATAGTTTTAAAGATTGAGAAACTTCCGAGACTATATATATATATATCTGGCTTACCCGTTAAAATTAAGATATACCCGGTCTGCAAAAATCTGACATCTACAGCAAACCATGTACACGTTTTTTGTGTGGATTGTTATTTTCAATGCCATTATATTACTCGTTTATTTTTGTGTGTTGCACTTCTTTCTCTGGTTTGTCTTTTGATTCTATTATATTCTTCTGTGCGCCATTATTTGGGTGGAAGTTTGCCTATCCTATTCACTGCATCACTGCCATGCACCTAATTTGGTAACAATAAAATGTGCTGCGTTGCCATCATTTTACTCGAGTGTAAAATAGAGATAATAATGCTGGTGAAAAGGTGCTTCCAGCTACAAAAAACATGAGAACAAAGAAAATACAGGTATTTTCTATCGGTAATGGGTTGTAACTTACAAAATAAACGGAGGTTTAGGCACATTTCTTGCAGAGATTATATATATATATATATATATAGCCACTCTTACACTGATTATGGTGAGAAAGCTCGAAACGACGTCGTCTGTAGGTGACCAACACTTTTATATTAAATACATATTTATAGTTGAAGCGCCTTTAACGATATATCTATCTATCTATCTCTCTCTCTCTCTCTCTCTCTCTCTCTATATATATATATATATATATATATATATATATATATTAGCACTATTCACTAAATCTCGGCCGAGTGCAGTAATATTTGCTTGTCTGAAATAATTTACATATAGTAATGTTTACTTAATTTCCTTTTGAATAAAGAAAAAAATAATATTTGCAATATAAGGTATAATATTATAAAAGACCTATTTTTAATTCAAAAGAAGTCAATCTATACTATTATTCGATTAGAATTATTCGAATTTTTTTCTCATCAGAAAACAGGACTTTGTTCCACTTCTATACCTACCATGTTTGGTATTCACGACCAAACCTTAAGCAGTCCCCATTGTGACGTGGAAGCAGCAGAGGAATCTTTGTACGCTTTGTATTTACCGTGCCTTTTAGTCGTAAGTGTTTTCTGATGGTTACTGTACTGCAATATGCATCTGTGACTGCCTTAATTTTACTAGAAGAAAACCCACTGTCTTTCACAACAACCCGTCTTATTCTCCTACGCTATTCAGGATAACTTTTCTCGGGGGATACAGCATCTATCCAAACGTCACTGCTCTATCTGCTATTTGTCAAAAAAAGATACCGTAATCATTCGCCAAGTAAGTATAGCGGCTGCCAGTATATGTGACGTTTGTTTATGAACACACAGTTCTTACACAATTCTAATGGGAAAAATTCACATGACTCTATTCTTAATTTGCGCAGAAAATATTGATACTTATACTCCCGCATCTAAATATTATTATCCGTTTCTAAATTAGTTTTAATAATCCGCTTTAATCAAAGTAAATATAGTAACAACTATTTCGATCTGATTCGGGTCGTTTTCACCAGAGTATGATGACGTTTACTTTAAGTTAACAGAAGATGTATTAATTAAATTTGACATATGTTACTTTTATGATTATAGTAGGGGTGGGACGTAATGGGTAAACATTTCAGATCTATGCGAGTATTTTTGTGTTCATTTATACATGAATAACACTAAACAATCAAATATTTTGAACATTTTGCAAAATTCAGAAGGTGCAGGCCAAAAATAGCCGTTAGGGCTCAACGGGACTCAAAATTCATCATTTTTCGTTGAAAAGGTGGTTTTATGCGACATTGCAAGTCCTAAATCATCCTCAAAAGCTATGAAACGATATAGATGGTTAAATCTGATATAGTAATTTAATTTAGGATACTTTCCAGGCTGTGAAAGGATTTTTATGAATGTAAAATAGCCCTAAACTATTGGCCTGCAACATTCTGAAATTTTCAAAATTTTCAAAATGTTTGATTGTTTACTGTTATTTATGTATGAATGAACAAAAATAATACTACGCGCATGAATCTGAAATTTTCACTCATTACTTCCCACCCCTAATTATAGTTACAATTTCAAATTAGCATAATGTGCATTAAGTGCTGAACAAGAAAATAATTCGATTTAATTTTAATATCTTTTTCTTCAATGTTCAGTTAATCTATCGTCAGTGTTCATTTATTAATGTCATACTGGACCTTTGTCTTGCATGCGAGATACTAAAATATATATCAAGTAAAGTAACATCTTACTTTCAAATGATGACTTACTAGAAAATATGAAGTGTTTTTCGTCGTTTTTGTTTACGTTTGCTCACCTCAAACAAGACACATTGTCACTGAGATGTAAGGGTTTCTTGCATTAGGATCGAGTTTTATAGGGGCATTCTAAGTGGGATGTTGTGCAGCAAGATGTGTGTGCACATTAAATTTACACTTCTGTCTTATTTTACAGTAGATGAAATAGGGAGAAGAGAGAAGATTGGAAAGCCAAGCAACCCTGGGAAATCAGCTATGAGAATAAAACGTTTTCCAGGATGTAATGCTTTCTACAGTAACGAGGTGGGATTTTACTGCTAGTCAGGTTGGTCAGGAGTATTTTCGTTTAGAGAGTGCAAGCGCATAAGTTCATAAGAGAGCATACATTTTTCCAACAAAAGCACAAAATGTAAGTTTGCAGTGATAAGCCAGGGGCATGAGCTGAGCATACAATGTGAAACTAATTAGATTAGAGGCTGTTTGTACCCTACTACAGAGGGAGAAGATAGTGTGTTGTGAACCATCCTGTGGCAACAATCCTCTATGCATAGGCGAATGGTTGCTTTGTAAGGTACTGACAGGTGTGAGAATGTATCTAGACCAGTAAAGGGAGCCCACCGTCTTTTGGAGAATACTTCACAGCATATTTTATTTATTTATTCCAATTCATGTTCTATGTCAATGTTAGGGCGAGGTGTTTAAACTTCGGCCTCTCGTGAAGAGTACTATCAGCTTCAGCAATCGGTGATTAGAGGGGTTCTTATTATTCTTACAGGAACGGATCTTGTCTTCGCCGCATTATAAGAACAGGTGATCTTTAACTGAAATTAATAATTGCTATACTTTCCATGCATAATGAAAGTACACATTATGTTATGTCGCCTTTCAAAGTAAATCTATTTCAAATGGGGAGGGACGTTTATGGTTTTAATCTATGCCTACATACTTATGAAATATGCCGTCGACGTGCAACAAATAAACGTTATTGAAATTCCCACACGTTTCCTTTTCGCCTTTTATATTCTTCAAAGAATTATATCTGCATAAGTAAACACTATTTTACTATATTGTACAACCTAGGGGTCAGACAGGGCCACTCCGTAAAATAAATCGCAGATGTCAGTTAGAGGTTACGCGTGTAATAAGCGAAGGGTCAGACAGGAGGTGATTATTGAAATATTGTATCACACGTAGGAAATGCATATAATGAAATGGCGGCATTACTGGTTAAATAAACGATTGTTTCAGAGAAGCCCTGCCACTTGAAAGCAATGTTCGCCCAACAAACTGTCAGCTTGCCAACCTACCACTAGCATTACCCCGACTGATGTGTCAATGTTTCAGCTGATGCTTTTCTACTACGCGATTGATGAGACACTTAATAACACCTTTTTCATTGGAGTTTATCTAAAAGCTAACTGAAGTATCTTCAGTATTTAAAGTGTGTTTGATGAGTTGTTTAATACCTACAACTTTACTAATACTCTTATTTTAGCTGTTTTATGATGTTCTCAATAGAAGTTTTCACTTTATTTTTTGACATTGAAAGCTCATCGGAAATAACATATCGTGTTCACTTTATGTTGTGCCAACGCCGCTTCTTTTGGACGACATTGCACATCCATTAATGCTCCTGCAATACCGTTTAACATTGATTCCTCTCTAATACAAGCGATTATTTTTGCTAAGACATGAGTGGCAATGAGCCTCCTCATGATTAAATTACTTCCCGAGTACTGGATGGTCTTCTCCCTCATCAGGCATTCACTTCATTTCCATTCTATGTGGCAGCACTCAATATGGCTGCGCCCGTATTTTTATGGGGGGATCAGATTATGTTAAATCGGTGTTATTTTATTTCAGTTTTACTGAGATTGTTCGGAATTATTTTAACATGCGAGTTTGTTTCTGGACTCGAGTAGTTTTCTTAATATGTTATCTGTTTTATACACTATGTGCTCTTACGATGGCAATCCCCTCAACCTATCCTTCGAATATTTTAATCTTTTTTTGACTGTGTTTGGGGACTGCACATAGTGATCCTATTATTATTATTATTATTATTATTATTATTATTATTATTATTATTATTATATATACTCAATAGAAGTTATCACATAGGCCATAATTAGTACTTGCTTGTTGCCCCTGAAGTCTAAGTGACTACAAGTCTCCCTAGATTTCCAAGACTCTCCACTCCTTTCGATACAAATTGAAAATAACTTTGCATCATCGAAAAACCTAGGGTCTATTTATTACTCGCTGACAACCACCATTTATATTTCTAGTATAGTTAGTGATCACTCGGCGGTCTCTTCATCTACCTTGCCCCTTCACGACTATTGTGTGTGGTATCAGCCAAAGCTGATGTCATCTTTTTTTTTTTTCTTTTTTATGGAAGGGCGCCAGTTTATACGATTTCTTACAGTTTCAGTCTCCCTGGGTTCACATTAGGCTCTCTCCATATTTTTGTTTTATATGGGTTGCCATTTCCATATGACCTGTTAGCAATTGTAGTTCATATACGTTGGTTTCCGCATGAAAATACTCTTCTAAATAGTTCAGGCGTTTTCTGTATTGGTGTCTGTTGTATGGTCTTAATCTTCACTATTGATTCTAATTTCTTTTTTTTCTAGTTTGTTGGAACTGTTATTAGTGATCCTACGGTTAAGATATTATAGTGCCTTTTTTATTGCATGGTTTGTGAATTATTACGATTAATATTTATATTATTATAATTACAGTGTTTTCAATCAGATTCTAATTTTTTTTGTCAAGCTATATGTATTTACACCATTTTTCTGTCTCTTTTTTGTCTGTGACATGTTTGGCCAACTACATCTACAATTAAGCTGGCTTTCTATGTTCGCTATTATAACGTCCGGTCTTGCTTGGCTGATATTTTATGTGTGTATTTCAATATCTTATGGGTGTAAAAGGCGTATTATTTTCTAATACTGGTTATTGTTTATACTTGCACTTTTTGGATGGATGTCAACAGTGCACCCATTTTGATAGTTCCCTATGGGCCACTATACCACCTAACCCATAGATCTTTGTATATTCCTCTTAGTGTACTTTGCTGTATTCATTGAAAACATGGTATTAATTTACAAATTTGTGTCTACAAAGTCTATATTTAATTTTAATTTTTTCTAGTTTGTTCTAATCGCGTTGTTTTGTCCAGCTGTCATTAACGATTCTATTGCTCTATTGTTACCATGTCTATTTAGTGTAACGCGTTATTTCTTTGGTCAGCTTTCGACCTAGTACATGGAGTTACTTCTCCACCTATTTTATCATCGTCAATTTTTTCATGTTTAATTGCAATTCACGTTTGTTTTTTTAGTAGCAATAATATATTGCGTTGATGAAATAGTCGTGTTTTTTGTATTTAATTTAAATTATATTTGGGAAGCTACATATTACGCAAATATGTTAGAACAAGTATTTATTTCTGTTGTAAAACCACTTCTGTATAATAATGATTAAAACATATTATATTATGTTTTGTAATATTCCGGGTTTGTCGAATATAAACGATAAGTAAATATAGTCGTTCATTTTAGACACATTTTTACGTATAATCCATGAGTTAAATCCGCCAAAGCAGCTAGTAAGATCCTTGACGTGTATAGAGATTGTACAGTGTCGTAAAGCACGCAAAGGTCTTGTTTTTGCACTTCAAAAAATAAAGATTAAAGTTGAAGATAAAAAGCGCCCAAGTCGACCAGCTGGGTTTGATGAAAAGCGATTACACATCTTTCAGGAAAGTGCACGTCAAACGATTCATAAATGTGGTCCATGGATGTTAAACCTATTCAATTGTTCACAAGAATCGGAGTTGAGCAACTGCGACAAGTGTGTTTTGTACAGCATCGCTCAACAACGTCCACATAGTGTTCTTCATCAATACTACAACTACTATATTTTTAGAATTACATGTATCTAGACAACCCCATGTGGGTGATATTTTGATTGATGACTGCATGGCAAAAATATGTATGTTAGATGATAGTGTTAAATAAAATAGCTTATTTGACTAATTATATGAAACATATTTGTGATTAAGTATAAAATATTGAAAATAATAGTTTTTATATACTACTAGAATTTTAAATATAATTGATACAGAATGACTTGCATAAATGTGTCTGTGTACTTCAGATTGCCCGATAGAACGGTAGTTGCTCACTGCATGAATATACTAGTGTACTAAAAGCATATAAAATAATGTAAAATCAACGACTCAAACCCCGATTATAAGGAAATAAATACATTGAAAAAACAAAATACGGTCAGTAAAAAGCATACATTTTAATTCAAGGGCTTTGGGGTGAATATCCAAGCTGATGATTAACGATTAAAAAAGTTTATACCAAAACGCATAAGACGTGTGTATGTTGCGACTATGGCACATAAGGGATATATCCATTGAAAAAAAAACAGTAAATGATGATAATAATGAGTAGGATTGTAATTTAGACTTTGGTGCCTTGTTTTTCCTTGTATTTCTTTGTTTTAAATATAAGCACTTATGATACTCATACAAATATATAAATGCATAGGATAAAGGAGCATTTTACAAATAACTATGCGGGAAGGCAAAACAATTGTAGGCTGAAAACAAAACATTTTTTGTGTAATGGTGTGAATTCTACCTTCCTAACATTTTACATCGATTAAAAATTAAATATAAATATTTAATAACATAGATCTAGCCTCACATTAATAGGTTATTAACATTGTTTGTGTCTAAAATTAATATTTGAATTTCAAAAACTTACATATATTTATATATATATATATATAACAAAGGAGGAGGAGGCGGAGAAGGAGGCGGAGAAGGAGGAGGGGGAGAAAAAAGGACTTAAAGTATATATATGTATATATATATAATTAACATTTTTTTTTATATTTTGATATGTTGATATTTTTTATATTTTTAATATAAAACTAAAACTAAAAATACATTAATCACCTAAAAAGTACTGTAATAGATTCGTCTACACATTTTAAAATGCAGAAACATTTTTGTAAGTAACGGATACATTTTATTAGACAGACGAACAAAACAGGTAAGGAAAACTTTTTTTTCTTTTAACAACTAATATAAGTAAGCAAAACATTTATACGGAATAAAACTTAGGTTTAGTATACGGAACGTTTATGTTTTTGTCTTTTAAGGAGAGTAGGGGTCTGATCAACTCTGCTGGGAAGCCATGAAATTAAATACTGTCTTGTTTTCAAATTCCCGAAACAGTTTTTCATGGTAAACAACTGATGATCCCTTAAATAATGTTAGAAGCAAACTAATATAATAACTGTAAAAGTTAAATTGACTTACATGAGTAATTTTCCACTGAACGACTTGGGACTTAAGGTTTTTTTTTGTTTTTTTTTCAAAATATAGTTTTAATGGTTGAGAACATTCCAAGACTGGATATATGTATATGTATATGTATATATACATACATATATATATATATATATATATATATATATATATATATATATATATATAGAGAGAGAGAGAGAGAGAGAGAGAGAGAGAGAGAGAGAGAGAGTGAGAGAGAGAGAGAGAGAGAGAAATAGATACATAGATACATAATTTAGTAAAGGTTTTTCCAAGCGTCTTTAACAGATCTCGATTTGTAATTGCATGTTTTCTGTTAATTGCGGTGTTCCGCTCTTTGTCAGAAGTGTTGCATATGTTTATATTTCAAATTATATTCATATGACCTGGCTAAACATTCTGGTTTTGCTTAGCATTCTATATTGTTCTTTTGTTTTCTTGAAGAACATTTGAGATCATGCATATATATTAGATGGGTTATTTACCATTCTGTTTATAAATTTGTATCCTGATTTTTTTAGGATGTTGTTGAGTAACATCATGCCTATATAAAAATATTTTAGTGATGGCACGTCTTTTTTATTATTGCATATGTGGGTTTCATCTCTGTAAGACATTGTCCCTCGGCTATTTTTTCAAGCCTTCATATTTCAACAATTCGACAATACACATTTTCAAACTTTCAATTGTCTATGCCTGGCGGACTGTAATATTATACGTTTATGTTGCAAAGACATATACAAATTATATTCTGTTTCTATTTCCTATGTATGTTATACTATTTGTTCGATGTATAGAAGTTCCTTTGTCTTTTACATAATGTTTAATTTATCGTAATCTTTACTCACTTGGAGTTCTCACGCAGGTCATCATCAGCCATTGCTCACTTATAATAACCGGTGGTGTTATGTGAAGTCTGAGTGACAACAAGTCTCTCAAACTTTCAAGTACTCTCAACCTTTTTTCAATAATCATTGCAAATAACTTTGCGGTATTGCAACAACAGCTAACCATTAATTTCTCGCTTGTAGCGATTATCCTTTATTACTATCATTATTATCATGATTAGTAGTAGTAGTAGTAGTAGTGCTAGTAGTAGTACTAGTAGTAGTAGTAGTAGTAGTGTTAATACTACTAATGCTGTTATTGCTGTGTTTTACTTATTCATTCATTCAAAATCAATGACATTATTGAAGCTACTTTGCGATGCTAAATTAGAAAGCATGGCCGATACATGTTTGTTATAAGAGTACATTTATTATCTTATTGACAATACCCGTGTTAACGTGTACAACTATGTCCAACACGATGTATACCTTTCATACACAGTCTACATGCCATCAATTCAACATATTTATTAATTCTTTACAAATCTTTTTGAGTGCATTTACACTACTATTTTCGGTGTTGTGCTTTGTTATTACTAGATCTTTATATCTCGCCATTTTTAATCATTTTTTCTGATATAACGACATGAAGACGTACTGCTTTGTCAATGAAGTAGAACACGCCTATTGTCTTACCTCTTTTTTATTAAACTATCCAGGTTGTAAGATTTTCTTTTTATTTCTGTGTGAATAGTGAAATACATTGCCAGGATTATGTTTTCAATGTTGCTTGTATTTTTTTTGTTGTTTTCAATTAACTGTGGGTATTCCTCAATGCATCGATCTCTATACTTTGTTGTTCCTATATTTATATTCATATGGATGTTTCTGAATGTATTCTACAGTTCCTGGTATTTGAAATATGAACACAGTTTTTATTAAAAAAAACGTAAAACAACAGCACAGCAAAAACAGGTATTTATAGATGTCAAAACTGCGTAGTTAATCTAATCACTTATATTTGATCATTTACTACATTTAAATTGATATTTAATATCATCAAATAATTAGGGTTTAATTTGGTGGTGCTATACATTTGAAAGAAACATATAAAATACAACGAATTTAAAGAACATCACATAAACTGGTAACAGGTGTAGAACAAATATTATCATTATGAAGCTCTGCCTTATACGTATTGAATAATGTACATGTAAAAGTTATTGCATCATCATCTGCCACATTTTTATAGACCGTAGTTTCTGTGGAATGGCAGGGTCTGTCTTAATATTAGTAACTCTTTTTTCTGTAAATTGTTCATCTATTATATACAGGGAAGTGACTTGTAGAGAAGAAAAAGAAGGAACATGGTATGAGCCTTTCTCTGCCATTATATGGGATTTGGACATACGTGTTTTTCTCATAGGTTAAATGAAGCTAAAAATACGCAGAGCGGAGGGTTTTTTTCCTTTCTACCTCGAGTACACCTTTTGATTCTTTTGAAACCTGAAGAGATGACATTTAAATCAATTAACGTTCGTCGATCAGAAGCGTAATTAGATTAAAACAGAAGTTCTTACAAATGTAAATAAATACAAAGAAAAAGGGCAACAAAAGCATAGCCTAATTGCGAGGAAACCAATAATAAAACCACCTTTTTTAAAACATATTAATTTGAAAATGCAAGACTATTCAGAAATCAGGGAGAGATAACGAGAGAGAGAGGGGGAGGGAGAGAGAGAGAGAGAAGTAACATATGTTATTAAACGTTTTAATTTTGGGTAACGATTCATCCATCACTTCATAAACTCAATAAGCATTATACTCGAGTGGGCTTTGGGCCTTGATAATTGGTGACTCGGTAGTACAAAAAAGTCGTAATTGTGTCTCTGTCTGTGCCCAACTGACATTGAAAAACTACCAATTACACAATAGGTATGTGGATCACGTGATGCTGAAATACTGTACTATTCCTTACTTACATGCTTACTGATAATAGTTTCTATAACGTTACTGGCATAATAGTTTGAGTGTTTGTTCATGAGATGGGAGGTGTGGGTTAAGTCCTTGGTAGAGTAATACAAAAGACTCAAAAATAGCATTTTATGCCGCGTTGCAAACACTCAGCATTTTAAAGTTAAGTATCTAAAGTAAGAAGAGTAATTGTTGGAAATGAGTGGCGCACTTCCTACACATGAGTATAGTAGATAAGGAAAGGGGAGCCTGCTGATCTCCCTCGACTATTGTCAATCACTTTACTTATTTATGTCACTAAAGCAAGATCGAAGAGTTTATCAGCTTCAGATGAATTTCTCTCTTTTGTTATTGCTTTATTTTATACTAGCAGGACCCGTGTCCCGGCGTTGCCCGGGGAAATATAACAGCCTGATTTAAATTGTCCTTGGAACTTGTTAATTGTCATGGCAAATCACAATTTAACTGGGAACTGAAGCCTTTTAAATTTTATTGCAGAATCCGACGGAATAATGGGTATTCTGGGAAGGAATGTCAGTTTGCCCCTTGCCAAATCAGTTAGTATTACAGCTTCTATCACATGAGGTTGCATGCATTTAACACAGTCTCGTTCCATTACATAGCCTTGGAGCATGAAGATTCCGGAGTAACATAATTGGGCATCCAGCTTTCCGCTGTGTGTTGGCATACCAGGCAATTCTAATGAATCTAAAAATTCTGTAGGGTATTGTACAGTCTGGACGCGATCGAGAATGGAATCCACAAAAGTGAACGTTACAGTTTTAATGTACTTCCACAAATATGGCAATTTAATGCAAGCATTAAGCTCATCAGGGGGACTTCTACGTGGAACAATAGGAAGCGTTTGTCTGAAGTCACCTGATAATAATATTGTTATGCCACCCATAACAGCATTACGTCTCTTGAGATCACGCAATGTTTTATCTAGAGCCTCGACCGCTTGTTTATGTGCCATTGTACATTCATCCCATACGATGAAGGAACAATTCTGTAAGACTTTTGCTGAATCTGACCCTCTTTCTATTTGACAAATTGGATCAGCATCTTTTGTTAGATAATGGCAAGTTAAATGTGGAGTGAGCTGTCCTACCACCAGGAGTACCTCCGGGTGCATCAAGGAATATAAGGCCACCTTGCTGATCTTCTTCAGTATTAACTACAGTACGAAAAATATGAATTTGCTCATTATTTAGTCGTGCGATACCATCTCGAACAATTGATGCTTGCTCATGAGGTTGATAACTAATTTCACGCGTCCATGCAGTAATGACCGGATGTGTATTAGATCGATTAGGTGAGGTAAGACCCAATTTTGTGAGTGGTTTACCATTGATCTTATAAGTCATATCTTCGATATGAACTAAAGCCATATTGAAGATGTCGTCTTAAAATGTTATATCAACTTCAGGCTGTTGATTGTGTTTCCTAAGAAGGAAATCTTCACTAAAAGCTTATTTGTGTGCATCCCAAAGTAGTTTCGGATTAGACACTGCACATGATGGCAACATGATGGCAAACAAATGTCTCAAATTGTCGGCAGATTCAGATATAGATGCTTCCTGTAATGTAGCATCCCAGTGGTTATCATCCTCAAGTAGTCCATGTGCACTACATGCATCCCTGAATGTAGTCATAACTTGACGATTGATCGTTTTTAGGTCATTAAAGCTCTGTGAACCTCTAACATTGTGTAGACGCATTCTCAAACAGAAGCAGTCAAATTGATTTGGATGCATGGTGTATACCCTGCCCCAAAACTTCTGTTCTTTTAACGCACGGATAGCCTGGAACTGGCTTACCCTGTAACCGTCGCTTGAAGACCTTAGTTTTAGTGTCCCAGGTATAATAAACTGGAACTTCTCAGTACAAAAGTGTACGTGGAAAAAAATGTGTTTGCCACAATGTGAAGAAAGTTGTTAGAGTGGTTGAAGGTGGATTTGCAACTCTATCTGCTGCAGTACTTTCAGTAAAGTATATGCGCTGTCCATTTTCTAGATGAACTGATAGGTGAATAACTGGGGGGGATGATGTATATGTATGTGAAAGTTAAGTATTCTCCAAATGGCTTCATTGGTTGATATGTAACGTCCCGTATCGTATCTCTTAACTTCATCATGAGCATTACTTTCAATTGTGAAGATAGCTTGATCACTACCCTTATTTACATATTTACAAATGTATTTTATTGATTTCAGTCTGTTGCAATATTCAACATTGATATGTGCATCAAAAATCTCACGAAGCAGTTTATTATGTGGTACAACCCATCGGTTATCTACAGGAACTGTTATGTTGGCAGGTAGGGTAAGTGTCGTCTCAAAACCTCCAGCTAAAGGAGATAGTCGTCAATATTGTGAGTAGCCATTTGTATCCGATTGAGTTTCACTCAAGCTCTTACTGCAGTGTCCATCTTTGAGACAGAGTGAACCTCTGTTTCCATGAACCATATGGTGCCTAATGAAATCATGTAAAACCGCATCTGCCACTGGATCTTGAATTTCCGCACTGATAACTGAATTTATGTCAGAGGATTTCAATTTTTATTCTCTTTTCTGCCATTGAACAGTGTACATGTATAAACAATAGCAAGCAATTAAAAGTAAAGATGATTGTCTGCATGTAATGTTATAACAAAAATGTTTTTATTACTTATTGTTATGCCCCCCCCCCCGTACACATGGTGGACCGTACATTTGCTCGCCAGAAGGTGAATCGTAACGTATTTTGCTCACGTGACTCAATCGCAATCATGAAAAAAAAATAGAGAATAGTCTTCATTAATAAAAATAAGCATATAATCGTAATTTTAGTGCCCCCACCCCCCATCCGAATACAAATTGTAATGCTCTTCAGCCTACATTAATTATATGTGTGTGTTTCAGTGGATTTTAATGGGGCTATGTAGGCCTCTGTAATTTTCCAAGGGCCCTTATCACAGACAGAGCCGGTGTTTAAAAAAAAATAAAAATAAAATTTCTGGTGAAATCAAAGTAAATTGCTTTCAGTATATATCGGACAGGCTTCGTTTAACTGTATTAATTTTCATATTAATATTATATTCCCCATCGGTGGGTTAGTGTTTACGACGTTACAGTTTTTGGCGTTCGATTCCATTCTACTGAAACGATTTTTTTTTAAATGTTAAACATAGTATGTAATATAATATTTTTGATGTGTATTCTTTGTGCAAAATAAATTTGGTTCAAATAGTGTAGAAGTCACATGTTTGTTTTTAAAGTAAGTGATAGGTATAATTATTGGTATATATTGATTCTTGAGTTGTATATTTCGTAACATAAGGAAAACTTAAATATTTTTATCTTATACACTACCGGCAGACTTACTCTTACTGCTGCTACCGCTGTCAGTAATAAGACGAAATACGTGATATAAACAATGTGATCTCTCCGCAGTCGTACCAGCGTCAAACATTCAACAACAACTATTTGCACTAATGCTACGCCCGCGTCGTCTTACTCACTAACGGTAGACTTACTCTTACTGCTACTACCGCTGTCAGTAATAAGACGAAATACTTGATATAAACAATTTGATCTCTCCGATATTACTCACGGGAAATTGTTTCCCATTGTTTAAAAAATAAAGCTTTGAGTTCCAAATTTAATTTTGAGTTAGCACAATGAAGTTGAATAAATCGTCGTGGTTGTGATTGTCATTGTGTTGAGTTTAATGTAATCTGTTATTCGCTAACGTGTAAATGCTACGTAGCAAGAATAATAGAATGTCAATCGGTTAATCCGTAACAGGTTTTTTGTAACATAGTACGCTAGTCAGATGTATTGAAGGGAGCGTCTGTTATATTTTATGTGCAACTTATGCTACTGTGTGGTGAGGTGAAGGCATATTTAACGTAAATAATAAGTTTTAAATTATCCGTTGTGTATTTGTTCCCGGTGTAGACTGGTAGCGTGAGAGGAGTAAAATGTTAGAGAGAAATGTTCTTGCTACTACCTGTATGGTGTCTGGTTAGGGGAGAGTGACTGAGTGAGGAACGAAAATAACAATTTGCCCGAGGTGGGTGTAATAGTTTAGAGTTTGCTAAGAACACGCTCGAGCGAATAAATTTGATGTTGTAGTGATTGTAGTAACCTATTGAGTTCGAGTTTATTTTCCTATTCGACGCGAAGGTACAGGGGAAAAAACGTCTTTATTTTATATATAAGATTATAGTGAGAGCTGAGAGAGAAAGAGAGAGAGAGAGAGAGAGAGAAGGAGAAGCTTTGGTATTTTTATATAAAAAATTAGATACCCATCCTAGTTTATTATAATATCAATTATTAATCATAGATACTTATCTTCAGAAACCAACATAAAAGTCTGGGGCAATATCATGTCATATATTTAAAGACAGTCGAAAAGTGTTAAGACGTTGCGAGGAATCTGGGCCCTGTAGGAAACACTTTTTTTTCAGGCAACATCCTCGAACGTTTCAATTCTTTCCGAATTTCATTTGAATTATGTTGAATATTAATATTTGTCTGTTATTAAAAAATAAATATGTATCTTTATTATGCAACACACCATTACATTTAATTCTCCAACCTTTGAGTGAACATTGTATAATAAATTGTGAAAATAGCAACCAAATAATCACTGTGCTGCTGTACATGATTATAACACCAGCTTATATACAATATGTTGTTTGAAGTAATTCAAATAAAAATAAAAACATATGATTTACCCTGATAACGTAGATGTTCAATTTTACAATTTGTTGGTTAGAAATAGTTGGTGTATGAAAATGTTACTTACACAAAACTGAATCCCGATACTGTACAATGTGTAGCAGACCTTAGACGGAAAATAGTCACTTGTAGCAACGGACTACGATAGACCGTGTCGATATCCCAGCTCATCACAAAACCGGTGTTCTTCAAAAAAACAAAAAAATATATATATATATTTCTACTTTTGTAAATTGCGTTAAAAAATAGTAATGGCTACTTCAGATGAATATTTCTAATATCATTATTCGAATTCTTTTTCTAAAAAAATAAAACTTTGCATTAAAATCTCTTAAAGTTCAAACGGATTATTAACGACATGAGCAAAATATAAACTGACGTAGTATAACTATTTTATCTAATCGGGAATATCGATGGTAGGGCACGGGGAATAACAGTTTGATTAGTCGGTTTTTGTGACTTGTTTTCTCAATCTCAACTCCCCCTGGATCTAATAACAATCTGTTGATCCCTGCTTACCTAACAATAGCTAACAGTGTGTAAGTAATAGCCGATTCACCAATTACGCAGTCTGATGAAAATGTATTCCACAAGAGTCCGGAAGCAACTGTTGCTGAATCAACAAACAACAAAAATACACCATTTTATTTAAAAAAATAACTATATTTGTGAACCATACAATAGTCCTAAACTTTACACCAACCAAACAAGTATGTAAATAAATCCGGCATTCAAAGTGAAAAATGTCAGTTGTTAACAATACGTATACGAAAGTTACATTTCAATGATAATGAAAAGCATGTCATCGTAAACATTCGTACGACTTTCACTTACATTTCCAGGGTAGCATATCGTTCATTTCCATGGCAATAAAGCCGATACAACAAAAACCATATCACTCGATTTCACCGACTCACATATCATTATTAGTCCCTTTTTTCAACAAGATTATATAATAATCAATTTTTAAAAATTGTTGAGCGGGAAAAAAAGTCAATATAGTTTCCCTTTTTGTTAATGTCAAAATATCTGAAATACTACTTTCTAGATTTACTGATTAAATATATTTTTTTAGGAATTGGTGTGGTTTTTTCAGAGATTTTAAAATGTTGTCTGATATTTTCTCGACGACGCCATGTTCATTAGATATAGTCTATATAGTCACCCACTCTTGTTGACTTGACTTACTCGACCTATTTGAATTCTCACGAAATCTTTGCCACATGCTTGAAAACTGAATTCTGTCATTGATCACAGTCGTTCTGCTGTCTTGAGTACATGCAATTCACAGCATATGTAGTAGTCAAATTACATTTAACGCGCGTAAGCTCTATGGAAGTTTAATACAATTATACTGCGTTGAAATATCAAATATGTATAAACTAAGTTAAACAATATCCACTCTCATTAGCTTTCTAGAGTTCTCCTTCTCTGACTGTATCGCTCTCTCTATCTCTTTCTGTATGTATGTATGTCTCTCTCTCTCTCTTTCTCACTTTCTATCTTTCTCTCCCTCGATACATGTATATATATATATATATATATATATATATATATATATATATATTTAATTCATACAAATATGTACAAATGCGAAACAAATGGAGATGTTTCTGTTCCAAAGTCCTGTCAGTTCACGGAATATTTATACGAAGATGGTGTGCCTCATTTCCTGAAGCTTTTGTACGTGATTATATAAAATGCGCTGACAAAGTGACTCTGAGTATCATAAAAATATAACAAAATTATCAATGAACTATTTCCAAAAATGTTTGGAAACGATCGTACGCCGAATGCGTGTTGGTTTTGAATTTGTAGAACAATGTTCAAATTATATCGATGTAAACAAACACTATATATATGTTTGTATATATCTATATATATATATATATATATATATATATATATATATATATATATATATATATGTATATGTATATATATATATAGTAATGCACTATGTTTGTTTCCTAGCTGTTGTTATCAGTGTTTATATAAAAGTTCTTAATAACATGTAGAGATGTTATTTCTCATACTTTTGTATTCATACAAATGTTATTGCTTATATATGTGCATACATGTTTCAGCAGCGCTCTCTTCTGATAGAAAAGTTAAAGAGAATGGTAGTATAGCTTGAAGCATACTGATAAATATGTATGTTGTTTTTTATGATAGCTGATTGCAATGCAGAAAGTGTTGATAGTGAAAAAGAACAATAGCACATAATCAAATACAATATATTTGTTATAAACTGTCAAAATTATTTGTTATGTTTTGATAGATTTTTCACATATGATATCATGAGACTTACTGTTATAATATTTATATACTCCGGAATGGTGGAACATATTCTGCGTATTTCAAAAGAGCAACACCATCTCAAATAAGCACACAAACGTACTTCTGTCTAATGAGAGAAAGCATTCAAAATGGCTGCCTCTCCCAAAACAATACCGCACGCAAATAACAGGATCTTACATAAAGACAATTCATTTACTTTAATGTTTTATTTCATTTTAAACAATGTTTATGAGATTTAAACTATCTAAAAGTGTATGTATAGACTTATTCATGTTAAATGGATATTCTGTGTCTGGTTATTTCATTGTTAGTTTAATTATTTAATTTGAAAAAATAAATTTATGAATTAATCTCCAAATGTATTATTAAATTTTAATTTTGGATTCGAAATAGCTGGAATGTTATTAAATCGATAGAAAAAATTTGGTACAATTTAACAATACATTATTTGTAACTACGTTTGCTTTTTTAATTCAATTAATTATTAAACAGTTATTTAATCAATAGTAGATGCATATGTGTGCATACATATTTAAGTGTAAGATGTAGATTTGGCAATAGATTTAGAAAGAGACAATATCTTAGAGGGATAACCATAACTGACTTATTTCCCTTTAACTGTCATAAACTCACAAAATAAGATATAGTAAAGATACATATTTAATAATCCATATATTATATTTGTTTGTAAACTTATATTTATTCATGCCATTGATGGGTGGTTCATATTTAATCCTGTTGTCAAATAATTTCAATTGTTTTCTAATGTAAAGAACTACATTAAATCGTTTAAATTCGTCTAAACTCGACGTAGGTATAGCGAAATAACTGGATCAAAGTACTACAATGTTTCAGAATAATATACGCGTTGATATTAAAATAACAAAGCTAGTGAATAATACGAGTATGTACAATTGTAATTAAGCACAGATGTAACAAGTGATATCAGTTTGAGTTTGTATCGAAAACAGTGTAACCTTAATGCTTATTATCTAAGATTAAACTCATTAAAATTAATAAGAGCTAACTAACTCAATTTGTTTCCAAACAATAAATATAATCAAACATTAAACAACAAATTGTCATTCTAAATATGTTTTTATGAAAAACAACGTTGGATTTTGTAAACCACGAAGTCATGTTCTACGTACATAAAACATTGAACACACATGGCATGCATTTTTTTAAATAGTATATATTGTAGGTCAATAATTTGATTTTTTTAACGTGCCTTTATAACCTTAGTATAATTTAAAGCTTGGGCAACATCAAACAATAAGTTTCGTGTTACCATTGACATTTCCATGAACCAAATTAAATTTAGAGAACATAACGGTTAACCGGATAACATATTTATAAAATTGATTGGAGGTAAGTTGCAGGATTGATCTGAAGTATATTCGTATAGAATTTGATGAACGTCTTAATTCTACTTACTATACGTATACAGATATATTTTTCTTATCTATCAGTTATACTAAATGTGTTCAAGAACTTGTGTTTTCTTACGACTTTGTAACTTTAATACCGCAATATTTAAGTTAACATAGACATTGATTTAGAATAGAGATATGTGTCAAACTAAATGCTGTTTTATTGTGTTGATTAGTCGTAATCTAGAATTAATTGAACTGATCACTCATATCATTTTAAAAATATATGTATTTCCCTCATAATCCTTTCACTGTATGTGGATTAAAACACTCTCTACTATTTCATTATTAAATCGTGATCATTGAAAGAAGAAATACTTCTTCTTTTTTCAGCGTTGGCATATAATTAGAATACGTATATCTACCCACACCATAAACAAGTAGGTAAATTGAATGGCAACATATAGTAGTAGAGGTAATTATTTTTTTCATTTACGCAAGAAGTATGTTTTGACAAATATGTCAACATTAATCTCCGAATTAAATCAAAGTAGAAACAATAATTATATATTCTAGCATTATAATCGCCTTCTGCTTAGGATGAATATCCCGGTTAGAAATATACACATAGTTCTAGGACATAATTTTGCAACGGTATGATTAATAGATGTAATAATAAAAACTGAGTATAAATAGCAAATAAAAAATCTTTTTTTTTTTCATATGGAAGAATTTTCGAACCGATATTGCTTTTGATCTCAGGGAACTGCCACGAGAAGCATTGCGTATTGAATACACATTATCGCATAGAACCCTGTCCGGGAATATTTCACGTGATATTATTTCAATTGAAAATCACAGACCAACTAATATGTCATTTCAAATATAAGTTTGACAAAGCCTTTAAATTATTTAACCCTCATCCTCGAGTAGCATTAATACTTTGATAAGCGGTGATCTTTAATGTAAAAATAAAATAAAAAAATCATTAACGAAAAACTAACTGTTCTCACTTTTTCAAATATTGTGACCAAGAAGTCACGGTGGGATCACTGATTGATGTTTAACTTGAATAGATTCTGTAATTTTTAGCATACCCTAATTTAATCTTAACATAATATGAGGAATACAATGGAGATTCATTTGAAAAACAATAATGAATTATTATGTCGTCTGTAAGCAATAAAGTGTCTTAAGAATAATAATATAGGCACTAACTCTTTTTTGAAAATTAAACTATATTAGATATACAGTGAATTGTATCAATAGTTATAAGACACTAATTAAGTACAATTCTCTGAATTTGAATTTCTTAAGACACCTTAAATTTAAGCCTTAAGTCAGAAATATGTGTTTTCTCTCTTTTTCTTTCTCTCTCTCTCTCTCTCTATTTATCTCTCTCTCTCTCTCTCTCTCTCTCTCTCTCTCTCTCTCTATATATATATATATATATATATATATATATATATATATATATATATATTTATTTACAGAAAAAGCTTACATGATGTCACTTTGTCTGCAATTGCTATTTAACGGGTATTCTCTGGATTTCTGGCAGTTACACTTATTAGTAGGCCGTATAATAGGTATTGATGGCTGAGCAGATTTAATTTTTTTGTTATTAAAGGTGATGGTGATTTGCGCTATATTGGGCATCGTCGAGTAAAACATTTTTTAAATTTAAAATAGTGCTGTATCTATGCTGAACATCATTCTATTGGATTTATTACATTTTGAATATTTCTAACGCAGTTTACACGGAATCTCTTTTTCCATCTTAAAATCCTTTGTAACTAGACATTCACTAACTAGAGAGACTCTATATTTTGATGACTTTTTATGTACACACTCTTATTTTCTGTTACGTTTTATCGTTTCTGAAAATGTTCTAAATTTTAAATTTTGACTATTCCCCTGCCAACACCTTGCATTGAGCAATCGAATATGAAATAGATTTGTCATCCGCACATGTTTATCTCTCTTCCTATATTTATTTTTATAATTGCTCTATCTCTTATATAGAGCTTAAATCTTTTCAATATAGGTGCAATTTTTTAAAAGTATACTTTTAGACTCATATATATATATATATATATATATATATATATATATATATATATATATATATATATATATATATATATATATATATATATATTTATATATATATATATAGGTAATCAGTATCTCGATGTCAAACAACTATGACAAATAAACCATTCAATGATCAAACCAAAACAAAACATTGTCGCACACGCACCTGTGATATTAAAGCTATTTAAGCAGTATCTTTAGCTATTCGACGACACGGGAGGTT
Organism: Sepiola atlantica; assembly: GCA_963556195.1. Taxonomy (NCBI): domain Eukaryota; kingdom Metazoa; phylum Mollusca; class Cephalopoda; order Sepiida; family Sepiolidae; genus Sepiola; species Sepiola atlantica. The sequence goes on from OY744535.1 coordinate 50,645,002, forward strand.
GAGGGTTGCCTCAACAAAAATTACTATCTTGCGGCTTCTTCGCCGGGATCAACAAGTTATTCCTTCCTTGCCCCTCTGGAGCATTTAAACAGTGATGTGGGCGGTTCTAGGATATTACGTGACTATAAAATACACGTGATATTTATTTTCTTCTAAAACTCGCCATCTAAAAAAAATGAAATTTTTACAATATGAAAAAAAAACGAAATTTATTGCATTTTTATTTGAAATAAAAAATACTTTGACTGCCTAAAAACACATCCTGTATATCCGGTGGAATCAGACCCACCGGGTAGCTGGACTAATATTGCCGCATTTTTTTTGTGTTTATAATGTCCTTCGCCCTTTTTTAAAAATTATACTATATATAATAGCTAGGATTAAGATGTATACTACCTTTTTTCGTGTTTCCATATATGTATAAGTTTGCATAATATAATCATTTCTAATACGTAAATAATTTGGTGTAAAACCAAACGTGTAAATGACAGTGTTCACAACAAAAGAAAAAAAAACTAAATAATAGACATCATTTGATTTCGATTTCCAAATAAAACTTCGCTAAAGTCAAATGTGTGCAGAGGTAAATACAAACAAAAGAACTGAATTAAGATGCCCAATCAATCGATAATGCGTATGTGCTAGACTATTTTATCGAACGGTCAAAACTAGTCTACTAAATACCTTAGTAAAGAAAATCGATGTTCTGTCAGATTTGGGCGTTGATATTTTTCTAAAACCCATCAGTTATGACACTTCGTCATATAAATCGATACCGCTTTACTGTTTAATGAATAAAACACTTAGAATTACATCACCTTATATATAATATCGGTATCAGAAACTAACGAACACTATTATTGAGTTTACAAATACATACAGATAATTATGTACCAGCATTTTAAACATAAGCTTTGAAAACAAAAAAAATAATTTAGTTTTGGTTTATTGCATATTTTAAAATGTGTAACTAAGAAAAGTCTGAATATTAACTGAAAAGAGTACTGGTAAATTCCTAAGCTTGCAATAGAAGTTCAATTTAAAATAATACACCGATTTAGAGTTCCAATAAATGATAATTAGACTATCGAAAAATGCACAAATTATAAACAACATTAATGTTAGTGTACGAACCATTTTAATCATAACACTCGGAATGTTTAAAATGCGAACCACTTAAACCATCACCAGTTTACAATGATAAACTGGTTTTGGAGGCGGGCGCTAGCGTTTCTTCATTCTTCGGACTGAAAATCTACTAATATTTGTTGAGCTTATTGACATCGCTCGTTTTTTGGGGGCTCGTCTTTTGGCTAGCTTCGAGGTGTTGGGTAGAATTCGCACGTAATATTAAGTATTACTTGACATGAATCGCAACGTGACCTGCCTTATCTGCCCTCAACTGCACAACCGCCGAAGCTTCAAAATCGTGTACAAAAAAAAATGCAAAGGATTGCGTGAAAATGTTGAAAACTGCCGCATGATCAAGGGGTTTAAAACACGCACAGTAAAATAATGATTGCTGTAGGATGCAATAGGGTTTACTTATATTTCAGAATTTTGGAGGCTAAGGAGTGAGAAATTGCATTATTTGGAATACAATATGATAATTTGTATTATTAATATATACCTTAGAAATGTATCTGTTTATATATATATATATATATATATATATATATATATATATATATATATATAGTAAATAGTTATCCAGATAAAGTAGACATCCACAGGATGAAAAAACTACAGAACTTCAACCAAGTTCATGATTAAAAACAATTGAAAAAAACACCTTTGTAAACTTAGGTTGATGAGTTACCAGATTGAAAGCATACTGTATTTTTGTCATGTTTTCAAGATGTCAGAGCGTAAGTTTAGTTCGGAAAAAGGAGGAAGTTGGTGGTGGAATTCCTTGTAGTCTGAGTGGCAAAAAGTCTCCCCAGATTTCAAGTATTCTCCACCTCTTTTCGATAGCCAGCGCAAATAAACGTGCAGTATCACAACAGCCGTTAACCATTGATTTCTCGCTGGTAAGGACCATTTGTCTTCTCTTGGATTTGGGTGGCAATAAGCCTCCCCAAGATCCCAGCAGTCTATGTACTTCAAGTGGAGGTCTGATTTATGCTGTCTCTCCTCGGTGTTCTCATCCTCCTTGATCCTATGCAAATATGTTGGGTGGTACTATTTTTTTTACATATTTTTTTTATATTTAATTTTTTTTAAAAATATTATTTATTTATTTATTATTTGGAGGGAGGCTGATTATGTTTATTTATTTATTTATTTATTGTTATTTTGTGGGGAGCTGATGGTGTCTCTTGCTATATCTGTTCATTTTTGTGTCGTGTCAGTTTAGGCCGGTGTAATTTATCGGGGGTAGGGAGAGTTTATAAGTGATGTTTCTTGCATTTTCTGTTTCTTTGTTTGTGATATGTTCTTTCGGTCTTTTTGTTTTCTTCCTGTAGTAGATTCCGTGTGACCCTTCGTAGCTTATGCGGGTTTGTTTCTGCATTCAATGATTGTAGCTGTGTTGATCATTGCTGTTCTTTTTGTATAGTTCCAATGCTCCCTTTGATTCCAATTTCTCTCAGTCTTTTTCCAGGTGTTTGGGGATTATTCCTAGTGCTCCTATGATTATTTGTATTATACTGAGTTTCTTCATGTTCCATATTCCTTTCAGTTCTCTTGCCAGTTCCGTGTATTTGCTTCGTTTTTCCGTTTCTTTGACTTTCACTCTGTGGATTGCTGGAACGGCGAAGTCTACGATTTTGCCAGATTTTTCAGTCTTGTTGATCATTATAACATCCGGTCTCCTTGCTTGTATGAGTTTGTCTATTTGTATATCTATATCCCAGATGATTTTGTGTTTTTCGTTTTCCAGTACTGTTTCTGGTTTATGTTTGTACCATTTGTCTGCATATTCGAAATTCAATTGTGTGCACAGTTCCCGGTGTACTGCTTTCCCCACTCAGTCATGTCTGTTCTTATATTCTTTTTGGGTTAGTTTGCTACATTTACTTATTACATGATTTACCGTTTCGTCTCTTTGGCTACACAGTCTGCATTTACTGTTTTCTGTGGTGTTATCTATTTTAGCTTTGATGTAGTTTGTCCTAATTGCATTGTTCTGTGCAACTATCAGTTAAGATGTAGTTTCTCTGTTCAAATGTCCTTTTATTAGCCATTCCCAGCTATTTTTGTTGGTTTCTTCTCTTGTCAGTCTTCTGAAGTGTTCATGTAGTTTTTTTTCTTCACACTTTTCTTTTCTTGCCGTTTTGTTTCTGGTTTCGGTGTTTCCCGAGTTGTTCGTTGTAACGGTGTATCTTGCTGCAGTGATAAAGATTTCACTGTGTTGAGTTATGTATTTTTCCAGCTTTTTGTTTCAGTCTTCCACACAATCTTCTATACTTACCAGTCCTCTTCCTCCTTCGTTTCTTTTCATGTAGAGTCTGTCTGTATCGTCTTTTGGATGCAGTGCATTGTGCATGGCCATTAATTTTCTAGTCCTCTGGATCAGGTGCCTGAGTTCCTCTTTGATCGAGCCTATGAATGGTCCAGAGTATCTAATAAGTGATACTGTCCAGGTGTTTACTCGTGCTACTAGATTCCTGCTATATAATTTATTTTCTATGAGTTTTCTTGTTCTTCGTAAATATTCGTTTCCAATCTTCTCTTTCATTTCTGTACATTTGATGGTGTCTGTAGCCATAACTTCAAGATATGTGTAGCTATCCTGTTCGCCTAGCGCCCTAATTTCCTATTGGTTGGAGAGTTCCCTGCCCTCTGGTGTTTCCAGTTTTCCTTTTTTATTTCTAGTAGTGACCATTTTTCCATTTTGAATTCCATTTGGATGTCCTTGTTGATTATTCTGGTCATATTTATCAGCCTTTCTAGTTCCCTTTTGCTTTTTGCAAATAGTTTCAGGTCATCCATGCACATCAGGTGGTTTACTCTTAGTTATGTGTCTGCAAACTTGTATCCGGCATCACATTTTCTGAGTATGTAGTTAAGTGGCAGCATAGCTAGTATAAACAGTAGTGGGGATAGGGAGTCTCCTTGAAATGTGCCTCTCTTTATCTTTATCTTAGTCAGGTGGTGTTCTCCGGCTATCAGTTCCAGTCTCCATGTTTCCATTGCTTACTTAATAAGATTTATCATCCTTTCGGGTATTTAGTATATTTTAAAACATTAAATTATCCATGCTTGAAAGATTCTGTCGTAAGCTTTTTTGTAGTCAATCCATGACATGCATATATTCTTTTCTCTGTTTTTTCCTTCTTTCAGGATATTTTGATCGATGTATAGAAGGTCATGCGTCCCTCTTTTCCCTTTACGGTATTATGTTCTTCGGGGAGTAATCCATGTTTGTTTAGGAACTGGTAGATGTGTTCTCTCAGTTGTGCCGTCAGGATTTTCCACATTGTTGGTAAACGGGTAATTGGTCTGTAGTTGCTTGGGGTCGTTCCTTTTTTGGCATATTTTTGTATAAGCGTTATCCTTCCTTGTGGCATCCACGCTGGTATGTCTGTTTTGTGGATGTATCCTCTCAGTTTCTGCGCCAGTCTTTGATGTGGGGTCGTGAATTTTTACAACCAATATGCATGTATTCCATTATGGTGCTTTCCAGTTTGCCATTTTCCTTAGGGTGTCCGTAATGGTTTCTGTTCCTTCTATTTCCTGTAGTTAATTTTTCATGTTTTTCAACCATTTGGCATTTTTGTTGTGTGTTTTAGGATTTTCCAATATCTTGCTCCAGAGGTGTTTTGTCTCTGTCTGTTCAGGTTGGTCTGATGTTATTTGTCTTCTGTTTACGTGTTTGTAAAACTGGCTTTCATTGTTTTCAAAGGCCTTATTCTGTTTTTGCTGTTCTGATTTGTATCTATATCGTCTGTCTTCCCTCTATTTCTGCTATCTTTTGTTTTAATTCTTCATGTTTCTTATTCAGTCTTTTCTTGTGAACCGGATTTCTGCTCTTCCATCCTTTCTTATTTTTTAAAATCCTGTTTACGGTGTAAGCTTTTTTCTGGAGTTTGGTTATCTGGGTGTCCAGTCTTATTTCACATCCAGGTTGTGTGGGCCCATTCTTTTGGCCAGGCTTTTTTTCTTTTCTTAGTTTCATACTTACTGATTTTGCCCCCGCATATATTAAGTTGTTTAGGTCTGCGATAGTGTATGTTGGGATGTACGCGAGTACCTTGTTTACTGTCTCTGTTTCAACTTTTAACTTCTTTTAATCCTCGTTCCTTAGAGATGGGAGATTTGTTTTGTTCTCAGGCATGTATCGTTTGATGCTTTCCACTTCTCTCGCTTCTTGCTCGGTGAGTTCTACTTCGGTGAGTTCTGTGATTTCGTAGACTTCGACCTCTTCCGTTATAGGGTTTATGTTTCGTCTGTCTTCTTCCTGGGATGTTTCGTCGGGTGGTGTTTCTTACCCTGTTCCGCTCTTTTGTTTGATTTCCGTCAGTTCCATCTCCGAGAAACATCCTCTCTTGAGGATCTTGTTTGCTTAGTCTGGTAACCATTTGTTCCGTTTTATAGTAGGCAGTAGCAGTGTCCCAAAGATGTTTCAATCGTTTACGGGATCTCCTTTCTGTGGGGTGGCGACTTTTGTAGTAGCATTCTATAACTAGTCTGTTCTCCTTTGTGGTCCATATTATTATTATTATTATTATTATTATTATTATTATTATTATTATTATTATTATTATTATTATTGTTGTTGTTTTTATTATAATTATTGTTTTTATGATAATTATAATTTGTACCAACAAGGAGTACTCACACAGTTAATCAGTGATTGCTCAACGATCACCAGTGATATTCCCTGGAGTCTAAGTGACAACAAGTCTCCCCATAGTTCGAGTATGCTCCACCTCTTTTCGATAGCCACCGCAAATATCCTTGCAGTACTGCAACATTTGTTTACCATTGATTTCTAGCTGGTAAATACCATTGGTCTTCTCTGGGATTTGGATGACAATAAGTCTCTCCAATGCCCCAGCACTCTCTGCACTTTCAGTGAAGGACTGGTTTGTGCTGTCCCTTCTAGGTCTTCTCATCCTCCTTGACCCTATGCAAATATTTTGTGTCGAGTCAGTCTAGGCTGGTACCATTTTTTGTTTGGGTAGGGGACTTATGGTGTTTCTTGCTATTTCTTTTCATTCGTTTATTTTTGTGTCGTGTAAGCTGAGGCCGATGTAATTTATTCGAGGTGCTCAGAAAGTGATTTTTCTGTTCCCTTGTGATATGGTGTTCTTTCTGTGGTTTTATTTTCTTCCTGTTGTAGATACAATTAAACCCTTCGTAGCTTATACGGGTTGTTTCCGCATTCGAGGATTTTCCTTAAGATTGCACCTATTTTGATCATTGCCTTCCTTTGTATAGTTCGAATGAGCACGTTGATTCAAATTTCTCCCAGTCTGTTTTACTAGTTTTTTTAGATTGTTCTTTTGCTTCTACGATTATTAGTATTATACGGACTTTCATCATGCTCCATATAGCTTTCAGTTCTCTGTAAGTTTATAGATAGTTTTTCTTTTCATTTAAGGTTTCTTTGATGCACCCGATTCATGAGCTGTGATTTAACAAGCTCGTCGGCATACACACGCATCCTTACGAAGAGTGCATTTCTGACAGGCGTGTTACATCAAAACTAAGCTGTTTCACTAAATTTGCTTACCGAAGTATATATATATATATATATATATATATATATATATATATATATATATATATATATATATATATGTGTGTGTGTATATATATATATATATATATATATATATATATATATATATATATAAGTAGGTATACATTTATAAACATAGCGTGTGTCGAATACCAGGCTATAGACATTACGCACACCTTGCAACATTGAATGACTGAAGTGCGTGCAACCGTGTTTATGCAAGATTAAAATAGTTAATCAATTTAAGTAGTGTGAATCTCTGTCTGCGAAGACATAAACAAGCGCATATCCGTGCAAATCGAATACAGTTAGCCGGACAAAAAAGGTCATGCTAACAGCTATTAGTGTCTAATGTATACATACGGACACTACAACACACCGCACACATGAACACCTATATGCACTCACTCACACACACATATATATATATATATATACAGGGTGGGCCAAAATAAGGGTCCTATCTTTAAATTTGAATAACTTGAATTTGAATAACTTCCACAAAATAAAAGTTAAACTCACCAAACTTTATGTGTGTGTAGACTGACCCTTCCGAGATTTTTTGAAATAAACAAAACAAATTTTAGCCGAAAAACACTTCTTAAAACTTACAAAAACTAAAGTATTGTTTTTTACACTGTTTTGAGTTTTTTAAGCAAAAATAATGTTTTCTAAATGAGGGTACGTTCCTTCGGAAGGGGTCCTTTACTTATTCTAAAAAAAAAATCAAAACAAATCAATAAATAAAAAAGTTATGAACTTTTAAAAATAGGACCCTTATTTTTGCCCACTCTGTATATATATATGTGTATACATATGTATGTATATGTATATATATATATGTATATATATATATATATATATATATATATATATATATATATATAAATGAATATATATATATATATATATATATATATATATTACTATTTCATGTACCCACAAAACATTTCATAAGGATATACAATTGTTTTATTCTCAATTTTCTGTATTTACTTGAAAAGTGCTTGATACGTAATAATTAAACATATTCCGAATTCTATCGAACGTAGGCTTATTTCCTAGCTAGGAAAATGGTGTGTTTAAATCAAGCAACATTAACAATAAAGCTCTAAAAATAGTGGGTTCTATGATGCTGAAATTAAATATAAAAGAAGAGGATACTAATAATTACAACAAAATTAAAAATGAAAGAAAAAGAAATATAATCTACTATGCCAGATGCAACACCTAAACTGGACAAAAGATTATTTAATCTGATTGAAAAAGACTTCCCCGTAACCAATCACCTGCATAAAAAAAATCAATAAAAATAACCTAAAAACTATTCTACAACTGAGGCGAAAACCTAGAAATTATAATTAAGACACACAATAATAAAACACTAAAAAAGAACAGCAGGGAGGAAGAAAAAAATAACAAACTACATCAAAGAAATTTTTGAAGAATATTTAAAAAATTCAAAAGTGAAAAATATAGGAAAAAATAACACTAAGAAGACCAAAAATATAAACAATACAAAAAGAAAAAGACAAAACACTAACAGTAATCACCCGAATAGAAATGAAACAAGTTATCAATGAAGAAAAAAGATGTAACTGCATGAATTGCCAACTTTTCCCACTACAAAATAAATGTCTAACCAAAAGTATTGTATACAAAGCCACAATATTTGCCAAGTAAAGGCCGAAAAACAGGAAGTTGGGTATGACATCCCCACATTTATAAACCAAGAATTATGACCGCAAAAGCATATTTGAAAACAGAACGTCAAATTAAAACAGCACTAGCAAACCACTATTGGGATCTCAAAGAAAATGGACTCTAACCAATAATTGATGGAAAATAATACGACAGGGTAGTACATGTAGAAATTTAGACGAGCTGTGTAGATTATGTTTGAATGACTAATTTGAACTCCTAAATTTACAGACCCCTCGAAATATATTGAACTGTTGAAGTGAGATAGCAAACAGCTTTCTACACAGAAATAAAGTTACCTTAGGCTAACTATAAATCAATAAACAAATAAATAACAAGTAAAAAAAAAAAAACTCAACAGAAACGTAACAATTTCAAAATTACAACATGAAATTGAAATACAAGGAACTACATTGTTTAATAAATTTACCCATTATATTGACTCCACAAAGAAACAATATATAGGCTATTCTATAGAAAACAGAACAATAGAACAATATATTAGAACTAACATTGACCGGACCTTTGATAGTGGGATGCCCAACGATTGGCTAGGAGAACAACAAATAATCTGATTAGTTAACTAGATAGCTGTGTATATAAAAACACGCGGCAAAATCACTCCATGCATTTTAGCGTAAAGATTCATCAGGGGATTTTACGAGGGAGCGTCGATGTAGCTTAATTGCCATGAATATATGTTCATAGCTTACTATATATATACATACATATATATATATATATATATATATATATATATATATATATATAAACATATATATATATATGTGTGTATGTGTGTGTATGTATACGTCTCCGAGTAAGTTCGTTCGGTCCTCTAGTATGTTTTATCTTTACGCTGTCATAAATAAAACGTAATACCTCCCTGCCAAGTGATACTTTCCTATGACTGCAGAATAGAGTTAAAGTCTGCGGAGGTAAAGGTGCCTCTGTGAACTGATTTCGCGCCTTATGACCGTCATAAATTATCACTTCCTTGCACTGATGAGACGAAAAGCTCGAAATGACGTCCGTTTTAAGTAAATATAACTTTATATTTATTTATGAATATAATATACATATATATATATATATATATATATATATATATATATATATATATATATATATATATATATATATATATATATATATAGCGGCATCTTCTCTTGCAGGCAACTATTGTTGAGTATAAGAGACAACTCATGCCGAGATATCCTTTTGTAGATCATTTCAATAGTCCAAATCAGGTTGCTACTTTCGGAGGGGAATTAGCTAATTAATTTGCCATAGTGTAGATGTGTGTTGGAAGTACTTTCAGACCCATTCGGGTCCATCTTCAGGTGATGAGAACAATCAGGTATGCACCTGGATGGGTCTGACAATACTTGGGACACAAATCCAAACTATGGAAAATCCATCAGCCAATTCCCCTCCGAAACTAAAATTCTGATTGGGACTATTGAAAAAATCTACCGAAGAATATCTAGACATACGTTTTCTCTTCCATTCAACAGTATATATTTATATATATATATATATATATATATATATATCACAAAATGGCACTGATTCGTAGTCAAGATATATATATATATATATACAATAATATTTTTATAAATAAATATTAAATATTTAAATACCTAGCGACATCGATGTTTCATGCTAACACACTCTTCAGTCTAGGAAGTCGGTGGGCGCGAACCCCGAACACCAATCACCATTGATTCGTAGTCGGGGATCTGTCAACCAGTTAGTAAATAGAGAAGAACTTTAACTGTAAATAGCGGCGACTACTTACCAAGCAAATAAGAGTGATCTACGAAACGTCGGATCATGCATATATATATATATATATATATATATATATATATATATATATATATATATATATATATATATATATATATATATGTGTGTGTTTATCTCCATACGTATACGCTTATTCCTTACAGCATCGTCAGTGTAGAGATTATTTATTCAAGCCGGTCCCCGAATTAAAAAAAAATCGGAATAATTCATGTTTGTATGACTAAAATTCCGACGTATTAACCTCGTGGTCACCATAAACAACGACATAATCGGTAAGAGTGTAAAACCTATGGAAAGCAGATGACGTAAACTGTGTTCAACGAATAAAAAAACATGAACTAAAGCTATTATTTTGACGGTTGTATTAATACTACTCACTACAGTACTCAGCCTAGATTGAAGTTGACACATTAATAATAATAATAATATATATATATATATATGTGTGTGTGTGGGTGTGTGTGTGTGTAAAATCAAAATATGTTTACTTAAGTAAGTGCATCATAGAATAAGACCCCTATGGAAATTATATGTATAGTTATTATATTTGCATTCAAAAAGTTCAAATACTGCAGATACTTGAATCAACTTCATGGTAGATTATTAAGATCAACCAGAGTGATTATGAAGTAAGTTGATGGTATTTATCTTCCTCCCACAACTGTAATAGTTGACGCAAGGTCGGGAAAGTAGGATTTAGCAAATGGAAGAAAATTATAGTCTTCGGTTGTTCAGAACAAGGAAATTTAGTGATTGTGATACCCGCCGGTTCGTTGAGTCTCTCTGGCCGTGATCGGTGTTGGTGATCTTTAGCCTGTGGATACAAACTTTATGACAGGCAGAAGACTAACACGGAGACAATTTTTTCCTCAGAGATATTCAAGTCTTTTATTTTGCGTTGCGGAAGGGTTTTGTTTTAATTCATTCTTTCGATCCTCATTCATTCTTCCTGCTGGGGAATGCGACGGGGGTTTCTGCTGGATCTCTAAGAGATCCAACCATTACGACGAACGATTACATTTTCGATTCGACGCTCACGAGCTTTTCCGTTTCATTTCAGAACCCACAGAGAAGGTCCAAACTCGTAGCTCTTTTCCAAACCTTAGTTTCTTACGAATAAAGAAGTGACCTCATAGTCCTTTGTCCTGTCATACAGATCATCACCTGAGCTGGTCTGACATTTATAGAACTAAAACTTTTGAAGTTGGCCAGGTTTCACCAGTTGTTATGACTTCTAGGGATTACTCATCTGAGGACAAATCTATTTGTCCCAAAATGGATGTCCCCTCGACCTGCACCGAACTCGAACTAAGTTAACCCCTCTCATAATAAAAAAATAACTAGTGGACCTACTCGCTTTTAAGCATACGGGGTCCCTCATAATATAACACACACTATATATATATATATATATATATATATATATATATATATGTATATATTTATATTAACATTCAAAAGATGCTTTATAACATGAACTTTCCTAATTCATTCATATATATATATATATATATATATATATATATATATATATATATAGATAGATAGATAGATAGATAGATAGATAGATAACACTCAAAAGCGGTTTGCTATTAAAACAAAGTACTGGGAAATTGAACGATAACAGGTACAGTTTACCATATTTACTGGATATATGTGTTGTTGTTTTTATTAAATAATAATCAAAATTAAAGTTTTACTTGCTTGACTTCTATATGTGATGTTATAAGAAGCGAATGAGACGTTTTTGGGAACAATTTACAGTATAATATAACATATAATTTTCACAATTATTTAGTTACGATCAACCGCAAAATATTCGTGTGTTATTATCCTTGGAACGGCAAAAACCATTTTCAAATTTTTTAAACAACATATATATATATATATATATATATATATATATATATATATATATATATACATACATGATATAAACATAATTATGCAGAAAATATACCAAAACAGACAAGTGTTTATGGGCATTCAGAAATATATATGTAAGTTATATAAAATATATCATAAACAATTCACGAAATGCTACATCTGTAAGTAACACATTGCGTGTCAGAAATAGTAAAATCTTACGGACGCGTAGGTATTTGATATTTTAAACCTAACTACTAACACATATACTAAGCCATAGTAGATTTTGCATGTTAGTAACAGAAGAAATGATAACAGAATTAGTAATTATATACATCATTTTTCTCATCGAGAATAAATTACTTAAAAAATTGTTGCAATATTGTTTAGGCTCAGTTTATATATATATATATATATATATATATATATATATATATATATATATATATCTATGTATATATATATATATATATATGTGTGTGTGTATATATATATATGAAAATTATGAGGTAGTATAATAGCTTTTGCATAGATTCTCAGTATTTACTTCAGCAGTACTAAATACGTGAATAGGTTTTGTGGTACAATATTAAAATATATTTATTGCAATTAAGCTACGCATAGGCGAGTTCTCTCTTTCTCTCACACTATCTCGTTCTTTCTTTCTCTCTCTCTCTCTCTCTCTCTCTCTCTATATATATATATATATATATATATATATAGAGAGAGAGAGAGAGAGAGTGAGAGAGAGAGAGATGTAGAGAAAGAGGTACTCTATATATATATATTTATATATATATATATATATATATATATGGATATAGATATAGATATGTATATGTATATATATATATGTATATGTATATATATATATATGTATATATATATATATATGTATATGTATATATATATGTATATGTATATGTATATGTATATATATATATGTATATGTATATATATATATATGTATATATATATATATTATTATATATACATATACATATATATATATATATATATATATATTATATATATATATATATATATATATATATATATATATATATATATATAAGTGTATGTATCCAATAATAATATTTACAATTTTGTGAACAATCTAACATGAAACTGTCAAAGCTATTCGTCGTTTTACGTGTCATACAGAAAGTGTTACCTCTCATTATTAGGCAGTAATAAGTGACATACGATCTAATTACTATGGACATTTTTCTGACATCGTAAATATTCGATACTTCCGAAAAATCTTCACTAAAATAAAAGAATAAATACGAATAAATTGGAAAACTTATGAGTCGTGTGTGTTTCCTCATCGATAAAAATCTCAGAGTATTTAAAAATAAACATGATCGATATCGTGTCCTGTTTATATTAGCCAATTATTTATGACATTTCGTGTTAAAACCTCAATATATCTTTATTTTTCTGATAGAAAAAACACTTAAAATGTCAGCGCTAAATATATAATGATCTATGTGTAACGTTTCGAATGTGTCAGATCGCGTCATACTCACAGAGGAACTTTAAGTGCACTGATTTAAAATAAAAGGCAACGTGTTCAGATACGAAAACAATGCAATCCGATTGAAATGCAATTTTAACATCACGTATATCATATTGAGTTAATCTTACCCAAACATAATTAAGCCTCTTGTATCAATCGACCCTCCGATAGTATTAAACATTAATCTGATATTGTTATACTAATTAATTGTTTAATAACTTTGTCTGTTTATTGGCTCTTTAGTGTGGGATTGGCATAACACTCACGGTGGCTGTGTCTTATGCTCATGTTTTTCAATTGCATTGGTTGTTATAAAATTACATTGAGGAACGTGTTCAATTTATTAACAATAACACTAGTTACCATGATTATTGCATGTAACAAACTAAAATATATAGTCCATGCCCGATTATCAATGCCCACCGCTGATTACATTCGCCCATAATATCTAAATATCTTGGTAGCTCTTCGTTTTCCGATTTAAAGCTGTGTTTATTCGTCGTATTCTAATATTGCCTGCAGTTACGTAAAATAAGTAATTGTTATAAGATTGAAAATTGAATCAATTCATGAACTAAATAGAAATAAATATCTATTTTTTAGGTTTAGAAGCTCGTTAGAGAATACATGCGAAACGGAAAGATTAATAACCACATGAATTGATTTCAATAACGAAGCGTAACGTTATAGAATATTTTTAAACCCCACTTTCCGGACGCAACCTTGGGTACCATCTTATTTGTGGAAGTTAGATAAAAAAAAAACTGGCCTTGTGCCTAACTCCTTAAGAGGCGTAAATCAATTCTCAGTTCTTGGCCTGTTGGCTAAGATCAAAGTGTAGTATATGTTCCGATGGATACTGCACCCATTAGACTGGTATTGTCTTGACATTCGGGGCTTGATTTACGCCGGTCTGTGGGTCTGTCCTGTGCAGTTCTAGGAGGTCCACTCTCCTGGGCTTCGCCTCCCCTCTTCGGGGAAGAGTAAGTTTATTGCTTACTGCCTGAGGCGCCCCTACCGGGGAATGCCGACGGGGCTGCCCAAGCAATTTTTAATGGCCAGATTGCTCACCTCTCGGGCGCTGGCTTTTCAAACCCCTACTTTCCCGACCTGACCTTGGGTCACATCTTACTTCTGGAAGTAAGATAAAAAATGGCCTTGTGCCTAACTCCAGGAGAGCAGTAAATCAATACTCATCATTTTACATCCATCGGAAACGTATTTTTAAAAATTCTATGCTTGTTCCTCTGCTTTGGCATTTAAAGTTTCAATATTTTGTGAGAGAATTATTATTGGCATATTTTATAATAAAAATTCCTATTCCTTACGTAGGAAATATGTTGTTAGAGTTGTTCATTACTAACATTCTTTATTTAAAATGTAACAATAGTAATTAACTCGGCTACACATTTTTTTTGTTCACCAGTGATGCATTTTGCTATTTTGCTCGTTCTCATGAAAGTTCATTGCCATTTTCTCCCACGTTTAAAGATTTATTATTGACAAAACTTAGTGGAAATCTCGTGTAGCTTAATATCTTTTAAATATTTTTACCTGAATAAATTTCCTGATATTTTTAACTTCGTCACTATTAGCAATATAAATACATATCTTTTTAAATGTATTTTTTATCTCTGCAGTGTGTAGTTTTGCATACCATAGCACAACCATGTAAACATTTAATTCGTGTTTTATTAAGTATTTTTATACTAATGCAATTGGCAGCAACCACATTTGTTCGAAATTAGACATTTAAAATTGTTAGTGCTCAACTCCGACAATTTGAAGTCATCGAAGTGTTAGGTAACAACCCTAGCAAAAGTAATATAGTATTCGCGTATTTCCTTGTGAAATTCATACATTTTCTTCTATTGGTAAAAAGGAGTTGTTTTAAGGCTTAAGGTTGTTCCGATTAAAAAAATGTACGGTTGCAGGTTTTTGTGGAAATATATAATTGACAATGTTGCTATGTTAAACTATACCCAACATTCTTAGTTAGAAACGAACTTTTTAAAAAGATCGGTCTAATTGTCACAGTCTGTATTATAAAGCTCTCCCTATTTACAAAGATACGAAGCAAAGGAAAATTTGTTTTAATATATATATATATACGTATGCATATATATATGTATGCATATATGCATATGTATATGTGTTATGCAGTAAGTTATTTAATAGTTCCATATGCCGTTACAATATGTAATTTCCCTGCTTCAAATATGTAATATCTGAACGACAACTTATGTTTTCACAACGGGAAACGCGTCGGAAATGAATAAAAAAGACTACTCATTTGCGACGAAACATACAGCATTCACGATATTTACGAAAACCTATTTATTGTCTTTCCTACTATTATCTAGACATTTTCGCTTGCAGATTCCAACATATTGGAAGCTTAAATAAAGAACATTTGAACTCATCTAAAACCGCGCAATAATACATTTTCATACAGTCTTTTTAATTTTGCTTTTATCCTTTTTATATCTTATTGTCTTTATTTATTTCGTTGGTACTGATGCCTTAACTTCTGAAAGAAATTCTTGCCAAAGGTCAATCCGAAAGACACTTTTAAATTCTTAATTGAATTAAGATTGTACAAAATAAAATAATTATACAAATTAATTTTTGCAACGTTAAAAGAGTATATGCTTATACTAAACAGAAGTATTACGAAATATTTTAAAATCTATATTACATACTTGGTCGGCATTCGAATACTTATTTAATGTACTTAATAAAACAAACCTAAAGAACGAAATTTCTTTATTTTTCTCCGATCTATATTTATTTTTTTATGTTATAGGCATCTTCAGATAGAGTTGTACTCACACGGTAAATGCTGATGTGTGTCTAACGTTATAGACACATTGTTGTGAGAATACATAAGAGTTAAGACAACGGTTCTCCGGCGTATATTTAACGTTGTATATTGTAAATAATATTTTTACTCCCCCTGGAGTAATATTTGAATGCCACTTCACTGTTTATAATTTATTGTCGCTTTCTGTTGTAATTACACCCTTTACCAAATTATTATTGTCTTTTATTATTCTCTTTCGCACCTAAATGTAGTATAATATTTTTTTAGTGTGATGGTAGATGTTTAGAGTTTGAAGTTCGGCAACTTTACATTTTGTGTCAGTTTTTACAGTTGTCTTTACTTTCACTCAGCGAGTACGAAGACTGTTACGTAACATTATAATCTTAATAAAATCTTCATCACACAGTAACTCTGTGATTGTGTTAACTGTAAAAATGACACTTATTGGGGCATGTGAGCACATTACGTCTTTTTCCTGTATGTCTGTCTGTGTAAGTATGTCTGTATGTCTTTCTCTTTCTCTCTCTCTCTCTCTCATCCTCTCTCTTTGTAGTCTTTCACTCCTTTATATTTCAGTCCATGAATTTAATGATCAATTATCAGCGTATGCACTTCTTGAAGGAGTGCATCTGTCTCCGTCATTTTCACAAACGGTTCTAGGAACCAGTTAAAAATCAAGTTCGTTCAAAAACAAAATCATAATGTTACGTTCTGCTTCAAGCGTGGCGCACTATGTTGGTAATAATAAATATGCTAATTCACAGTTTGAACATAATTTACTTTCGAAATATTATGACGTTTTTTTTTTGTAAATTGAAATGCTTGGAATTTTCACAGAGAGTTGTGCGTGTTATTTACATTTTCTACTTCGAAAGATGCATACGTACATAGAAAAGCGACATAATTGGGATTTTATGAAATGTATTTTAAAATATATAATATGTCACATACTTCAGAATGTTGCATATTTGGTCGATACAAACACGCTAATAAGTAAGTGTATATATATATATATATATATATATATATATATATATATATACGTGTGTGTGTTTATTTGTCTATGCTTTCGGTGGTATGTTATATAGAGGTATACATGTTACGTAATATCTCGTCATATACATAATACACTATGTATGCATATGTTTGTATGCATATATGTTATGTATATCTCTTTCCTTTCGTGAATACTTTGCTTTTACAAGTAATAGTTTTTATTAGTTGTATCAATATATAGGGGGATAGAAGTATGAACAATTAACAAAGATAAAATAAGATCCGAGCGAACTTGTGTATGTCTAGATAAGTGTCTCTATCTGTAAGTTTATGCACATTGTTGTAAATATATATATATATATATATATATATATATATATATATATATATATATATATATATATATTTATCCATGCACATATGCAGAAATATGTATTTAAACGAATGAAAAAGTATATATATATATATATATATATTAATTAATATATATATATATATATATATATAAAATATGAGACTAAAAGTATACATGTAGAGAATTGTAGCTTACTAGCGATGAGCTGTAACTAAACAAGGTATCCCCTACTCTACTCCCAACATGAACCCTAGTTCCATCACTTAACCTCCTCCTCGACTTCCCTAATTTCACACCCCTTTCCCACTTTTTACTGGCTTCGTCTTCGATCAGAAAATGCTTTCTCATTCCTTAGATTCGATCGAAGTAAATAATAACACGTTCCACTGACTGTTTGAAATATATACAACCTTTTAAACTCAACTCCTTAAAACAACTTTTCATTTGCGGTCCGCGGAAGTATTTTAAAATCGCCGTAATCCTCTAAATTACACCCGAATAATTGCTTTTTATCTACGGTTGAACTGAACATCATTCTATTTAATTAACTACACTTTGAACATTGTTAACGCAGTCTCTACGAAATCCCTCTTCCATCTTTAAATCTTTCGTCACCGGACACTTTGTCAACAGACATTCACCAACTAGACGGACTTTATATTTTGAAAACCTCTTTACACACACACACTGACTTTCCACTAGTATATATGGTTCCTTAATTTTTTATAATTTTTAATTTAGCCTATTCCCATGCCAACATATCCATCTATGTAATTTCTCTCATTAAAAGATGTTAATCTTTGAAAACCCTGGCTCCAAGAAAGGTACATAAACATGTTGTTATCGAGTACACTTTTGAACCATTAACGATGAAATAGATTTTTCATCCGCACATCTTTATCTCTCTTTCTTTATATATATTCGGTTATCTGTATATATATATATATATATATATATATATATATATATATATATATATATATATATATATATATATACATATATATTTTTATTTTATTTTATTCCATTATGGAATAAAATCAAAAAATATATATTTTGCTCTGAATTTTCATTGAGCACTCTCATAAACCCGGTTTCAACTTCCTTCGGATTCATACCCCCTGGATATTTGTAACAAGTTAATTATATATATATATATATATATATATATATATATATATATAAATATGCGCTATAGATGTATCAGGATATTGAATTATATATATATGTATATATATATATATATATATATATATATATATATAAAATAATGTATGCATGTATAAATAGTACTCTTTAATTAATTATCATCATTTATTTTAGAAGACAATGTTGATGACAATGTTGGATATATTTAATTTTATTTTATTTAATGAAAAAGAGACAAAGTAGTGGAGGATTCCTTTAGAGAAAATTCGACTTTTCTAATTTCAAGTATTTATATTTAATTATTAAAAGTTTCATTTTTTCTCTCAAGCATGGCGTACGCAGATTGCTGAAATATCTCTATGTTCAGACCCATCGTAATATTTTCTATGTGACTATGATAAGCCTCGTGGTTCTTTTGAGATCTCTCTCATGGTTCGCTAAAGGTGTTGTTAATTTGTGTTTTTGTTATTGAAGGAAATGTTGTTCCCCATCACTACGGATACGAAACTTTCCAGAGGGTGTGTTGACTATGCTCTCAGCAGAACAGACAAGGCATCGCTACTGTAAGTTTTAGAACAGGACTTGTTCCCCCAAACATATTCGCTTCTGGCAAACCCATTAGTCATGGATTGCCAGAATGCATGCTATTTGATATTACGAATACTTCTAAAAACGCGCTGAGAAATCGTCACGTTCAATCGCTGAACAGTACGCTACACATAGTCGGATTCATACTGACAAATATAATAAAGTACACGCACACATAAACTCAGACATACATACACACACACACACACACACATATATATATATATATATATATATATATATATATATATATATATATGTGTGTGTGTGTGTGTCTGTGTGTGTGTGTTGTGTGTGTTTCTAATGTGAAACCGCCAGCTGGCATCAGCGACTATTGAAATCTCATTCTAAAAGCGATACTTTTAATAAGCAATATTGTTTTTACAAAAAATAAAAGCAATCCCTCTTCTCATATTGCATGTTGTGGATAAAAGCCCGGAATATTTTAAATGAAACCGCACCATAATGACTTAGTTATGTTGTGTGTTTACCTATCACACCAAGAGCTACAAACGCAACGCCATCCTCTTACTAAGCGTCATGCAACGAATATTATATTCAGATACACTCTGGTTACGTTTACGTAAGAAGCTTATACAGCAAAATACAGACTAGATAAGTAAAAAAAGCGGTATAATTCTGAATTTCAAAACACCCACATACGATGATGTTCACCAAACTAGTCATGATTGACAGAATGGACCTGCTTCTCAAGAGAAACCTCTTTTATATTGGCAAGGAAAACACATACAAAACCAATATACTGCAATGCGAACAAAAATCGCGGCAACATATGTCCTACGAACGTTGGCTTTTTTCATGGGAAAAATCTCTATAAAAACTGACAAAATATCAGCGCAATTTAAACAAACCTTTGAGAGAGTTAGTTTAGTTATTGTTTCATATTTTGAAAACCTAACTACAGTATATCAAAGTATTACACAATATACCCCAAATAGCATACCCCAACATAGACTTTACTTTACAACAAAGCCATACGGAACTATTTTTATGGACATACTAATCAAAATTAAAAATAAATAAATCACTAGATAACATATATTAAATCTATTTTAGGACCCATTACACCAAAAGATAAATTCAATCAATAGGCTATCTACAGCACGAATAAGCTACCGAATAATTGCTGACAAACACGTTCAAATAGTCCGTCCTGAACACCTGCAGAAAAAAGCTTTATAAAAAAGAAAATCAATCACGACTAACACACGGGTTTAGTAGTAGCCGAAAATCACTTTTAGACTATTGACGGAACCCAATCACCACGAAACAATCACATACCTAAACAGAACAACGGAAAATAATGAAATGATGCTAGACAATCTTTACTTAGACTTTGTCTTTAAATTATAGTAAATATTTAAAATAAACATCATTTCCCAGAGTGTACATTACCCCATTACTGATGGTACTTACACACCTTTGCCTGAGCCTAACTATACCCTTTGTTTCGTTAATAGAGTGTAAACCCATTCAAATGTATCTCTATCATATATAGTATATTTAAATGATAACCCACCGAAACATATTACTAAATAACAAACAATGAACACTTTCAGTACAATAGAATCACTGTCGCCATTAGCTTATCTTAATGTACCCTAGAAAATAAAGAAATTGCGGATAATATATAGGGGTATTTGGTTTACGGTTCTTTTTTATCGAACGCATATACATATACATCTATCATGTTAAATGATAATTGAAATACAACTCTGCCCAAGTATACCTATTAGGCAAACTGCTTCATAAAACAGAATGAATATATTATACTCAACTGTGAAAAAGCTTGTGACTATAATTCCCTCCAACAAAACCACATTGAATAGAAACAAAATAACAATAGTGACACCATACAATACATGCTATTACAGCGATGCGAATTCATGAATGTTGCAAATTGTCTATTAATTGGGATAATGTTTTTCTCAAAATCTTATAGGGTGATCTGGACATATATAAAAATAATTTCATTATGCCCAATCAAAACCACTCGTTTTAATTCATACAGGACTTAACTCTACTTTCTAAGAATTGTGATTACATTAATTGTGCTACGATTAATGTTTTCCGAAGTTTGACTATTTATGTTTAGATAAGTTTTGTTTTTAACAAATTTTTGCAAAACGACTATTAATTGGGTCTGGAAGACATAAATTATTGTAATATGTATAAATTGACTTTGTTTAATTCATTTGCGATGGTTTAGTATACTGATGGTTGAATACACAGCATTGATTGTGATTCCTAATATTGGTGGACGGTCGTCTTTCATATCATCTAAAGGGCAATCGCTCCAAAAGTGAGATTAATTGTTAGACTTTGTTTTTTCTTTGATTCCTATATTCATATGCAGTTTCCTTGTTGATAGTGTTATGAAAAATTACTAATGATCGTTTGATAGCCTTAGAAAGTAAACGACAGGCACCACCCAGCATGGTACGATCAGATAGAAACGCAGAACCATTTGAATTGCCCATTAGAATGGTTTATGCAGAATGAAGAAAATATTGCTAAATACATGTTCTGTTCGAAATTAGAAAAGTATTGTGTTGTATAAATGGGATGTGGGAATACCAACCAATACCCTATCATTGAGAGGACACCCATTACATCAGTATTTCAGTCAAGTGTAATGTATACATGATTGCAATTTTACTCTGGTGTCAGATATACGAAGTTGATTAATCGTTTTTCATAAGGCAATGCTATGCCAAGATCAAATTGAATAATATGTATTGAGCGTGCAAGTTCTACGATCAGTCCATCAGACTGTTTTAATGCGGTAGATGTACAGCAAAATGTGCGTTTCATATCGGATACGACACTCGCAGAATTTGCGACTTAGATCAAAATAGCTAAAATGATTACATTGTATCTCTATCTATTTGCTAAAAAATGCTGATTTATAATTCATCATTCAACTGTGATAATGGAATAAGTGACTGTACCAATGAAGTCAAGAAGGCAAACCCTGTTCTGTATGTTACTATTGATGGTGTCATTGCACACACATTATTTGTTTGCATTTTATAAGTTCTGGTTGTCAAGCTGAGAGTTTAAAGCCCCGTCGATATCACAAAGCAAAGTTGTTCCATTCTAACTTATGAAACATGTCGTTTGAAGTAGACTGTTCCAATATGTATAAGCCTGTCACCTTTTCATATAAATATGGCGACATTTCAATCAATTGTAATAAAAAATGGTTGAAAGGTCCATTGTGAACAACAAAGAACTTACAACTATTTTATTTGAACTGCCGGTACTAAATGGGGACATTATTTATTGGGAATTTCTCAACAAATATCCCTGATGAATACATTTAGAGTGCTGTTCTATCAATGAGAATGAAATGCTATTTTTTCTTTTCGTGCAAGCTATTTCGAGCAGCAATAGTAAACAATTTATGGTGATTGAGCAATTCTATAATATTGAGGCATTGTTCGCAGCATTTTTGCAGGAGATGATTAGTTTTATGGTCAACTAAATAACACCTGAAGTTCTATTGACAGTTATATGCCAGAAACAGTTTGTTGTTAAACATGCTCAAATATAATTGAACTAAAATTTAAAAAATAATTTATCCAATATAAGTTTAATTTTATTTATTTATTTGTTTTTACATTTTGGCATTTTAAATACGTATTTAACATATGGGGTCCCATGCAATTATCTTATTTAGCATGTTGCAATGCACTTCATATGTCCATTCTCAATTGGGGGGAATTCTTAAGAATCACGGTTGTCGTAATATTTTACATCTGTATTTTGGTTTAAAATTTACTTCCAGTTTTATTTTTAGTTACAAGATTTCCGTGGCTAACTTCGGGAATATTTCATATAATATGGACAAGTTAAACCAAAATAAGAGTTTATATCCTAACAGGTGTTTGTGAAGGCAGCATGGAAAAGAGTTCAAGAATGAAGTACATCCAATACTGAGATGTTGAGTTCAAGTCGTAGGTGGAGCGCACGAACTTCCTTCTTTTCCATCTGTAAATCTCCTTTCATTGGACACCTCATCAACGCACAATTACCAACTGGACAGACTCCGTACCTTTTTACACGAACTTTTTTCACTCTCCATTACTAAATATTTTGTTCAAATTTTTAATTTTGGCTTTTTCACTGCCAACGTATCTAACTATGTAATTCCTCTGATGATAAGATTGTGTTCTTTGAAAAGCCTTGGCTTAAAGAAAGAATAAAAAAACATAATGTTATTACCGGGTATACCTTGATTGGAACTATCGAAGTTGAAATAGATTTGTCATTCGTACATGTTTATCCCTCTTCTCTTATATATATATATATATATATATATATATATATATATATATATATATATATATATATATATATATGGGAAGAGAAGGATGAAGGTAATCCGACGTGATGGGAAAATGAAAAAGGAAAACCAAAAAATGGATGTTTTTTTATGTGTACATCAACGTTTCGTCTTTATTTATAGGACATCATCAGGATGATAAAATAGAGAAAAAATGTTATGCAAGTACAGATAAATGTAGGGTAGACATATTGGGAGGAAAAATAAAAATAAATAATGGCCCCTACTGGGTGGACGTCCGTACTTGTTGGAGAAATAGAAATGAATGTTGAAGAAAATGAGTGGGGAAAAAAATGGAAGGATGGGGTGAGCAAGGACTACTGTGGCTGGTAGTAAGAGAAAGAGGTGGGGGATGAGCAATATGTCTACCCTACATGTATCTGTACTTGCATGACATTTTTTCTCTATTTTATCATCCTGATGAAGTCTTATAAATAAAGACGAAACGTTGATGTACACATAAAAAACATCCATTTTTTGGTTTTCCTTTTTCATTTTCCCATATATATATATATATATATATATATATATATATATATATATATATATATATATATATATATATATTGGGAACATATATCTATAGAAAGTAAGGTACACATAAGCTTACCCTGTTTTATTGCAGCAGGAAAACGGGAAGCGAAATCCAAAGGAAATGCTTTTCTGTTTCAATAAAACATGGACGCATCCGTATAACTTACTATCTATATGTATATTCCCATACTACTAAGCTATACTAATTGAGCATTGTTGATGTAAATACTAAAGTATATTCATATATAGTATACGACCTTACAGTTGTATATATGTATACACATAAAACTGTATTGATATATATATATATATATATATATATATATATATATATATATATACATACATATATATATATATATATATATATATATATATATATATATATATATATATATACCTTTAAGTATATGTATATAGAGAAAATCTTATAAAAGTAATGGTCAGGTATTTAATTGTGTCATGATGAAAACGTCATCAATCAATCAAGTTGAGTGTGTATCTCAACTCACTTAATAAATAAGAACATTATCTGTGTTAGTTCCATGAATTCAAAAACAGCGAGTATTGCGCATATGATCTTTTTAAAGACAATTTGATTTTTAAAAATGTTATATTATACTTTATATGACTCCAAACAGTCACTTCATCAGCACACTCTTCAAGATCCCATACAGAAGTCATTTAAGAAAAAAACATCGAATGTCAGTATTATTTCAGGAAACAGATATTCAGACATATTGGAGATATTATCTTCCATTATGCAACACTATATCACTCCATCAGTCAGTGTAGAATTACAAGAGCAATAGAAATACATAAGACACAGCTAATCATATATTTCAAATATTTCAAATATTTAAAATATTTAAAATATAAAATAACCAGTGAGAATAATAATAATGATTATAATAATAATGATAATAATAACAATAATAACATATAACAATACATATATAGTATCTGCACTGGGGCGGCGATAGGTACGTATCTGGTATGCGCACTGAGGCTGCAATACATACGTATATGGTATGCGCACCGGGGCGGCGATATGTACGTATATATTATGCGAGCCAGGGCTGCTACAGGTATGTATATAGCATGCGTACCGGGGCGGCGATAGGTACGTATTTAGCATGCGCACCGGGGCGGCGTTAAGTACGTATTTAGCATGCGCACCGGGGCGGCGATAGGTACGCATATTGTATAAGCACCAGGGCTGTGATAGGTACGTATATAGTATGCGCACCAGGGCGGTGATAGGTACGTATTTAGCATTCGCACCAGGGCGGATATAGGTACATATTTAGCATTCGCACCGGCGCGGCGTAGGCACGTATTTAGCATGCCCACTTGGGCGGCGTTACGTACGTATTTCGGATACGCACCGGGGCAGCGATATGTACGCATATAGTATGCGCACTTAGGCCGCGATGCGTACGTATATAGTATGCACACTAGGACGGCGATAGGTATGTATATAGTATGTGCCCCGGGGCGGCGATAAGTACGCATATAGTATCTGCACCGGGGCGGCGATAGGTACGTATATAGTATGCGCCCCGGGACGGTGATAAGTACGTATATAGTATGCACACCGGAGCGGCGATAGGTATGCATATTATATGCGCACCGAGGCGGCGATAGAAACGTATATAGTATGTGCACCGGGGCAGCAGTAAGTACGTATATTGTATACGCACCGGGGCGGCGATAGGTATGCATATTGTATACGCACTGGGGCGGCGATAGGTACGTATATAGTATGCGCACCGGGGCACAGATAGGTACGTATATAATATGCGCACTGGGGCGGGGATAGGTACGTATATGTTATGCGCATTGGGGCGGCGATAGGTACGTATATGGTATGCGCACCGGGGCACATATAGGTACCTATATAGTATGCGCACCGGGGCGGAGATAAGTACCAACATAGAAGGTGCATAGGTGGTACTTTTTATAGAAATATGTCATACGTTTGCCCTGGGCAGCGGAAGAGAAATGATGGGGAAAAACAGCTTTCGAAAAAAGGCAAAGGAAGTAAGTAGGGTTGAAATACGGAGATCAGGAAAGAGAAAGGTAGAAAGATAAAGAGACGGCTATAGAGATAGGTAGAGAAATAGAAGTTTGATTATAAAGATGTTACACATACGATTTTACTTCTATTTAGTGTGTTTATGACCCCGAGCAACGCCGTGTAGCCCTGCTAGTAGTATAATAAAATGAGGATAATAAATATGTGAGAATAAATAATAGTATACATAAATGAAGAAATAAATAAGTAACAGTATAAATACATCAATCAATAAAAAACTTACAGTATAAATAAATAAATAGATATATTTTACACAAAACAAGACAGAGTAGATGTTAACCTAAGGAAAAAAATTCAAATATGAAAGTCTATAATAAAAATTATCGAAATGTACAGATAAATAGAAATACAACGTAAAATCATAATTATAATTATGAGAAAAACCTTACCATTATAATGTAAATACTTAAGATACTAATGATGATTACTAGAAAAAATAAACATATATAGAAAACCCCAAATAAAGAAAAATTCCAAATTCAATATTTAAAGTAGAGAAAATACTAAATATCATGAATACAAAGTAGAAAAATATAAAAAAACAAAACAGAAAAGTATGTTAGTACATTAAGAGAATAAGAAATAGGAATAAACAGAAACATATAAATAGAAACAAAATAAATTAGAAGTAAAAAATAATAATTCGAAACAAATAATTAATAATAATAAGGAAACATATAATATGTTTTCTACATATAATAAGAAAAAATAAGAAGACAATAGTATTTTAAATAACTAAATTTATAAAAATGTGATACTATAAGTTTTACAAAATCTTATATATATCAAACTTAAAAAACACATATACTTATAAAAACATTTATACACACGTATGCGTACCCATATATATATATATATATATATATATATATATATATATATATATATATATATATGTATCTACATATACACACATATATATATACGTATATATGCACACATACATATACATATACATATGAAAAATTGAAGTACTTTTATATATTAAACACACCGATTATTTATATATATATATATATATATATATATATATATATATATATATATATATATATATATACATCAACTTCAAGTAAAAAATAACAAAAATTCATAAGAAAGCATTTAGAAGTAAACATAAAAATAGACGCCACTTATTAATAGATTACAATCGTCCGTAGGAGTACATTAAGAAATAAACAAACACATATTAAGCGGATAG
Source organism: Sepiola atlantica (assembly GCA_963556195.1). Taxonomy (NCBI): domain Eukaryota; kingdom Metazoa; phylum Mollusca; class Cephalopoda; order Sepiida; family Sepiolidae; genus Sepiola; species Sepiola atlantica. The sequence goes on from OY744535.1 coordinate 50,672,705, forward strand.
TTGTCAATATTATTTGAGAACATTATTATCAGATAAAATGTATTAGCTCTAAATATTTATTCCATCAGTATTAAAATTATCTAATAACGGCCGTAATCTATCATATCCAAACACATTAAACATTCCGGGATAAAGATTTCTAATATCAGTAAAAAGCAAGTCAGCATTTTACTGTCGATAAGTATTTAGACAAATGGCAATTTGTAAGAAGCATTTTTCAAATTAAAACGGACAATTACGAAAGATAAATCATTTAAATCGATTTTTAACAAAATAAATGATTATTAAAAGGAGATAAGCGATACACCAAATTGAATCTAACGTATATATAGACACAGATTATATTCGATATATGTAGACATGAAACATCACGCATGTGCATATATACTCCACATGTATGTATATATATACATATACATATATATATATATATATATATATATATATATATATATATATATAAATAGATTTAAAAAGAATACGCGGAAATCTCTCTAAGGCCCTTTCGACTATCATCTCGTCAGGAGAAAATCGATAGTTTTAATTAATAATAACGTCGTTAATTTTGGCACACTCAATTTCCCCATTTTGCTCTTTCTTTCTACGTTATTATTAATTAAAACTATCGATTTTCTCCTGACGAGATGATAGTCGAAAGGGCCTTAGAGAGATTTCCGCGTATTCTTTTTAAATCTATTTATAAATTTTGTACCTCGAAACATTTATTTATATATATATATATATATATATATATATATATATATATATATGTGTGTGTGTGTGTGTGTGTGTGTACGTAGCCACCCACATATATCTATACATACAAACATTTGAGACACGCACATACATATATAGAAACCCACATTTTGATATATACATATTTCTAACGGAATACAACGAACAAAGTTGACAAAGTACAGCTCAGAACTAAATTTTTAAAAATATAATTATACATGCATACGAACATCCATCATTAAAATGCATATAATTATAAGAATACACATATATTTGTATGTATACATATACATATACATATTTGTATATATATACACATGTATATATATATATGCGCACATCCGCCCACACACACCCCCACACATATATATATATATATATATATATATATATATATACAGAGAGAGAGAGAGAGAGAGAGAGAGAGAGAGAGAGTAATGTGTCTTTATATACATCACAAAGCTGGGTGGATGTTACTGTATCAGATCGTCAAAAGGTTTCACGAGAACATGTGTACATTCATACAACTTTGTAAATTATAATTTCAACATCGTCATAGAAGCGCTTGATTTTTTGGGGTTTTTTTCTTACATTTTTTCTATTATATTTTACTTTTAACTGCAAATCGTAAATCGAAAGATGAAACGAAATAGTAACATTACGCAGGAAACATTTGTAGCTTAATCTGTTTTTGTGATCGATAAAAGTAAACGTTACATTTCTTCGGAGAGTACAACCGAAAATAGAACAAATATATCGGAAATCAACATTCATCAGCATCAATTCTTCACAAGTTTTTTGTTTATGAAAGGCTTAGTGCGAAAACGCAATGGGATTTACTGGGGAGAAATAACCATTACTTTGTCCTACCTATAATACTAGTTTCAAGGTGCCTTTGCTTAAACTAAGTCGCATAAATTAGCTCATGTCATATTAATATTAATATCATGTCATATTAATAAATAGCTTTATTAATTCAGACACATTTAAATTAATGTTGATTACCAATGTTGTTACAATCATTAGTAATCAAAATTAGTCACGTGTTTGCATGAATTATTAGCAAAGATCACCAGGCAGAAAACGAATGTTTTCCTGAGAAATACAGTTGTATATAAAATCCAAAATTAGTGTTCACCTCAATATCGTTGCTAATGCCCATTACCGTGCTACTGCTGTTGAAATCTATTTCAAAGCGGCATTTCACTGTCGAAATCGCGACCAAACCCAGCCAGGGTTTCCATATGTTCAGGAGATACATTACAAGACTAACAGCAAACATTTACTCTCTCCGTAGTACGGTTTATTCTTTAATATCTAATCATAGCAACAAATAACTATTTTAAAAAAGATGCACTACAACTAAAGCGTGTTCAACAGTTGGCAGCCAGAATTGTGGGGATTTGCTCCACTCTTACTTACAAAGAATGAATTAGAAGACTAAATATGGCATAATCTGAGTATTGATTTACTCCTCTCCAGGAGTTAGGCACAAGGCCAGTTTTATCTTACTCCCACAAGTAAGATGTGACCCAAGGTCGGGTCGGGAAAGTGGGGTTTGAAAAGCCAGCACGCGAGAGGTGAGTACTCTGGCCATTAAAGAATTGCCTGGGCAGCCCCGTCGGCATTCCCCGATAGGGGCGACTCAGGCAGTAAGCAATAAACTTACTTCTCCGCAAAGAGGGGAGGCGAAGCCTGGGAGGGTGGACCTTTTCGAACTGCACAGTACCGTCCCATAGACCGGCGTAAATGAAGCCCCGAAAGCCAAGACAATACCAGTCTATTGGGTGTAGTATCCATCAGAACATATACTACACTTTGATCTTAGCCAAAAGGAGCATCATGCATCCGAAAAATGAGCTAAGAAGCCATCTTGCCACTCCTACCTACTTTCTGTTTTCACGCACTCGGCTATACGGGCACACCTTCTTGATATAATTACTAAAGATTTAAAGTTTGTAGATTCTGGTAACACAAGATCTTCTATTTGGAAATATGACTGTTTTTGATTTAGCACTTATTTTCGATTTGACATTTGTCGTGGCAAGGCTTCAGCCATCCAACGCTTCAGCCGAAAAGTATATGATATAAGTATCAAGATATGTTTTAGGTCTATTCGAGAGAAAGGCCCTAGACGGTGCGTATTCTCTCCTGATTTCAACTAGTAAAACAGCCTAGAGTATATATATATATATATATATGTGTGTGTGTGTATATATATATATATATATATATATATACATATATATATATATATATATATATATATATATATATATATATATATATATATATATATACTTCAATAAAAAGTATCTGAAAAATTTCGATTTTGCACGTCAGTTTAAATTTTTAAAAATAATTTTGTTACTTAAAATCGAAAAACGTTTAAAAGATAAGCATTTGCAGAGTATACCCCTCCGATAAAGCAACACCTTCCCTAAAATGCTAGGCGATAAATGTAAACAGGCTTGGGAGAATAAAAAAAAGATGAACACACCAATTATTTCATATAAAGAATCGGGACCAGTTTTGCATATAATTTTATCCTATGATGCCCTATTCAATTTCTGGTCATTCTAGTTTTTTCAGCAATTAATCTTTTTTGTTCATACAAAATTAATTTTGGTAATAATATTTTATGCTAGAAAGTAAATTAAAATAATAATAACTTGTTGTACTACCAAATCTAGGTGCGACCAGAAACACTACTTTTTTAATGGCATGCTAACAATAACCTACTATTAAACACCCTATACCCTTCTACCAACAGTAAATCGGAGTATCAAGCTTCTTGCCTACAAGAAACAAAAACAACAATTCCTTAAAATGAGTCCGAGTGGTCAAACTTCTACAAACCACCCTTATGATAACGCTAGAAAATGTTTCTCCCTACGAAAATCCTGCCTAAACCCTACTACTAAAGATCAGTTAGAGTAGTAATGACCATCCCCTGAACACCCTTGTAAAACCACACGCAATTCGTCTAAAAATGTAGATCCCCCCCCCAAAAAAAATAGACAGAAATTATCTCCCATAAATCCTGTCAATTTATTAATAACGCTAAAATAACCCGGAAATTGAGAATCTTTTTACATCAAAATTATATACGAAATTTATGCGATTCCTACATTCTAAAGTATTTGTTTGTTCTTGTATTTTTGTAGTATTTTTCTTATTTCCACCAAGTTTTTGATAGTGTCAAACACACACATGCTCCACAAAATGGTCTTATTTGGGGGAGGTAACGAGGTTATGCAGAGGCACTAGATCTACAATAATAACAAAACTAGATTGTATTGAATAAATAGACATAAGATAACGTAACTAAAACTTTAAAATGTTCATACTGAACAAATAACTAATATAATGAAAATATTAAATGTGTTCTCTTGAAAGTAAACGTGACGTAGTTCGGTGTACCAAAATATCGTAATTATTCTTTCTAACGTTATTTTAACGTGTTTTAAAATTGTATTATTGAGACTTTTACAATTGCTCAGGAACTTCTGATATCGATTGGGACATGAATTATATATATATATATATATATAGAGAGAGAGAGAGAGAGAGAGAGAGAGACTCATGCCAATTTGATATCAGATGTTCTTGAACATTTTTGATATTTTTGTATATTTTTGATACTTTTATATTTTTTATAGTTGTTATGCTCGTTTTAATGAGTAATATGTAAAATCACCTATAGCCTATACATATCTTTGTGATATACTAGGGTGATTTACATGAATTTTTTTCTGAATTCAGACTGATCTTAAATAACGTACTGTAAGAAGTTCAATTACTCAATAAATAACCTAATCCTTGTAAAGTTTCGAGTAACTGCTTTATGAGAACTATATTGAACACATTAAATTGAGACTTATAATTAAAGTTATTCTGACTTCTCAGCCATTATATATTTATATAATGATTATATGGACTTGCGATCGATTAACTTTATAAACCCCTGATTTATTTTCTTGCGTCGTCTAAAATTGAATTGATAACACTGTAACTGCTAACCTAAATACTCTCAATTCTTTTTTTACTGAAATCTACTTTATGCGACCCATATCATGCGCTAAAAAAATCCAGATTAATTTTCTTCAAAGCACATTTTTCTTCTATATCAGTAATATGATTGAAATCGTATGTACTGAGATTTTCTATTAAATTTGAATTTTATTTTTATTATGATAATTCAAAATTTCTCTGAGTATATGTAATTTAACTTTAATTACTTTTATTTTCTAATAATATTCCTTATACTATTCTGTTGTAGATAAGCTTACATACTTATTGAATTTTTAACTTTATATACGTAGGCTTTTAATTTGGAATTTACGATATTCATTTTTTTGCATTTTTAATGTTTAATTCTTAATTGTGAAAGTCATCTTATGGGAATGTTTACAGTGTCATATATAGTCTAGTCGACGACTTTTCTATTTTAATGTTATTTTCAATATATTGTTTCCCATTTTATTTATTAGTAGTATTTAAAAAAAAAAATTTTGTATTATTGTACTGTTTATTATTTCATTTTATGTTATCCTATAGTTTAATATTATAGTATCTCCATATATATATATATATATATATATATATATATATATATATATATATATATATATATATATATATATATATATATATATATATATATATATGGAGATACTATAATATTAAACCATAGGATAAAATGAAATTAAATAATAAACAGTACAATAATACAAAATAAATTTTAAAAAATACTACTACAAAATTAAATAGGAAACAATATATTCAAAATTACATTAAATATAATATATATATATATATATATATATATATATATATATATATATATATATTAGTATGTATATTTGTCTGTGTAGATGTATTTTGAGCTGAACGCATGAACACATTTGTATATATGTACCAATGTATTTGATTATATTTACGTCAGATGTATGGTTGACCTCGGTTTTTTGGTTCTCTTAATTTTTTTACCTAAAAGTTTAATTGTTTGAATTGGTTACCTTTTATTTTGGTCCGTTATATTTTCGAAAACGCTTATTTGAAATGAACAGCTCTTGAAATACTTATCCACCACTCATTGGGATCATCATTTGAGGCATTTCAAACAAAACTTACCATTCACGTTAAACATTCAATAGCTTTCATAAGTGTGCCAATCTTATTCGATGGCTTTCACATTGAAATGACGGCAATATTAAAAGCTAAGACCTTATTTATCGTAAAATTATATTCTCCCATTATAATGGAATTGCTTAAAAATTGTGTATTTTTTTAATATACACGTATAGGTGTCTTTATTAGACTATGCATAAGTGTCCGCTTGTTTTTTGTATTTATATGTTTCTTCTAATTGCTTTCTGATGATAGTTCGTTCATTTCTTCATTTTTTATGTTTCATAATCTTGTTTATTTGTAAATATAATTTATATATATATATATATAAATATATATATATATATATATATATATAAACACAATTGAGTAGTCTTCTATATCAAAGCGTTTTTCATTTTCTTGACAATGTCTACATTGCCATTTCAAATGCCTTCAGCACATGTCGCATGATAGCGTAGGGGTAGAAGCGCCGACACTCAGCTCGACGGTTGAGTATCGATCACGGCTTGAGAAACTAGCTAGTCTAGCTGCACTGAATATATGCTATACAGCGAAACAGTCAGTATGTGAATAACTATTTTAGCTCCCTTTCTAAAGTAGAGTTTATCGTAAAAAAATCGCGCTTGGCTACTAGCTGAAAGCAATAACTGATTGGATAAACTAATTTTAGCTACCGGCATTTGGCAGTGTTTACATTAAGATTTCACACGCATTCAGCCCGTGTTTTATGATTGTGTATGAGTAGAAGCGCTGACTGTCAGATCGACGGTTGAGTTTCGATCACGGTTAGAAGCACTAGCTGGTCTAGCCGCACTGAGGAGGTGTAATACAGCGAAACAGTATATGACTATATATATGGATATATCTTTTTATATATATATATATATATATATATATATATATATATATATATATATATTTGTATCTGTGCACGTGCGTGTAGATATACATTTATTATTCTGATTTTTAGAATTAGTATTTATTAAGTGTATATTTAAAATTACTTAATTGTGTATTACTTTATCTGTTTTTATAATTATTATTATTTAGTTTTCTCTTATTTATTTTTTAGTATTTTCTTATTCTATTAATTTTACTTAATTAGTTTTTCTACTTTGCCTTTTTGATATTTGTTCCCACTTTATATGAATATTATTGTTCCTCTTTGGTATTTTATTGTATATCCGTTACATTTCTCTACTCTTGATCATTATTATTTTACTCATTCGTTTTTTAATAATACTTTTTTCTAATTATTAGAATTACATTTTCAAGTAAACTTTTTATTTCTAGGTAACTTTCTATATGCTCTATTATAGACTTGTCTTGTAATCATTTCACGTATTGCTTCATTTAAACTAAACTTTTTCTTGTTTTATTAAAATGAAATGAACATTATTAGTATTGTATTTTATTTATTTATTTAGCACTTTATTTACTACTTAAGTTGTTTTTTTTAATTTAATTGTTTTCTATTTATCTATTTATCGATTTCTTCTATCTGATACGTCCTATATCATTTATAATTTAAATATTTAATTTGATATTCGATTAATTTGTTGTTTCTAAGCTTTTTTCACTGCCGTACTTTTAAGCTGCTTGATTGAGAAATATGTCTCCAGTATTGTCTTGGTATGTAATGTTATAAAGGGAGCTGACGAGTGCCGATTTGAAGTCTTCCTAAAAATAATACTTAATAACATATTTCCGATCGCCATAATTCGTTTGTTTTTTAAGTTTTGATACAATCTTCAAGTTTCCTCGATGTAGACACACACCCCCACACACACATATATATATATATATATATATATATATATATATATATATATATATATATATATACCTCCTTTGTAATATAGCAGGAAAAACACCAGCAGAGTGCTCAATTAATTAAGAATTAAAGTTAAAAATTCAAAATTAAGTGCGTAATATTTTCCGAAACAGATGACAAGAGAAGGTGAAGAGAGCCGGATGACTAAGTCCCTCTGTGCTTGAAACCGACGGTACGAATGTTGTACTCATTTTTTCTGTATCAACATGAATATATATATATATATATATATATATATATATATATATATATATATATATACGTATAAATATATGATAATCCGCAGACAGTTATTTCGCGATCTACGACTCATCAGTGTGGCTAGACATAACCGCACCTAACTAGTGTGTTTACGTACATATTCGAAGTTAAAACAGCCGGGCGCATCATAATGCAATCAACAGTAAAATAATGTATTCCTTGTGCTAATCACTGAGCTAATTAGTAGCAGTAACACACGCACACACACATACACACCCACGTACATATATTTTTATATATATATATATATATATATATATATAATATTTATTAATAAATATTAAATTATTAATTTACTAATATATGTATATGTATATGTATATATATATATATGTATATATATATTTATATATATATATATATACATATTATATATTTCATTCTTTCACTTCATCTATTGCTATGTATATATATATATATTTATATATATATATATATATATATATATATATATATATATATATATATATATATATATATATATATATATCGAAAGAGAATTTGTAAAAGAGTGAGAATAGGTGGATATAAATGAATTCATAAAATTATTTTAAACCATTTCAAGAATTCATGATCAACAACGGTTAGGCGTACGATCGTTTCCGAGACATTTAAGAATTGTTTTTATTTTCTTTATTTTTTTTACATTAATTCCAATATTTCTCCCTTTATGCAATTCATACAAATAGTTACAAATAGAATTTCAGCGAATTATATACTTTTTTGTGATACATATATTAGTTTGATTACACTTCAAGAAACAGGGAGAATCTATTTTTTGCATAATATAGTGAGTTTACTTTAGGTTGACACCGTTATGTCATTGATCAGAAAGCAAAGTTCATGCGTGTGTATGCATACAAGTATAGTCCCCCAATCTGGTTCGTCAAATTTATTTGGAATTAAGTATATTTGGACACATTATTAAGTATTTATTTCATTAGTTCATTTGTTTAAATATTAATATAATTTTGGTTTAAGAAAACACCATTCAAATACAAACAAGTATATTCTTCAGAAAATACACGCATCTTTTAATTCGAAAATGAATAAACTACTTACACTTACACAAATAAGCAATTCATACAAGAAATTAATCTACATTTCACAATCTGAATTTATAACGGACCCAATGGAGACCGACTTAGATATTAATTTCCCTCTTGAGTTGCATTGTTTTTTTAGTAAAACATGATCCGTTATACGTTCACTATGTTTCAATTGATACTTTGTGTAAACATTTTGCAGTTTAAAAAAAATGTAACAAATATTTAAATAGAGCTTTACTCTTGTTTTTTTTGTTTTGTTTTTTTTTAACATAGTTCACCCCAAACAAGGCAGGACGCCATTGTAGATGCAGGGGGCTACTGAGAAAAAAGAAGATGGGAGAAGGTTGGGGGCAGTCAACCTAGATTAGGATCTGCGCAGCGAGATGTCTGTTTACATTAGGTTTAAACTTCTGCATGTCTGTACTGTCGGGACACAGGGGACAGCGACGGAGTTCCAGACGCCATCCACACGAGGAAAGAAGCTATTTGAGTAGAAGGCTCTCCGACATCTGGGGACCTCCACAGCGAATGAATTAAATTTAGTTTATTGTCGAGTTAGTCTATTGAATTTACGTCGAGGGGGCACCAGAGTAGCCAATTCATCGGAGCATAATCCATTGAAGTATTTGTAAAACAAGCACAAGGATGCTACATTGTGGCGATGGGACGGGGACTGGAGCTTGGTTGACAGTGAGGGACATATTAGGTTGGCGATTCTTTTTTGGAACTTATCAAGGAGGGAGAGACTAGTAGATGATGCACCAGCCCAGATGTGATAACAATACTCTATGCAAGGGCGGATGGTGGCTTTGTAGAGATACAGGATAATGTCATGTGAGAGGAGTTTACTAGAACGGTAGAGGGAGCCAACTTTCTTTGTCGCAGCCTTGGCAATGTCTTCGATGTATTTGTTCCAATTCATGTTTCCTGTGAAGGTTAGGCCGAGGAGGTTGACTGATGAACTCTCAGGTAGGGTGTTATTAGCCATGACAATCGGTGGTTGGAGAGGTTCTTTGTAGTTATTGAAAGAAAAGAGCTTTGTCTAAGCGGCATTAAAAGTTACCAACCATTTGTGATCCTAATCCACTACAGCCTGTAGGTAATTTCTAAGCATTCAGCCAATACCTCGGATATGATCGCGTCGGTTTTGCAAACATGGCGAGAGTAAAGCGTAGTGTCGTCATCAAATAAACCAATTTCAGATTCTATGTCATCCGGGAGATCGTTTATATAGATCAGGAACTACAGAGGTCCAAGGATAGATCCCTGCAGTACACCAGCATTTATGTCATGTTGCTAGGATGAACAGCCATCGAGGACAACCTGGATTTTTCTTTTGTCTAGGAAGGATCTGATTATATTAAGTAATTGCCCAGTAATACCGTATGAGCGTATTTTCAGGAGAAGCCCTTTACGCCATACCTTGTCAAAGACCTTGGATATATCAAGCGCTACTGCCCTACTTCTACCTGCCTTGCTAAGTGTATGTTACATGCGTTCAGAGATGACTGTTAGGATGTCTGCAGTAGATCGTGCTTGTCTAAATCCATACTGGCGGTCAGATAGAAGTTTAGCATTATCTAAGTGTCTGAATATCGCTTACTTGATTAAGGATTCTAAGATTTTAGCAAAGATCGGTAGCAGACTGATTGGGCGATAGTTGTGAGGATCGGTTCCATTCCCAAAACTCTTGCAGACTGGTACCACAGAGGCAATTTTCCAGCTATCGGGGACCAAGATTCTGCTAAGCATTTATTGTAGAGTTTGGAGAGAACAGGGGCCAGCTCAACAGAGCATTTCTTTATTACTATTACTGGTATAAGATCAGGCCCACAAGCTTTGGAGGTGTCAAGGTTTTTTATGATGTCTCTTACCAGGGATGGGGTGATGACCAGGTTATCAAGTGTGGCTTCGGTCCGCAATGGGAATTAAGGGGAAGAAGTGGTTATCTGAGTCTAAATTAGAGTTAGAAGCGAAGCGCTGGGCAAGTAGTTCAGCCTTATCAGTGGCCATGCATACGACATCATTGTAGTTTGATAGTGGGGGAATCGTTGATTGACCATTATTCACTACACTATTGTAGATTTTCCAGAAATCACGAGTACCTAGTTTCTGTGACTGGATGCGTGTTTTGTTAACTCATTATACCTTCTCTTCGTTTCACCTATCACGGCCTTGCATTTATTTCTTTACTCTATAAATGTATGTCTATTAGTAGCTGACTTATGGCAGCCACATTTACGGAATGCTTGTTGCCTCTTAGAAATGGCAGCTGCACATTACGAGGTGAACAATTGGGGAGAGTGGGGCTTACTAAAGAATTTTCGCATGTAGACATAGGTTACGATGCCTGCTTTGCCCCATTCATTTAATTCGTTTTCACACTGGTCGGAAGGATCGCTCCGTGGGGCGTCACTGATGTGATCTTTTATTGACTCGAAATATGCCTGCTTGTAGTATCTTTTTGTTTTGAGCAACGGTTCATCAGCTTTTGGACGACTTTTTAGGATGATATGTATCATTAGCACAATGTGATCAGCATTCCCTAGTGGGCTATGAGCTTTCGTCACACAAGCCTCGGGCATTGAGGTAAAGAAAAGGTCTAGAAGTGAGGTTTGTTGGTCTACTCGATCGGGGATGCGGGTCCGAAAATCGACAGTCTGAGAGAGGGAGTGAGCTAAAGAGAAATTATACGTAGAGTTGCCGGCTGTGTCAGTAAGGCTAGAGAATCTCAACCAGTCGCGTTGGGTGGCATTAAAACCTCTAAATACATGTATCTGGGCATTCGAGTCTATTAAGAGTGCTCTATCTATGCTTGCAGAGACAGAGTTTAACAAAGTACAGTCCTGGGTCGACGGGGAACGGTATAAGAAATATAAGTAACTGACGCTGTGATGTATAGTCAATCTAAAGCACATGTAGTCTTGGTCATCTGATTCTAACCTATGTTCTCTTGTCAGGGGAAGGGTGTTCCGAACATAAACTCCTTGCCCGTACATATGTTTGTCAGAGTCTTTACGGTAGACGGAGGTAGTCAGTCATGTCAAAGTGGTAAGAGGAGATTGAGGATTAAAGGTTAGTTTCACTTAGAGCTAGGATATCCGGGTAGTTTGTCAGGAGAAAGGTTTCTACGTCGTTGATGTTGGTTCTAAGTCCCCGGATATTTGTGAAGGAGAGCCTCAAGGGCGGAGGCGAAAGTGTTTTTTGATGGGTGTCTGGTTTAGGTTTGCTTTTATTTTTTTGTAATGACATGTGTGTTTTGATTATCGAGTGGGTTGACCCAGGTGGGTACTTGTTAGTGGTAATAAGCTCACACAAACAGCCCATTAGTCACGAGCTGGTGCATGGGGGTTGTGGCCTCGGGAAAGCCCACCGGAGATAATTGCAGGGTCCTTTTCCATGCGCGACATGGCACATACAACTACCCACGGTATTATGCAACTGATGATGAAGCAGCCGTTCTTAGCGCTACCCGAGAGTTTGGGCTCCTGCCCTGTCAGTCGGAAACAACAGCCAGACAAGCTGTCTAACCTGTACCCTAAATCTGTCGGAACAAGAGAGACCCAGACCGGTCATGTAAGACTTAGTGACGAAAAAAACTTTCCCCAAGTTGCCACAATAGAGAGAAAGAGAACGGCGGTCATTGGCCTAGTAAGAAAACAAGGCTATGCACTGGGTGTTTAGAGGCGTCCTAGTGCTGTTACCTCTGCGCCTGACTAATAAACAAAGATCGAGTGCAAGGGCCGGCGATAGGCAGGACCTATCTACCCCTTAACAATTGTAGGTTTGCAAATCGGATATTTTGTTCGAGATTCCAATCCTAGGAAGGTTGTCGATCAGGACTAATGAGGCCTCCTTCCCCAACGGTTATATATAAATATATGTAACTATGTAGATAATAAGTTCTTTGTATACAAAGGAAACAGAAAGTTGAAGATAGGTTTCCCTCTCGCAAGTAAGTATAACTAAGAGAAATGAGAAAAAGAGGAAAAAAAAACCAAAAAAACTACAGGTCAGCATGGGATTTCAAGAATTTCTACAGTGGGACATCAATAGACAAGATATAAGGCAGTATATATACATAATTTAACACATTTAAGTCAAGCAGAATTAAGTACATTCATATAAAACACATTGAAATAAAGATGAGTACTAGAATATGGAGAGAAAATAAAATAGAGAATTAAGAATAAAATAGGAAATAAAAGAAAGTGCTTATCTCTCCATCGGATTTGAGGAGATCTTTTCAATCGGTCGTTTTGTCTCGAATGTTTTGTGCCGATAGTAAATTATCATTTATTTAAGAGTAATCTAAATAATTGTATTTATTTTAAATTTTGATAGACATATATAGTGTAGAAAAGTCTTAGGAATACGCGTACAACATGTTTTTATAAAACGGCGTAGATTACTATGTAAATGCCATCATTTGATAGACACTGATATCTAATTGGTATGGTATGGTAGTTTTGTTTTACGGCATATCAACCCTTTTTGGGTTATTTAATGCCGAATCTGGTCATTATAGTGAAAGTTTTTATGCTTCAAGTTCTTTATATCTTCAAATGTTTAATCATGGTTTTTGGTTTGGTAGTTTTGTTTTACGGCATATCAACCCTTTTTGGGTTATTTAATGCCGAATCTGGTCATTATAGTGAAAGTTTTTATGCTTCAAGTTCTTTATATCTTCAAATGTTTAATCAGGGTTTTTGGTTTTGTAGTTTTGTTTTACGGCATATCAACCCTTTTTGGGTTATTTAATGCCGAATCTGGTCTTGTTTTCTTCTCTTTTTTGTTTCTTTCCCCTTTTAATATCTGTTTCTATTTAACCCATAGTTGGGACCCTAACAGGTACTACCACTCCGGGTCAGGGTGGACCTGGGAGCAATGGTAATTAAGAGGAGGCTCCACATTCTCCAAAGTCCGTAAGCCGGATCTCACCATCGGATGTAGTTTAAGGTCATATCCAGGACCGGGAGTAGGGTAGGAAAAATAAAAATAAAAAAGGGGAGGGAGAAAGGGAGAGGGGCTGTTGTAGAACATAATTAAGTTTTACAAAAAAAAAAAAAAAAAAAAAAAAAAACCCTCAATGTAGGTGAATTTCGTCTCAGGGAGCCACAGGGCAGCCTGATCTGGTATCACCAGGATATTTAATTGACCAATTAAATGTGACAGATAGTTTATAGACAACTACCTAGTAGCTTATCTAGAGATATATGCCTCACAAGTCAAATACACTTTCGTTAGATGTTTATTTTATGAAGGAACTTCATCTCAAGAAGAAGTAAAAGAGTTCCATTGCTTGCTCTATATTTCGTCCACCGTTCGGGAACGGAGCACCTTCGGTGTTTTGTCAGAATTTAATAGAAGTTATCGTCCTCTTTCAATTTAATGACCAAACATTCAGGTCATATCTCTGTACAAAGAAAAGTGCAAGCTGCAATGGATAGTGACATACATACAATATCAATCAGTATTCAAGCGAATTCGTTCTGTGCTGAATTAGTGTAATGCAGGATCAGATGATGGTCGCGAAATATCTCATAAAGTAAAGGGTACAGTGTTTAACACACACACACCTGTTTCAATTTATTCTGCCGCTGAAAAATAGTGCTTTGGTTCAGATTTATTCTACTTCCGAAGATTATTTAGGACTAATATTACCTGTCTTTTTTTTAATTACAATTTTTCTCAACTGTTACAGTGTATTGTTGGTAGAACATTTTTCACATGAAGAACCCTTTTGTAACACACAATTAAAGTATTCCGTTAATTAGTAAACAACTGCTCTGAACTCTGAAACCAATGTTGTTTATCTATATTTATAAAATGTAATGAATAAAAAAACAATAAATATTCGAAATAATAGATACTTTTTTTACTGTTCTTTTATGTCCGCTGTGAATGGAGACACCACAACTTTCATTTTAAAATTATGAGAAATAAGAGTTCTCGCTTAATTTTACTTTATACACATAGTACTTTATACTAGTATAGGGCTTTCTTTGTTATAAGAAAAAAAAAATTCAGAATAATCGAGGCTGCATAAATACGGTATAAATTAATTGTATGCACCCTATTTTAAAGTTAAAGGGGATCAAGATTCAAGAAAAAGGCACACTAAAGTGTAGATTTGCTCAGGAAAGTGTTAGGCGGTTGAGTTAATCTTAAAGCATTTAAATACTGGTGCACGATGAAAAGTAGATTTGTATATGTTTTGATTTGTTGGTTATATATCAGCATATGCTACACATATTCATATTTTACTATCATCAGAAGAATGCCATGGACGCAATATGAATCAATATCGAAAGGAAACTTACGCTTCTGTAAAATTCTCATAGTAAACAATCTTAATACTTACAATAAAAAGATAAAAAAATATCAATTATATTTCACATTTGGTATATATATATATATATATATATATACATATATATATATATATATATAGGTTCCAGCTATGCTGTTCTGTTGACAGCTTGCTAATATGCACGCTTAATCTTGCATTCAGACGAGAATTTACTCGTCCATTTCCACGGCAATGCGGCGTGGTCACTACAGTTATATATATATATATATATATATATATATATATATATATATATATATATATATATATATATATATATATATGTATATATATATATATATATATATATATATATATATATATATATATATATATATATATATATGTATATATATATATATATATATATATATACAGGGTGGGCAAAAATAAGGGTCCTATTTTAAAAAATTCATAACTTTTTTATTTATTGATTTTTTTAATTTTTTTTTTTAGAATAAGTAAAGGACCCCTTCCGAAGCAAGCATGAGCCGTATTAGCCCTAAGGAACGTACCCTCATTTAGAAAACATTATTTTTGCTTAAAAAACTCAAAACAGTGTAAAAAACAATACTTTAGTTTTTGTAAGTTTTAAGAAGTGTTTTTCGGCTAAAATTTGTTTTGTTTATTTCAAAAAATCTCGAAAGGGTCAGTCTACACACACATAAAGTTTGGTGAGTGTAACTTTTATTTTGTGGAAGTTATTCAAATTCAAGTTATTCAAATTTAAAGATAGGACCCTTATTTTGGCCCACCCTGTATATATATATACATATATATATATATATATATATATATATATATATATATATATATACAGGGTGGGTAAAAATAAGGGTCCTATTTTTAAAAATTCATAACTTTTTTATTTATTGATTTAAAAAATTTTTTTTTTTAGAATAAGTAAAGGACCCCTTCCGAAGCAAGCATGAGCCGTATTAGCCCTAAGGAACGTATCCTCATTTAGAAAACATTATTTTTGCTTAAAAAACTCAAAACAGTGTAAAAAACAATACTTTAGTTTTTGTAAGTTTTAAGAAGTGTTTTTCGGCTAAAATTTGTTTTGTTTATTTAAGAAAATCTCGGAAAGGTCAGTCTACACACACATAAAGTTTGGTGAGTTTAACTTTTATTTTGTGGAAGTTATTCAAATTCAAGTTATTCAAATTTAAAGATAGGACCCTTATTTTGGCCCACCCTGTATAAGTGTGTTGCTATACTCTTTTCGAGTGTGTGATTACATAATACACCCACACAAATGTACGGACGATATATAGCAAATAGATGCGACCGCTAATGACTTAGATGATGATATCATAAAAACACAGAATAGACAGTACACTATCCCCGTAAAAGGTGAAGGTAATTTACTATAACGAATGAAAATATACTAACCTTCTAAAGAAAGAGTTGGAGCCTAGGGAACTTCCTGGCCCCAACGAAAAAAGGGGTCTTAATGCCGGTCAGATATTATCATGAAAACAGAATAGATAATACAATACTCACTCTGAAATAGAGGAGGTAACAGTGTATGCGAGTGTTTTGTTATGGTAACATAAATATATACTGCATTACCAACCAAAATAAATGAGAAGGTGTTCCCTGAGAAGATAGTCTCATGACAACATAAATCTTTACTACATTACCCCCTCCATCAAAAGAGGATGTGATATATGAGAGGATTGCTTCCAACTCTTGAAATATAATGTAATTCATGTGAGGACGGTCTTATGAAACAACAAATCGACACTAAACAACCATATCCTATTGAAAGATAATACAATAATAGATTAAATCAATTCTCGGCATTAATTTAAAAATGCCTAGTTTAAAAAAGTACTTTTTACAGTTCCTTGACCTTTGGCTAACATAACAAATTTAGACATATATTAAGTAGGATTGTCCCTAGAGTAAATATGGTAGTGCGGTGACTATGATTATTCTAGTTAAGAATAGGATATATATTTTATAACTATTGCCCAAGGATTACAAACGATCCACTAGTCCACACTTTTGATGGCCTTGTGCATACTTTGTTCCAACTATAACATTTTATATGTTCTTCAAATGAGTAATTTAAAGTGTATTATCTGTTCTAATGAAACTAGCGACATCAGCCATATTATGAACGATATAACCATTATATAAACATATGTTGATGGAAATTACAAATTACAGAATATTAATATATTAGAAACTGTTAAAAATGTGTTTATGGATTACTTTATATATCATAGAATAAAATTAGTAAGTAGATCTATGCTTGCCAAGGAAAAGAAAGAAGTTCCTTTTATACATTTTTAGTTTAAAAATACATGTTTATAAACTTGATCTTACTTAGCTAGCTTCTTTCGCGACGAGTTTAGAAATCGACTATATCTTTCCTACCTTATTTTTATTTCGGCGTTTTACATGTACGATTAAACTTGACATAATTTACGGTCATCAATGATTGCTGTTGTATGTGAACTAAAACATTGTTTAAACAAAAAAAGTTGATAATGAGTTATGCCGACCCCCTTAACTAGGAGTATTTTCCCATTACTGTTGATAAAATAGTCTGCAACAACTACCATTTTTATTTCAATCACGTAAATTGAGCGAAAATAAGAGAAGACTAGCGCAGTTGTTTATTTTAAGTGAGGGCAGGAAAGTTCATAATAGGAAACAGGATTTATTAAGAAGTTAAACAAAAATTTAAATAAATAACTTACTGTGGATATCCCCGGATGCCGATGAGCTTACTACTCCAAAAGCTTATTTCCTCGTGCTGCTGTACTCTGGAACTCTCTTCCTGCTCCCTGTTTCCTGACGGTACTGACATGCAGAACTTTAAAACTAATGTGAACTGACATCTTGCTGCGCAGCTCTTAATTTAGGTTGAGCCGCAAGCTTTCACCTTTTTTTCTCAGTAGCCTCTTACGCCTGCAGTGGCGGCGTGCCTTGTTTGGGGTAGAACTATGTAAAAAAAAATTAACAAAATAAAAGAACATTTAATTTTATTGGTTTGTATTTTCAGTAAAATACTTTTTTTGTTTCGGACTATGTATATTTTAAATTTTTAGAAGTACATACTGCGCTTAAAATACTTAATAGAAAACATGAACAAGAACAGGTTGCTTTCAAACTGGAAACTTCTGGCACTGACTCGGGATTTTCAATTTGCTTTTTTATCTCGTAAATAAGGATATGTGTTTCGCTATTAAAACGAGCATACATGTAATGAAAAATATAATAATAATATAACTATCGACGAACCTATTTCGTATTTATAAGAAAATATGACAATATGAATTATAAATGTATGTTAAAGAATGTTAATTTATTAGAAATACTTTATTAAATCAAAATTCACATAAAAAATATACAGCTGTTTGTGAATGTTTTAGCTTACTATATATACGGTATTTCAAAATAGTATAGTCTATGATAGTATATAAAAAAGCATAACTCGTTTTGATGTTAATATGTATTTTTATAAATGAAAATATCGAATTTATTCATTTAGATATTTACATCTAACACCAAATATGAAAGTGTGGGGTTCATGGCGAGATCATAAATCATAGAGAGGTGTCCGAATACGTTCCCGGAAAACGTCAGATCATCTATCCTAGTACATACATGTAATATATTGCCCTTTATCCACCGTTTACTATCATCTCAAAATATTGTTAATTAATCAATTGGCAATCCTATTACAACGTATAGTTGGTTGGCATTACAGCCTTAACAATTTGTGACTTATTCATATTGAATGAATATGTGGCTGCAATATGCCAATCTTCACGTCTATAATTGTTATAATTATAATGAAAATAGTAAACGTTTCATTGCGTAAAACTTTTAAATATTCGTTGCGAATAGTATGTTCATTCGAATGTTATAATTGCTCAATTGAACCTAAATAACTCCGACATGGTTTGCACTTTGTTGGCCGGTCACACAGTCTGCGTCGATAGCTATTCGCGCCAATTTCACTTAGCCGCCATTATTTCAGAATGCTACTGTAAGCAAAATAAAGCTTGTCTTTTTCTATTTGTTATTTTTGGGTTATGGCTTGCAAGCATTGATTGTTTTCGCTTTCAATAACAGCGGCTGTACTTTCTTTTCACACTTCAAGTTAAATTCGATATGTTTCCGGGAGGTGTAAAGCTTTATTGTATCGCTTCGCGAAATCGGTTGTCCACTCTTCATTTTCTTTTAAGAAAAAAAACATACTTTTCACGGAAAGTATGTCGGAATCTCTACTCGCCGCCAAATCTCGCACATTAATAAATTGTGAAATAACTTTACGTGCATTCTTTTCAAATGCACCTAACTCGTAGCAGCCACTATCCGTCTGTTGTCGTTTCTGATTACGTTCCGAATAGAATAGTATATTATTTGTCAGACTCACGTTTGATATTTATTTCAAATAGGTTCTCATACTTGTACCGGAGTATCCCAAAAGGCAATGCGTTTAAGCCTTTTTATAATAAGCTAATTTCGTTTTTTTTCGGATAATAACACGTAAATGTATAAATAGAATGTCACAGTTTATTTTTGGATTATTATAGTCGGATATGCGAACAGAGTTTTCAAATAGACTCACTCAGTTACGTTTCTGTTTACGTGCAAATACACTTTTATTTGTCTGTCAGTCTTTAGATTCAAAGGCATTTAAATGATTCAACGCATCTCTATAAAGGTTTATGAATGTCTGTTGGTCTGTCAGACTATAGTTTCAAATAGTCTGGCAGGCTATACTGTAAAATAGTATTTTTTATTGCTGAACACGAAGATTGAAAGCACATATATTGTGTTTTTGTAGCCTTTTTCAAAAATGTTCTCTTAAGAAAGTAAGATGGCTTTCTTCGTATCTATCGAATCATAGTCCGATGCATCTTTTTCTACTGTGATCAATTACTTGCTATTCCTATTCATCGATATTGATCGCATGAGTTCACTATTACGAAAAACATAACAGTACATGTCATGAGGTGCCGTTGCTAGATCTAGCGTTACTATAAAAATTATTGTTATCGCTATACTACTTAAAACAAGGGTATATCGTATACAAAAAATAACCATCTATGTACAAAATATTTGTTACATGTCTAAACGTTTCCTAAATACTAGTTCGGTAGCAATGCGTCTTTAAATTTCTTGGTCAAATTATTTGTAAGTGCAATATGCATTGAGGGTATTACAGAATTCGTATGCAATCGCGATAAACGCTATTATAAAACCTAACCTTAACCCTAACCGTAACCCTTACCCTAATCACTACAAATAGTGTTCCATTTAAACAGTCTACTACACTACAAAACATATTTACATGATGTATATCGGCATGTTTTTTCTTCATTTTAAATTATAAGACACTTGCTGAAATTGCGATAAATCGAACCATTTATGCTCAAATATTCGACGAAGATTTCTGAAATAATGTTTAACGCATTGCTCCATCAAAGTTAAAAAAAGTAACAAAAGTGGTTGAATCTGGTGTCATTACTATTCCTCCTATGTGTCCCGTTAAAGAGATGAAATACTCAGTAAAACATGTATATTAACGTTTACTGATAATCAATAAAATGAATATGATTTTTAGTAGAGGGAGATTATAATAATTGATCCCATAGTCTTGTTTTCGACCCAGCTTGTCTCTTGAGTATCACTACAGCGCGTACAGTGCTTACTCTAAATATGAAATCAAGGGAGGCGCGATAGCGCTCTATCCCTTAATAGACTTCAAAAACGGCTTATTCTAGAAATCTCATTTATGTGATCAATCATAACTCAAAAACCAATGAACCAAATTAGTTGAAACTTTGCACCAAATTTTTTTTGATAGGTTCTATAAGTGTGTAAAATGTCAGCATCATTAGTCAAGGCTACCCAGAGATCCAAATCTAAATATGAAATATCATTACACTCCTCTTTTTATACTAAGAGTTAGTGCATCTAACTTCATAATTGTAATAAGCTAATGTTTGTATAAATATATCCTTACTACGAAAACATATTAACATAATGTTGGATATATGTACTTGCGTAAAACATCACTTTGTTTCTCTTGATTCACGTTGTATCTCAAAATATTCATGGTGATTGCGTCTTATATCTTGGAATAAATATATCAATATAAACGATGGGAACTATTCGATGGTATTACTTAATTAATTTCTAACAAATATCATGAGCGAGTCAGTAGGTAATCTGCGTCATGAATTCGTTTTGCACGTAAAATTACTGTGTGTGTTTATTGAACAATTAAGTGAACGCTGTACTCAATATGGCGCGATTTTCTACCCACTGATTGTACATAATTGCCGCCTTTTTCAGTATTCCTATATACGACAAAAAACCTCATGTAGTTTGACAACTCTGCATTGTTGGTATCTAAAACCTGAATTAATCCAATTGTGTTCTGAGTTATATTCATTTCTCTCTGTTTCTGATTATCTCACTATAATATATATATATATATATATATATATATATATATATATATATATACAGGGTCGGGCAGATAAATTGGAACTAATTTAAAATGCTAATATCTTTTTTATTTTTGATCATATGATTACGGTTTTTTTTACTAAGGATCCTTAAACACTTTATTGCAAGATAGCATAATTATATTTACTCAAATTTGTTTTAATATGGCGGAATTAGCACGAAGAATAACTATATGCGAAATGAGACGCGCCGGGAGTTCTCCTTCGGACATTGTTAAGAGCACTGGCTATGCAAAAACGACTGTCTATCGGGTTGTGGCTAATTTCGATGTCGAGTGTAAGGTTGAGAGAAGTCGGCACAGTACTCGTAGTGATCGAAAGCGTGCAAACACTTTCCTGGTGGGGCTAAAAAGGTCGATAAAGGCAGACCCAAGTCAGTCGATGTCGAAACTCGCAAAAAAACGCAATGTGAGTCGCAGAACTATCAGCAGAGCAATCAACGAAGATCTTGGGATGAAGTCCTACGTTAGGAGACGCCATAATCTCCTCACTGCCCGTTCAAAAGCTATCAGAGTTGAAAGATGCCCCAAGCTTATCAACCATCTGAAACACAAACGAGGACATGTGCGCATTTTTATTGATGAGAAAAGGTTCATCGTGGATGAGGTTCCAAATCGCCAGAACACTCGAGTTATTGCCCGTGACCCTTCGGAAGTTCCTCCTGTGATGCAGAGCAAAAATCCTGCTTCTGTGATGGTTTTTGCCGCCGTGGCAAGTGATGGAAAGGTGAAGCCTCCTCATTTCATCGAAGCGGGTCTTAAAATCAACACAGCGGAGTATTTGAACATTCTTAATAATGTTTTATTGCCTTGGATCCGTAGAAACTACAACCCTACGAAAGTCATGCTCATCCAAGACTCGGCACCAGTGCATGGATACAGGAAAGTCCAAGATTTCATGAAGGAGAATCTTCCCTTGTTTGTTCCGAAGGATATTTGGCCCAGCAGCTCTCCAGATCTAAATGTTTGCGACTATTATCTATTCGGCGTCGTCGAGGGACAGACTAATGTCAATCCACAACCAAATACAAACTCATTGAAGACAGCCATTCAACGAGCATTTCGCAATCTCGATCCCAATAAAATAAAGAGGAGCTGTTCACGGTTTCGTCAAAGAATCTCCAAAATAATTGATGCAAAGGGTGCTCATATTGAATTTTTTTGTTCAATAGACTGTAATAATTAAATAAATAAATGTTAAAATGATATCTTTCCATATTTAATCCTTTAAATTATGAATTTTGTAAAAATAAAAAAAAGTACCAATTTAGCTGCCCGACCCTGTATATATATATATATATTTGTCGAAGTTTGTCATTTTCGGCTAATGACAGTGCCAAACACAAACGAACATGCAATATTGGCATAATGATAGAGATGTACATACAAGTTAATGATGTGAAGTAGCTATAATGTCTTTCGGATACCCAATGATAAGCATTCTGTCAGACATGACCACGTGTCTACTGCATGTGAGGTAATGTTATGTAACACCAGTGACAATAAAAGTGACTTTGCCTGGTGTAAATATTAATAAGAATACACATCCAGTGTTACTAAGATCAGATATTACCCGTGCTAAAAAGTTTCCATGTCATGCACAGGATTTATAAGGCAATGCACCACACTTCACACACTCAGAGATGGCTTTACTACGACTACGATTCCTACAATATGCTATAAGTAGTAAATAAAGAAACTGACGGGATATATATATATATATATATATATAAATATATGTATATATATATATATACACATGTATATATTTATAAATGTATATATATGTATAATATGTATATATATATATGTATATATATATATATGTATATATATATGTGCGTATATATATATATATATATATATATACATATATATATATATATATGTAAAATATTCGCCATCCTTTAACAAAAAATGTATCAGGGGATTTAGAAAACGAGGGATTAAAAAAAACGGGGTGAAAAGAGAAAGTACAGAAAATGAAATAGGGTTATGTTATATGTACAATGGAGGATGAATCTTAGGGACTGATCACATCTAGTCCCAATAGACATTACCTTTGCTTGCAAAGAGAGGGACGTTTAAGATGAACGTGGATCGTCTCCAAATTATTTAGATGGTATAATGAGTGAGCAAGACTTATAATGCTGAAGGAGCCCATGCTAAAATTCATAGCGCACGGCGGGGTTTTAAGTAAATTTCTTGGATAGATTAGCATTACATCTCCACTCGTTTAAGACCAAATATGTACAAGTATGGAGGAAAACTGTGAGCATTATTTCGTGCTGTGATATGATTCGTTTCTCACGGTATGTTGCAATTTTACATGAGCGCCGTCGTAAAAAACTAATGCTTCAGTTTAATAATAACTTGCATCATTTAATATACAAAATATTTAGTTGCTCTACCAACTCATATATAGGTGAGCACGTCCTTAATCTATCTTCTCAAATGTTGTCTCCTGCTGAACTTACAATATTAGATCACGGTTTAGAAGTCTGTCTTCCACGATCTGGCGTTGGCCGTGAGGAGGTATGTTCAGAATTTGAAATTCTCAATTCTCAAGCAGTGAGACTTCCACCAGTTTCTGAGACTAAGGTAACGACCCTATAGGTTAAATTGAATGTCCTTGCACACTGGTATACGACTACACCAGTACCCTATTCAGAGTTTAAATGGCGCAAAGAACATTTTGACGCCATTAAGACTCTACGACAAAATAAGTCCTTGGTAATAACTAGACCGGATAAAGGTTCAGTAGTTGTTGTACTAAACCATCAAGACTACGTCGACAAAATGATGTTGGTACTAAACGACACAGAGAAATCTGTCAAATTGGGCCCTGTCGACACTCATGATGCAACAACCTCCTTAGAACTATATTCCAGTAACAACTGGTAAAATGGGTGAAAAGCGGTGTACTCTCTTCCGATGTAGCTAGTGAGATCAGACCCTCGGGCTCTATCCGCCCACGTTTATATGGATTACACAAAATTAGCAAACGTATATCCCAGTTAAGCCCATTCTATCTATGGTAGGGCATCACAGAAGAAGGTTTAACAATTGATCTTACATAGTTTACAGCCAGTATTGAATTACTATAGTAAATACTGTTTGAAAGATTCATTTCATTTTGCAAAGTACATTCAAGGTTGGTAATCAATGTATGTGTTCCTACGATATTAGCAACCTATTTACCTGTGCCCCTATTTTGGAAACTATCGATATATGTGCCGATGTTTTTTTATCGTAGCCATTCATCGTCTCCTTCCATTCCTGAAAGCATAGTTGTGCAGTTGATGGAATTTACCACTACATCCGTTGAATTTAGTTTTAACAATGTAATGTATAGGCAAATAGACGGCGTATCTCTGGGCACAGTTCTAAGACCGACTATGGCAAATATTTGTGTTTTTTTTTTAGAAAGCTTTATTATCTGGACCCACTAAACCTTTAGTCTACTTTCGATTTGTAGACTATACATTTTGCCGTGTTAATAATGAAACCGAGACAACTACATTATTGTCCTTACTCAATAAAATGCATCCCGCATTAAAATATACCTATGAAGGAGAGCGTAATTCCACTTTAGCTTTCCCCGAGGTATTGGTAACAAAAAACCCATCGAGTTACCTTACATCAATTTACCATAAACCTACGTTATACACCCACTGGGATTCATTTTGTCCCCAAAAAACAAAAGGTAAACTTGATTTGGACATTAACACACAGAGTCTTTAAGATTTGTTCAAAATCAAAATTGGACGAAGAAATTAAAACTATAAATAATACTTTGTTCTAATACGGCTGTCCCCTTGATGTTATTAGGGCAGTCACCCAAAGGAAGATAAATACTTTTTTCCGAAATAAAACCAAATACGGTGACTAAATGTCCAATCCACATTTGTTTACCTTGGTTAGGCAGAGTAAGTGAGAAATTCGCCAAGTAAATCAGCTCAGCAGTTTAAAATCATTATTTTCTTCGAATGTGCGTGTTGTGTTTTCTACAAAACGTTTATTGGCGTCCTCTCGTAAAGACGTTCTACCCCCCACCACCATAAAATAATGTGATTTACAATTTTAAATGTAGTTGCGGTGCTGACTACGTGGGTAGGACGACGTTAAGATTGGATAGTAGAGTCCAACAGCACATTCCGAGTAAAATTAAGAATGGTACCTTTCGGTCAACGGACGTTCAAGATAACACATACGGGTCTTCCATAACAGACCATTTACTTAAAAACCCGCCGTGCACTAGGAAGTTTAGCATGGACTCCTTCTCAATTCTCAGTCATGCAAACTCATTATACCATCTAAACATCTTGGAGACGATCCAAGTTCGTCTTAAACGTCCCATTCTTTGCAAGCAAAGAGAATGTCTATTGGGACTAGATGTGATCAGATTCATAATCCATTGTACATATAACATAACGCCATTTTATTTTCTATACTCTCTCTTTTAACCCGTTTTTTTTTTAATCTATCGTCTTTTTTAAAATCCCTCGATATAACCTTTGTTAAGAAAGGGCAAACCGGTCGACTGGCATTATTTTCTCTTGATTAACTCTTAATCATAAACGATAGAATTCGTTTTCCCTTCATGCTTGCGATAATACAATGTTGTACTCCCCAAAAAAATCATGATATATATATATATATATATATATATATATATATATATATATATATATATATATATATATATATACGTTGGATTCTCCCGTCGATTTCGACGTAAGAGTTACCCGCCAGGGGATGCCTCGATGGTAATTGTAATTGCAAGGTTTGCGCAATCCCAAGTCGGCACTGCTTGATTCCATGACAAGTTGCTCAAGACGACTGGAAACAATGCCGAGATGAGCAGAGAGTATATATAGCACCTGGTATTCCCAAATTGTCACCCATTCAGTATTGGCCAGGCCTGACGTCGCTTAACTTCGGTGATATAACGGGAACCGGTGTGTCAACGTGATTATACGTATATATATATATATATATATATATATATATATATATATATATATATATATATATATAGAGAGAGAGAGAGAGAGAGAGAGAGAGAGAGAGAGAGAGAGAGAGAGAGAGGGAGAGAGAGAGAGAGAATAGACTTACAAGAAAATGAAAGAAAACATACGAACTTTTGCGAAACATTATTTTTATTGGATTCGAAAAATGAGATGTTTGTAATTTATCTCTCTCACTGAAGAAAGATGTGACACAATGTTAGAAAAGTAGGATTTAAGAAGCCAGCACACTAGAGGAAGAGCACTCTAACCTACATTAATGCCTCTGAAGCCCAGTCGACATATTTCGGGAGAGTGGTCTTAGGCAAATAGAAATAAACTAACCCCTTTCTCAAAAGCCTATAAGGTAAAGCCTAGGAGGGTGCACCTCTCAGAACTGGATAAAATCATACGACACTGCGAGAGGAAACAAGCCACCTCGACCATGCCCTATACTCTGACGAACTGATTTTTGAACGATATTTTTTATTCATTCACTGAAGAAGATATTAAAAATGTTGTTATTTATATAAGAGAAATTAAACAAAGCTTTCTCACTGAAGTAAATGGTTTAGTCATATTCCCCTTTATATTTTTATTGAATTTATTATTTTCTAATCCTATTTTAAAAACTGTAACGTTACTTATTACAATGTATTATTTTCATACTTTAAGAAACTTAAAATACTATTGAGAATTGTTATTTTAATACTGATGCATCGTAACGATGCACAGTTTTTAAATGTATTATGCAATTTGCAATCCAGTATGAAACTACATTACACTTTTATTCCTAAATATACGGATATTCTAAAACAATAATTGGTTTATATATTGATTATTGACTTCTGAGCATGTGTAAATTACATAGAGACATAAGTGAAATATTAGGTTATCGATTTTTTGGACGAGAATTGATAATTTTTATCATTTGGATTATTGGAACTACTGTTCTCCAAGTAGATGTTTTTCTAAACGTTTCGTTCGATGTAACTATACTTAAGGTGCGTTTTGTCAAGCTTGAGAATATTAATGTTGAACTCGTAACATACCTTGCACTTGATCCATCAGCTATTACGGTAGAAGCATTAAGTAATTTGTCATTTTCTTATTACTATCGCCCGCACTAAGGATTACACATTCAACGTTTCAATCAAGGCACTGGTTTGTAACTAGCACTTATAACACTTGCGCCACAAGTTCTAACGCAACATTCTAGTACAAATGCCAATAGCCTTGTTTTACATGTGTAGTCTTAGTGCTTGTTAATACTTATCAGGATATTTTGCTAATTCGTTACTACGTGGATTTATAAAAGGGTGACGACAGAAATTCCGCACCGCTTGCTAAGTTCAACATAAAGATTGAACATTTCGGCAAGACGCACCTCCCCAAAAAGGCGTAGTCTTACATAATAATTGGCTACGTTTGCTAGTATTGATCTTGTGATTTTAATTCAAAACGTACACACAAAATCGGCCCAGTGAGTTCCTTTAAATGTCATCTCGACCCTGGATAGACTGGGAACGGATGTGACGTCGGCTTAAGGGAAGAGAGCACAAATGTAGTATATGTCGGGTGGAACCATGCTATAGTCACAAACGTGTGGGAATGTCCGGACCCCGACGATTATTAAGACAAAATCCGTCGCCGGGAATTCGTCACAACTTCCGCTAATGACAGTAGAAAGAGTCAATGAAATGCGTTCTTCCAATCGATGATACTTTGTTTCTCATAGCTGTTAAATTATTAATTACAGGTTTTCTTATTGATTGGGTTGAGAACCGACGAACGGCAGAATTGGGATAAAAAGGTAAATTATGAACGTGTATAATATATTGATTGTGAGCTGTAAGGCAGTGAGCCTCTACTAAGAGGGAGGTGTGCAACAGTAAGTTGCATAAGACGACCCTTTGTTTGAATATCAAATTTAACAGTTGTCAGAATAATTACAATAATACTTGCATAAAAGTGTGTATTAAAATCCTATTACAAAATATTAATAGTTGTCACATATGACTAGAAAACAAGTTAGGATTTTAGTAGCCGTTTATTATATCAGTAGTGCCATAAACGAACAGAAAGGGGCATTTTATCACATATATTATTACCAAACAGTAGTAAGAAACACGCTTTTATCACATCGTTTTATCTGACTAGGTGTGAGGAGGTGGTACTTTCTGAGGTGAAAAGTAGACACGTCACCTTCTATCGTCATCTGCATTGACAATTTGCTCCACCCGGCGGAATCAGTTGGCCAGCAAGTGCCCAAGTGAACGCTTGTACCAAGCAGGCTCATAAGAAAGTACAAGAAGAAAAAAAGAAGAAAAGTTGAGAATACGCCTGAGAAAATAATGCTAAGAACCTGCTGGCTACTGAATGCTCTATTTTAGAAGTTTGATAACGAATTCATGAACGAATTCGAATTGCAAAGTTACTATCTCAATTCATCCAGTCAAGGTTAGCCTCGGTTATCCATCGATCAGAAAATATATCGTGAGAGGATACGAGGATTGTAAAGCGCCGCCAACCTTTTTCAGGACTCACTCACCTCGGTGAACCTGGAATAGGTCGAAGTCACTTCCTAACCTGTATTTAATGTTCTATCATATTGTTGGGGTATCCTTGTGGCACCAATCGACGCCGTGTAAGCTGTGCTTGTTTGTTTTCATATACTGTCGTTCTGTGATTGATTGTATTTTTTTCTTGTTAAAATATACTAGCGACTAGATTTCCCTCCCCGTATTATAGTCAATCTCTCTCTCTCTCTCTCTCTCTCTCTATATATATATATATATATATATATATATATATATATATATATATATATATATATGTTTCGTCCTGTTATAAAGATTTCTCTTGAAATTATAACTCAGTGGTTATGCGTTGTCTTTTGCACGTCTGTTCTCTCTCTCTTCTTTCTTCACACGATCTATTGAACTAGAAAATCCACTCACATCCTGTCTTGTTATTGGCATTGGAACTCGGGGATCTACGAGCCGATCCCGGAACTTTTTTTTATTATCATCATCACGTGCGTGATGCTGTAGTTCTCAACGGTGGCTGAGACTGACATATTCTCCAGAAAGGGGAATACAGGTAAAAAGGCTCCATATATCAAGGAAACACATCTATCTGTCAGTATAAGAATAACGTTGTATAAAATAATGAACTATAACGAATCTTTAATACACAATTAACTGCAGCGTGCCAAGACTGATTCTAAAAGTAATGGGAAAATCATTGGCTTACCTTACGTTGTGAAGAACGTACCATAGATACTATGAGTTTTAATGGTAGCCCAGCTTTATGTATTTAAGGTAATCGATAGAAGCGTTAACTGATAGAACCAAAAGGGTCTGATCAAACTAGAAATTCCAGTGGAGATACTCCACCTAATTCACTTCACCAGACGATATAGTAGAATAATATGTATCTGCAACCCCAAACTTCAGGAATCAAGAGGAATCAAGAGGTATGATAATCATTTACTTTACATAATCGTTATCATTAATAATAATGATCTCTTAGTCTTTAGTAGGTGGTCTGGTCTTCCTTCGCTGGGCATCTTATATTCAGTCGTACCCGTGTCTCTAATTTTAGTGTTGACTTATTCTATATTCACACTTACACTTGTAGCTAAAGATTCTACGAACAATTTATGCTATTTTTTGCGAAATTGATGAGGAAAAACTTTTCTTGGACTTAATGTAGTTACTATATTATTTTTCTTATTTTCAGTCTAAGAAAGCCTCATGCAATTGTTTATTCTCTTAACAACCTTGAGATAACTCTGTTGAGTAAACGTTTTACCCGATTTGCTAGATTTTATTATTCCTTAATTATTTTAATTCATCATTCTTTGTAAAAATAAATATAGTATGTGTATTGCCATAATAAGTTTTTCTATGAATAAATTGATGTAAATATATATATATATATATATTTATATATATATATATATATATATATATATATATATATATATATATATATATATTTATATATATATTTATATATTTATATATATATATATATTTATATGTATATATATATATATTTATATGTATATATATATATATATATATATATATATATATATACATTGGTTTTACAACAACCACTCTATCCCGCCGCCTCACTATGCACCTCGCAAACACTAGTTCAATATACAAACACCTACAAACGCACAACTGCCCTACATTTGAGTTGAGACAGATATTAGTAATGAACACAAAAATAATACATTCCGAAACTAATTTTAAAAAATTAAAAATACTTGAAGCCGTATACATAAAAACGCAGCAACCTAAAATCAATAACATTTCATACGAGACAAGTAA
Organism: Sepiola atlantica; assembly: GCA_963556195.1. Classification (NCBI taxonomy): domain Eukaryota; kingdom Metazoa; phylum Mollusca; class Cephalopoda; order Sepiida; family Sepiolidae; genus Sepiola; species Sepiola atlantica. Next base: position 50,703,929 of record OY744535.1, read on the forward strand.
AACTATTTTAAAATGCTTAGCCTAGTTTAGTGATATCAACCGGTGTAGACTAATTCAATTAAAAAAATAAGGACATCTTATTAAAATTACTTACTGCCTATTACCCCCATTTTCCTTCTCCATAATTATTAGACGAGACAAAATTAAATCAGCCATTATTTTTAATTAAAAATAATAACAGGAATAATAAATAAATTTAATTAATAAATAAACGAAGAACTGTTTCAATTGTCACATTTTTAAATGTAGACGTCCGTATTTTACGCTAACGGTTTGCCGGCGTATTTTTTAAGAAATTCCATTCTTTCACTCGCTTTTTATTCATTTTTGCCATAAAAGACCTGAAGATGATTCCGGAGAGAATCGAAAACGTTAGTCAAACACATGGATCCTTCATCAATTCATTCCATCTACACGTCAAAAAGATCATTCGACGAATGGAAAAAATAAAAAAAGGAATCACTAAACAGAAGATTTCTGTCGTCTTTAATAACACATGCCTTAATGAAAAAATGCTGCTTAAATACACACAATATATATATATATATATATATATACATATTGTATTTATCATATGAGTGTATGTGCGTGATTGCGAATTCGATAATTCCATCGATTAATTATTTACATTAATTTTACAGGTGGTTTTACTTGAATAGTCTAAAGCCTGATGTTGCATAAATGGTACTGTTCACGAATAATTATTATTAGACTTCGCGAAACTAATTGATCTCAAGAAACACCACACATTATTGGATGATTGAATATACTTAACTAATATCCTGGTAACTAATACATAGGAAACCAATTAAGCTAGTTTTTAGTAAAATGTTAGTATACGACAAGCAATACTATATATATATATATAGAGAGAGAGAGAGAGAGACAGAGAGAGAGAGAGGGAGAAGGAGAAGGCGAGAGAGAGAGAGTAATACATGTACAGTAAACATCCACAGGATAGAAATCCAAATAATTTAAACCGTGCTCAATATCAAATAGAGATTTCATATATACGATTATTTTTATTCATACAGACATGCACAAAACCTGCACAATGCAAACTTACGAGAGAATTAATGTAGATGTCGATCTGAGACTAACATTTGTTACTTCTTTCGTCATCCTCTTTGCCTAATTTAGCAGGAAGTCTATTCATTCTCCGAAGAACAGAAACACACTCGTAAGAAGGTGATTTCACAATAAATGCAAAAGAGATAACAGTTGGTGACTGAGTATGAATAAGAATATGAAATACAATATAATGAGCTAAATAAAAATACACTAATACAAGCAGAACTAAATTAATACTATTTAAGTAGTACATTGTAGGTACGGAGTCAATCAATAAAGACACGTGCCACGCTAAATGGCAGTATATTCTTTCGAATTGACCAAGGGCAAAATAAATATTATTCATACATCATTAATCATAGAAAAAGAGGTAAAATATACAGAGAATTTATCCTATAATGTATCCATTATTGTCTTCCTACAAACTTTTTACTAGTTTCTTTTATTCCTGTTATATTTATTTGACTATAGTATATTTTATTTAGGCATCCATTGTAATGTAACTTAAGTGGCTGTAGTACTTTATTTTGAACACTTAAAACAAAACATCAGTCCATGCCTTCCTTGAATGTTTATGTATTCGATTTTTCATATGTTATATATACACTAAGCTAGAACTGTTTTTGTATATAGGCTGCTAACCTTTCAAAATCAGCTAGCCGTAGAGATAGAGAAAGAAAGAAAGAGAGAGAGAGAAGACGAAGAAGAGTAAATATATTAAACAAAAGAGTGGGCACTAGTGATAGGAGATACTTGACGACATGGTCGTTATAGCCCATTAGTCTTTGTAATAATATTCCGTTTGAAATTGATGAAATAAAACATAGCATAACTGTCATCCTGTCCCGTCTATTATAAGAAGAAATCATCTTCCGATTACAATAAAAAATAACTATATATTATACTATTGATGTTGTGACCGTTTCTTTCTCTGTCTGTTCATAGATTCAATTCAATAGAAGTAATATAACAAGATCAAACAAACCTTTACTCGAATAATATTTGTTATATCATCCAAAATATAAAATAAGATTGCATGTGCGATTTACAGTGATGTTATGAGAAACAGGCGTAGCAGCAACAGCGAATGTTGTTTTACATATAAACAGTTTTCTTTCAGTCAATAACAAATGCAAACATATTTACTGCCGAGTATTCACGGGTATTATAAACTCCTGAACAGCCATCTTTCTTTCTCTGCTACGCCATTTTAATTTTAGATTCAACACAGATCCGTACGCTATGACACGAGTTTAGACCTCAATACGAGGATGTCAGCAGACACAACAAAACTACTTTACTCAGCGCTAGCATATACACACAATTTATTGAATTGACGTATACACACGTTCGCACATAATCTCACTCAAGCTAAATTCTACTTCTCTCATGCACGAATTACTTTCTTGCACACAAGTTCATGAGCAGATTCTCGCTGATAAAACAGAGGCTTCTAATATACACCCATCCCCATGTCTACCGCATTCATACACACTGTCGAACAGAAACCAACATAATGCCACGAAAAATAAACATAACTAACTTGTCTTTATTTTTAACGTTTAAAGACTATTTGCACTCCCATTCATTTCCGACACATTTTCCGTTGTTCTCATAAGTTGTGAATAATAATTTATTACTTTCGTATGCATTCATTTCGTCATCATGTTTCCGATATTGCCATTCTACTAAAAAGGTAGGTAACGCCGACGCCGTATGAGAAATTAACATGGTGACTTATTAAAGTAAAAACAGTCTTATGACAATTATGACTCGACAGTTTCCTCATGAAAAATCTTAATTTCTGTTCCACACTACAAGCATACCATATATTACACATAATCAACAAAGAAAGTGTGCTACATTAGTTTATTTTATTTTAAATAAAGATTAAACACAAAATTGTTTGAAAAATCCAAGGATGGTTATTTTAATGAAATACTTGATTTTCAGGAATTTAGGGGAGACAAATCTATTATAATGTTAATGTAATATTAGAGTGGTAATAAAAAGAAAAGAAATTATTTGAACTTTTGCAGTTTTACATATATAAATAAGACAATTCTATACTTCGTGTTTAACTTTCGTTTGTATTCTTATTATATATAATAAGGCCAATTTTATCTTAGGTGACGTCAGTTCCGTCTTTTTTTAAACTGAATTATGTTATTTGTTTTTTGACCAAATAAAATGAGGAAAAGTATACCACATTATATGTCCCTAAAATTAGTACGGTCTTCATTAAACGAAGTAGGAAAATCGCGTTCGTGAAACTACAGAAGGCTATACGTTTTTGGTGTGAAAACTCCAACAAAATAAATCAGATACGTGTTGCAGTAGCGACATTTTAGTAGTGTCACTCACAATCAAGCACCCTTACCACCCCTTTAAAAATCCATTGACAACGCGCTCCAAACATAATCTGCAACCACCTCCACGAGTTTCACTTTCTATCTATCTCTGCTTTTCCCTCCAATATCTCTCTTCTCTATCCTTCTTACTCATTCTCTCTGTTGCCACTTCGACTGTAGTTTGTCTGCGAATCTGAGGTGTCCACCTATTTACGCCGATATACTTAATATAATAAAAGTAATTATGGAACGGCTCTCGTCCGAGCCTATACCATTAACACCCGCTTCTCTCTGTTATGCGTTCGTTAGAAAATCCACTTTCAAGTCGACGGCTTTCATGTGTCCTGCATGAAATCAGATGTAAACATCAGCAGCTTTTTGCAGACTATTTAGAACGGTAATCGATTCGGCCTTCACCCCCCCCTCGTGTCCGTTCAGTTCGATATTTCTCATTTGTCACATGCTGTTTCTCAACCCAACCCATACGATCAAGTCAAAACTGTGATATTTTGAGATTCGAATGATAAATTTAAGCGCCTCGTCCTTTTGTGATGGGTGTCGCAAATATCAATAATCGTCAATGGATTAGTGTAATCTATAAAGTTGTGGCGATAAAGTCGAGTTAAAATGAACTCCGATCGATTGTGATCGAATACCATTATTTATAATTATATTTACACTAAACACATTCTTGGCATACGGTAAAAACTTGTTTCAGTAATTATTTATTATCTAGCTAATTAAATCTTACCGTTATATGCTAGTAGTTTGATCAATCATCACTGGGCAGTTCCTGATGAGCGTAGCGTACAAAGTGCCGGAACATGTCTGTGTTGTGTTCGCTTTATTTTCAGATAGGTATTGGTCTCCAGCTTGCATGACTACTACGTATAGGTTTTATATACATCATCCTGCATTAGCAAGTGGCCATCCATCTAAGTGTATGCTCAGAATATATAGGCATTGAACGTGGAGTCAAAATGTACATCAGAAATAATACTTTCGTCTATTCTCCAGTTGAGAGCTCTACTTTTACCTCGGCCTCTAAACATATGTGCTATTATAAACGTGTGTAACATGAATTTAGCGTGGCGTCAAAGCTAAAATAAACATGAGCATTTTATGCAGTTCCTTGGAAGCATCGTGTTGTGAAGATAGATTCATAGACAATATATAGAAAGAGAACACAATGCCATGTTTTGTCGGATTCTGTATATTGAACAAGATGCTACTAATGCAAAAGTGAAATTATTTGTTGTATCTTCCTCGTTTATTGTTGTTATTTAATTTTGTAAGTATCAATCTGACTTGCTTTCAATGTCACGTGATAGTGCGGTTCGTAAAACATAACATTTCGATAAAGAATATCTTCTTCAGATTACAAATCCTCACTTTTGATGTAAAAGAGTCAATAGACGCCCATGCGAAATAGTCCCGCAGCAAATATACTCCATTCTAGGAATAATGCTTTTAGTTTAATATTCATTCCTTACATTGTTTAATTATTTTTCAAAACTTTACTTTTATAAGTGTTAAATATAGTTTCTATTCATTTATGTATGTATTTATTTTAAATAAATTAAATTTAATGTGCGATACTCTTACCTTTGTATTATTTTGGAAATGTTATGTAAGTAGGATAATTTCGTTTAAATCAAATTAGAGTCTCTTTTTTGTCATAGTCTGACTATATAGTGTTCATGGATATAGGTTTACCTATGTGCGTCACAGGTGTAGAACGAGATACAAGCTTTTTTTTCTGGATATTATGCCAATATCCGATTAGATTATAGTTTATTTATTTACGTATTTATTTATTTTGTCTTCTTGCAACACTTTTGCTCAATTCAATACACTATAATTTACTATATATTTTATTTAAGTTACTTAATACAAAAGGTTTTAATATTCTTACAAATTTACAATCTAATTTAATTCGATGTGTGGATTTACATAACAGTATTTCTATTAATTGTTAAACACTCACATTTTGATAAATGTAGTTTAGAATTATATTTATGCTATTTTTATTCATTTTATTTTATTATGTTTTAGAATGTTATTTAATACGTTTTCCTATTTTCTTTTTTTATTTACATTTTTATTTTTTTGTTTTATTATTTTTTCGTTTATTTACTATTATCTAATTTATTTTTTTATTATTATTACTTAATTGTTTCAGATTATTTTTTATTTACTATTTACTGATTCATTTTTTTAATTATTATTACTTACTTTTCTCATATTAGTTATTGTTGTGAAGTTGCCCAACAGTAAATAATAAATAAAGGAAGTTAAGTCGAGGGTTGGTTTAACAAGTGTATTAACAAAGTAAGAAAATGACTAGAACTTGGCTAGACAGTTACAAGACAGTGCTTTGTCTTCTCTGTGTCTCTGGTGACTCGCACTGTTTATAGTGACAACCGGTGCAGTTTCTCCTGTGTAAGAACGGCCGGTGTAACAGTTATCATTTTATTTATCTTATTAATTACTTTATTTAATTTATGTTATTATCATTATTATTATTATTATTATTAGTAGTAGTAGTAGTAGTAGTAGTAGTAGTAGTAGTAGTAGTAGTAGTAGTATTATACTATTATAATTCCATATTACATTGGATCTCCGCTCTTTGATTTAAGTTGTCTGATGTCGGGCTGTAAGATTTACTTACACTGTTACATCGTGAAATCATTTAAGGTTTTAACCAATATGCATATTCTGATTATTTGAATTTGGCAATAAACATGATTTATTTGATTAAAGTGAGTGTTATTGTAATAGGTTGAGTTAATATTTAATTTTATTATTATTCGTTAAATCTTTGTAGTTTTTGTTACCAATATGGACTATGCTAAGCCGGACGATCCAGTATTATTGTTAAATAGTAGAAAGTATGCTTGTATATCTCGTGATTTTGACTCGCGGTCCAAATCTGCGTCAGCAAAACACATTCTGGGATACAGAATTCTATGAATTATGACCCCTTAATTTTTTATTGATCTTAAGTACTTATCTACACGTGGTGTTTGCCACGAGACCCCCAATTTACTGGCCTACCTCTCTCAAACATTTTGCTCTTTCATCACTGATACGCCACGCTCGCTTCTTGCTATGCAGATTCAAATGATATTTAAATGTATAATGGGTTGCCCGATGATCTACCTATTCTATGTACGTTTGTTCGCTCGTTCGTTGTTGTGTCCTAGGTCTTTGTTTCAAATAATATTCTCCGAATGAAACAAGCAGAATTAAAAGACACATAAACAGTCATCTAGATCTACAGACTGACATTTTCACTCCGCATCCAAATGAGAACGTCTTTTACTTCGGATGAGATAATATCCACTCATCGCGAATTGCATAGTAAAACCTTTCCTCTAGCGAGCCTGTTTAAAGGCTTCATAAATTACAAGCCAAAGTGACATAGTGTTTCGTGTAATTTCACTTTAGATTGTATACACATGTATATATAAGTATTATTTAATGCACATACACATATATTAAAAGGCGATATACTATATTGGTGTATAGGGGCCCTGAGGAGAGGTAGTATATTTGGCGTTCGTCATGCTGCTTCTTACCTGTATGGGTTGGCGGGTGTCACTGGTCCTCACCAATCCCTAAATCTCTCACGTGCTGGCTCCAAGTGCCATACCCCGGTAAACCGCTTCAGCTGGCGGGCTAAACGACGTAAGAGGGTGATGTCGATACAACATCAATGGGTGGATGAACCACTTTGAGGTCAACGGCCAGGACGGAAGAGACTCATCACGAGTCCAACGACCATATCTCCGGGGACAGGGCGAACCCTCATATACCGAGGGACTTCGACCGGGGCTAGCAGTCTGGAGAGGGATGGGCGCCGCTAGACTACATTTGCACAAGACACACTGCATGAAAAAAAAATGAACATAATACAAAAATCCATACCGGCTCGGCCGTCGCACGGGTTAACAAGGGTCGCGCCCCCCGTCTCGCATCAGGGCGATGGTGAAAAGTGTGCTACTGATGCAACAACGAGAACAACGAACATAAGAGGAAGATACAACGTCAGTATAGCAACATGGAATGTCAGAACGCTTGCCCAAACAGGAAAACTGCAAGAACTCATAAATGGGCTGAAGGGTTACACATGGCATGTTGTCGGACTATGCGAAGTCAGATGGAAGAATATCGGTGAACACCTTACAGATGTATTACAGCGGTGAAGTGGATAAGCACATAAACGGAGTAGGCTTTCTCGTCAATAAATCCGTCAAAGACTCAAGACTCGGGTGCCATCCATTATCCAGCAGGCTCATCGCCATTCGCCTTGGAGCAAGACCATTCAACATCACAATAGTACAAGCCTAAGCACCGACAACTGAGTACAGCGACGACCAGGTGGAGGAATTCTACGCTCAACTACAGGAAACCATCGACAAGGTGGATAAGAAATACATTCTCATCATTCAGGGAGACTTGAACGCCAAAGTGGGTGCAGATACACTCAAAGATTGGAAAAACTACTGCGGTCCCTCCTGCAACGCAACAACCAACGAGCGCGGTTTGCGCCTACTGGAATTCGCTTGCTACAACGACATTATGCTGGCAAACACTTTTGGTGAACATAGGACTTCAGGACAGTAGACGTGACATGCCCCCAACGGATCACATCACCAGCTTGATTATATCATGGTACAGAAACGGTTTAGATCGGGAATCAACAGAGCCAGGCCAAGAGCATTTGCAAGAGCGGATATGGGAAGTGATCATGACCTAGTGATACTGACCTTCAGGGTACGACTAAAGAAGCTCAATAGGCCAAAGAACACTAGATTAAAGTTCAATTTAGACAGACTGAAAGAGCCCGACCCACTCGAAACGATTCAAGCAACAATTGGCGGTAAATGTGCTGCTCTCCTCAAACTTGAAGAAGATACGTAAGCACTGACCACCAAATTCAACAAAGTGATGACCGAAACAGCGAACGAAGTCTTGGGGAAACAGCGCCGGACACTCAACCATGGGTCACAGACGAAATCCTCGATATGTGCGACTCTACAGAGAGCTCAAGAAAACCAAGAACTTTGAAGAAGAGTTGATAGCGTACAGAAAGATCAACAAGCAAATCCGAAAAGGAATTAGAGAGGCAAAGGAAGACTGGATAGACAAACAATGTATTTCAGTCGAAGAGAACCTAAACAACAACAATAGCAAGAAGGCTTTCCAAATAGTGAAAGACCTGCCGAAGCAGAAACCATCAAGAGCAAACACTATCCACGACAAAGAGGGCCGATGCCTAACAGAAATTCAATGCATCCTGAACAGGTGGGCAGAATACTGCTTAGATCTGTTCAACCACCAGCACAACGGAGATATCAGTGTTCTTACCAGTCATGAGTCAAGGAACAGCGATGACCACCCAATCCTACGGGAAGAAGTAGTTCATGCTATTAAATCGTTGAAAACGGGAAAAGCAGCAGGAGTAGACAACATCCCAGCCGAAATGATTGAGAAGGGAGGAACAACAGTAACCGATATCCTAACACAAATCTAGCAACAAAATCTGGCAGACTGGAGAGTGGCCGTCAACTTGGACACAGTCACTCATCATCACGCTTCCTAAGAAAGGTAACCTACAGCTGTGTCAAAATTACAGGACCATTAGTCTTATCAGCCATGCCAGCAAGGTAATGCTGACGGTCATTTTGAACAGACTTAGACCACAAGCAGAATAGATCATCGCTGAAGAACAAGCTGGATTCCGTAGGGGTAGAAGCACCACAGAACAAATCTTTAATCTACGAGTTCTGAGCGAAAAGTACAGGCAAGAACAAGAAATATACCATGTGTTTTTTGATTTCAGGAAAGCCTTCGACAGGGTCTTGCACGACGCACTGTGGTCTACAATGAAGAAATACATCATGGGTCAAAAATGATCAAAATAATACAGGAGTTGTATACTAAAGCCACAAGTGCAGTTCTCGTTCAGGGTTCAGTGGGGGATTGGTTTCACACTGCAGTTGGGATGCCAGGGATGTCTGTTGTCGGCAACACTCTTCAACATCCTCCTTGAACGAATCATGTCAGATGCCCTTGATGATCACGTGGGCACAGTCAGCATTGGTGGACGAACCATCACAAACCTCAGATTCGCCGATGACATTGATGGACTTGCCGGACAGAACATCCACAAGGTACGGAATCAAGATCAATGCTGAAAAAACAGAGCTGATGACGAATAGTGGACAACTATTATCAACAACGATAACAGCCAATGGTCAAGAACTGGAAACCGTAAACCAGTTCAAATACCTTGGCGCTATACTCAGGAACAAAGGATCCAAGACTGAAATCCTGGCAAGAGCAGCACAAACGGCAGCAGCACTTGCAAAACTGAAATCAATCTGGAAAGACGGAAACATTAGTCTCCGTTGCAAACTGAAGCTGCTGCATACACTAGTATTATCCATCTTTTTGTATGCATGCGAGTCATGGACCTTGATAGCTGAGCTCCAAAGAAAGATCCAAACGGTACAAATGAAATGCTACAGAAGAGTGGTGTGCATCTCTTACTCAGACCGTGTCACAAACGAAAAGGTTCGCGCGCTCATCAACGCAAATCTGAACAACTACGAAGATTTACTGACAACTGTAAGAAAAAGAAAGCTTGGATGGTATGGTCACGTGACAAGGGGCAGTGGTCTCTCCAAAACTATCCTTCAGGGAGCAATGCAAGGCAAGAGAAGGCGAGGTAGACAACACAAAAAATGGACGGACAACATACAAGAGTAGACGGGCAACAACTTCGCTACAACCCAGTCCATTGCCCATGACCGTCAGAAGTGGAGACAGCTGGTGTGGAGTTCATTGGTGCAGCACCCCTACGACCCAAGAGGGGGTTAAGGGACCAAGTCAAATCAAGTCACGTCATACTATATTGTGTATATATGTTAAGTATTAACTTTGACAGTGGGCAATGCATGAGAAGAAGCTAGTATTAATTTTTAATAGTAATCGCCTCTACAAAACATGAAGCCACTTGATGTAAGGTACTAATACAAAGGAAATATCAGTATCGAAAAGATAGGAAATGCGTCTTAGTCTTAAAATGGCCCAGGGCTATAGGTAAGAGAAAAAGTCACCAGGAAGAGTGTTCCATAAGCCTGCGGTTCTTAGAAAGAAGTTACTAGAATATGAAGTTGTATTACAATACAGTATGAAAACAGCCAATCAATGGAGACCACTATACCAACGACTCAAACGAGCTGGAACAAAAGAAGGAGGGGATAGATAACATAACTCTGAAGAAAACATGCCATAATAGTATTTATTAAAAATACTGAGACAAGCATCATCACGGGAGTGCGGAATAGAAGAAAAGAGTTGTATAAACATATGTCTATCCCAAATAATCTACACATGAACGTGAATGGAACCATCGAGCTAAGTGCACAGAGTTTTCTAATTGATTTAGTCTACCTAACTAACTAATTAGATTATTTCTTATTTCTCTATTACGTGTTAATGTTTTCGATTGGCAAAGTAGCGGGGGTCAATTAAAGGTTAGCCGTCCATTTCTTTGAGAAAAAGCTCTGCCAAAAGCACATGGATATATAAAAGGAATCACTAAACGACATCACTGCACTTAGCTTGATAATTGCATGCAGGAATGAAACATAGACCGTGTAGCTTAATGTTCATATATTTATACTTCCTTATACTATATAAATATATATATACATATATATATATATATATATGTATATATATATATATATATATATATATATATATATATATATATATATATATATATATATGATAGACTCTCTCGTCGATTTCGACGTATGAGTGCCCCATCAGGGGCTGCCCGCGCGTGAATTTGTAATTGCAAGGGTAGCGGAATCCCCAACAACCGCTTTCCTGAGTCGGCATTGCTTGGTTCCAATGGCAAGTAGTAATACAAACCGACTGGAAACAATGCCGAGATAAGCAGAGAGCACATACAGTACCTGGTATTCCCAAATTGTCACCCATTTAGTACTGGCCAGGTTCGACGCCGCTTAACTGAAACAGTAATTAGATTATGCTTGAAGAGGTCTTATATATGAAATAGAGTGAAAGTTCTTCTTATATCGTTCACAAGCCTACATCCAGCCATCGGTTTAGTTAATTAAGATTCGACATATATTACTTCGGGTTTTGGTAAAATAAGATGTTCAATATTAATGAATTATTACTATTCGAATGTTGTCTGATCAAAAAGATACCTAGTTAACTAATTTCGATAGGAGGAAAGATGAAATACACCCTGTATATCTAAAGTATTTTTCTGTTATCAGTTTCTATAATAGATACAAATGATGCCAATCAATTATTTACGCTTTACTATGGGCCTGAATACTCGATGAAACAATGTTTGAAATAAACTTGTCTACAAAAAGAAAACAAGTATCGCGTCTCTGCACATTCATTCCATCCCTGTGTGTTACCTTCCTGTTTGGCAAAATAATCTGAAAGGGGAAAATTAGATGCGTCATTTCATTTCAATCTTGTAGATTTAAAATACAGATTACTAAAAAAATCGTTAAAAATTTCACAACGTACACAAACTAAATTATAAATAACTGATCGGACTACATGACCAAACATAAGATTGAAGCGACGGGTCGACATCTAAATCGCTGCTGCTAATTTGTTCCTGCCCGTAAGTGTTGTGTCGATTCTTCTGAGAGTAGTTGGTTTGTCGATTCTGCTGTTACTACGGTTACGTCATTTTCTCTATCGCCATAACTTTTTTTTGTCTTAATTTACAAATGTTATAGGATTTATAAAATGTATGTTTGTTCGCCTTATATTTTATTCGGCTCATTGACAAAAAATACACACAAATGTCATGGTCTATCAGTGATGATGGTTTTCCGCCTTCGGATTATCGTGTCGAAAAAGAAAGAGACGGTTTAAATGATAGACGGAATTATAACGTTTTGTCTATATTCCTCACTCTTTTTCTCTTTCCTTTCTTTTTTGTTTCTGTAATGTTATATTTCATTACGTTATAAATAAACAGCTGTTTTTATTTCTAATTCGTTTCCTTCCCACCTTTCATTCTGTGTATCTCTATTCCTCCTGCTCACTATAACTCTCTCTCTCTCTCTATCTCTATCAATCTCTCCCTCCCTTTCACTATCTCTCTCTCTCTCTCACTCGATCTCTCTCTGCAGTTGTACGATGATAAATTCAGCGTTTTCTTTTTTATCTTTTCTTTTTTCTTTTTTTCCCCGGGTTAACTTTCCTCTAAATACCTGTAAAAGCAAATATTGTGTAGCAATTGCTTCTTTTTGATTAAGCACCACCCAGAAAACAAAATTATCCCGATAAAATAGTAATTAACATTTAATGTTAAATCGCTGGTGGACATACAATATTCTATCATAAGGGTCAAACAAGGAAAACGCTGGTATAGAACACCTAGTAATTTGTGAAACCCATGAAGGCTATATATATATATATATATATATATATATGCATTTAGCCTGACGATTCCCCCGGGGATGACACACGGGAGCATCTGTGTAGCTTGATTGCCATATATATTTTCATTGCTTACTACCTAGCTCTACTTACGTATCGAGCACTGTTCAAGTAAATACTGAAAACTGACACATAAAAAATTATATCTCTTTATAATATTTTATGTGGATACATAAAGTACTAATATATATATATATATATATATATATATATATATATATATATATTGTATGTTTTTATAAGATATTTGTTCGATTCTACTCGAAACAATGATGCGGTATGTCTTGTATTTTAGAGTAAAAATTACATTTTTATTTCTTTGAGCAAAATTCGATTTTCTTTTTAGGCGAACGTACTTGTAAAAGTGTACGCTAATAAATATGTAATATAATATATAATATCTAGTTGTGATATTTTGTTTGTATTTTGTAAAATGTTTTATTGTCGTATCGAAACTGTGAGCATTCTTTTAACTACGGTTCTCATCTTAGTTTGCCTTTTTTACATATTCTATGTGGTTCATTTGTATATTCTATCTCATTAGGTTTTACTGCTTTAAAATGTGTTTTAGGTTTTGTATTTTTTATGTTGTGATTAAATGGTATTTCCTTAGAGCAAATTTCATAAGATATAGACATACGTTTGAAAAAAATGTCTGTTGAATTTAGTATCGATAGATGGATAAGTTATGTTTTAGCAAACTCATAGATCTGAGTAGTTTGGAGAGTTTTAAAACTTGTTATGTTGATTTTAGTACTTTTATTTTAATAACTGTTTATTTATGGTGTAACTATGTAGCCTTATTCGTTTTGAAATCGTTTGTAATTAGAGGTGGACGTTCTACTTCGGAATATTTCCCTAGAATTTGCGGCCTGAGAATTCTACAACTATTTCTAAACTAGTCATTCTGACATGTGTTGGTATACACCTTATATCTGTTTGCATAGCATAGAGCTAGATCCATTGTTTAATATGATCATGTGTTCGGATACAATTATATATTTGATTTAATTGTGTTGATCCGAAACTTGTTTTGTATCTATCAGGTGGTTTTTACTATTTGATTTCACATATGGTGTTTGCTCGTTAAA